>CAUYUJ010020292.1:0-57500 GCA_963575745.1 Prorocentrum cordatum | reverse complement strand
CATCATCATCATCATCATCATCAGCACCAGCATCATCAGCAGCATCATCATTAGCATCATCAGCATCAGCAGCATCATCATCAGCAGCATCATCATCAGCATTATCATCAGCAGCATCATCATCGGCATCATTATCATCAGCATAATCATCATCATCATCAGCATCAGCATCAGCATCAGCATCAGCATCATCAGCATCATCGTCATCGTCATCATCATCATCTTCATCAACAACAGCATCCTAATACTCATCAGCAGCAGCATCATCAGCAGCATCAGCAGCAGCAACCGCATCAGCATCAGCATCAGCATCAGCATCAGCATCAGCATCAGCATCAGCATCAGCATCATCATCAGCATCATCATCAGCATCATCATCATACGGTGAGAAGACCAGACAGTCGCAAGTCAGCTCGCCGTCTTGGCCCCATCGACCCTCATCCATCCAACCAGCGTTGGGTCGGGCATGTCCCCCGACAGGCAGATTTACGGGGAAGCATAGAAAATAGTCAAAAATCACACACAGTCAAAAAAACAAAAAATCGTCCCAAGACTATGCTTTGGTATGTTTGACTACTCCTCCTTGTAGAGGAGCATGCCCGACTCAAAACCAGCGCCAGCTAAGCGGACAAGCCGACCGGAACATTTGCAGGCGGGCGGGCAAAAGCATGCAGCCCTGAGAGGGCACGCGGGCGGAGAGCCACACGCCGGCAGGCCGCATTGGCAGGGTGCCTGGACGTACACAGCAAGGCAGGCGGCCTCGCCCTCCTCCTCCTCTTCCTCCTCCTCCTCCTGCTCCTCTTTCTCCTCCTCTTTCTCCTCCTCCTCTGCCTCCTCCTCCTCCTCCTCCCCGTCCGTCTTCGCCTCCTCCTCCTCCTCCTCCTCCTTCTCCTCCTCCTCCTCCACCTCCTCCTCCTGCTCCTCATCCGTCTCCTCCTCCTGCTCCTCCTCCTCCTCCTCCTTCCTCCTCCTCCTCCTCCTCCTCCTCCTCCTCTCCTCCTCCTCCTCCTCCTCCTCCCCCTCCTCCCCCTCCTCCTCCTCCTTCCCCTCCTCTTCCTCCTCCTCCTCATCATCATTATCCTCCTCCTCCTTCTCCTCCTTATCATCCTCCTCCTCCTCCTCCTCCTTCCCCTCCTCCTTTTCCCTCCTTCCCCCCTTACGCATTACTGGTCCTCGACCGGTATACAATGGACGTGAATGCGGCTGGGGGGCCCGCGATGAGCCCTCGCCTGAGGGATTGCAGGACTCAGCGCTGGCGCGGGGCCGAGGGGGCAGCGGAAAGCCCGCCAAAGGGGGCCGCGGGGGTCCCGCACAGCAGGCTTCTGCCACGACGGCGTCGGCCCTGGATGCTGACGCTGAAGGGAGCGCTCAATATCGAACGATCTCCGTTCTCGGGGGTTCCCCGAGGATGTCGATCAGTATGTTTTGTGTGGGTCTCCCGCGCATACACTGGTAAGCAACCATATGAACATTACATTTGGAAAAGCTACACCGTTATTCGTTGGTGATGTTTTACTTTGATTAAAGGGAAGCAGTAATACGGCTGGCAACAAATTTGCTTGGTCACCAAATCGTGGGAAATTGAAGAAATGGTTGAAATGATTGTTGCTTCTTTCGGTACGGAGGCCTGGAGCGGGTCCCCGCTGGAACAGGACTCTGGAGGGTGTTCGACCTTGATTGCCCTTCTTTGCGTCGCCGACACATCGAAGCGGCGCAGACCTGACATGCCATGCCGTCTCATCCTCCCCCCCATCTCGACCCTCCTTCTCCTCTTCCTTTGGCCTTGACCTCCCACCGCGTTTCTATCCCTGGGGGGGGGGGGCGCCCGGCCACGAACGCCGCGTTCGGGCTGTCTGGATTGCGCCCGTCCACATACCTGGCGGGGCGCCACGCAGAAGTAAGAGGAGCAACGGCGAGATGGTGACCTCCTCCTCCTCCTCCTCGTTCCGCCGCCTCCTCCTCCTCCTCCTCCTCGAGCTCCAGCTCCTCCTCCTCCTCCTCCTCCAGCCATTTTGCGCCGAGCCTGCCCTTGTGCCTGCAGAGAGGCAGGGCGGCGGTGAGGAGCGCCAACTTCAAAGTGGCACTGCGTTCCCGAGTCGATTGATGGCCCCACGCTCCACATCGCGCAGTGGAGGCTGGGCATGCACGGGATGCAAAGCTCAGAACGGGGACGGCTACGATCTCTGCTGGAAGTGCTGGAAGGTTCGCGACAGCGCGACGTCCACGAACTACGGCACGACCAACGCCCAGGACGACACGGATGCCGACGACGCCACCAAAGCTAAGCTCAAGGAGCAGCGGGGACACCTGGCTGATCTTCGGCGACAAGCAGCGGACCCAGACTTGGCACCGCACGTCCAGGGCATAATCTCGATATTACAGAAGGAGGTTGATGAGTTGCAGGCAGCTGTCGAAACAGGCAGCGACGCACCACGTCGTTTCCCAGAGCGCAAGCTTGCACGGGAGAGAAACAAAACGCAGGGGCAGCGCGACCGCACCAAGGGGCGAGTGGAGAAGCAGGAGCAGGAGATCATATGGAGGCCCAGTAGAAGCTTGACAAATACAAGGCTCTCCTGGCCAGACAGGAAGAAAAGCGACATAAGCAGAACGCCCGCATCGAGGAACTCAGCGTGCCCAAGCCAGGCCAGGGCTGGAGCGCGGCGGTCTCATTCCTGGAGCAGGCCAGCAAGTGCTTGCGCGACAAGGAAGCTGACCCCAAGCTCAGCGAGGCCCTCCGCCACGCCAAGCAGCAGCAGGCCACCGAGGAGGAGCGAGCGGCTGCCGCAGCCGCGGAGGCAGCAAAGAAGAAGGAGGCCGACGCCAGGCGAGAGGCCGCCAAAGAGCAACAGAGAGCCAAGCGCCGAGCTGAGGAAGAGGCCGCGCAGGAGCTGGCATCCCCCCCCCCAGGGCGCGGACGAGAAGCTCGTCACCAAGATCATGCAGGACGCAGGCTGCGCGGGCGAGCAGATTGAGCGCCACGCGGCTCATCTCATTCCTCTGCTGGCTGGCATGCAGCATGGCACCGAGCTCAACATCTGCAAGAGCACTTGGACAGCACCACCGTCGTCTTCCTGACGAGGAAGGCGGGCAGGGGTTCATCACCGTCAACGCGAACACCATTGGCACGCTGGAGCGCACCATGCGCTCAATCAGGTACACGAACAAGCTCCCCATCATCATGGCGCAGGAGCTGCAGGCAAATGAGCACAGCATCTCCTGTTTCACGCAACGCATGCAGAAGGAAGGATGGAGGCTGGGCATAGCGCCCAGCATCCGCACGGCGAGCGGGGGCTGGAGGGCAGGGGTGCTCCTGGCGACCGCCCACCCCAACAACGTGAGCTACGCCGGGGGCCTCGACACGTGGGGCATCTCACCTCGTGAGCCCAAGGGCCGCCTCGCGATCGGCTGGGCCGACGCACTCGGCAAGCAGGGCGTTGCCATCGGCACGTTCTACCTATGGGTCAGCGAGGGCATGACGGACCGCAACAGGGCCATCCTGCGGAGTTTCACCGCGGCCGCGGTGGCCACGGGGAAGCACTGGATCCTGGGCGGCGACTCCAACATGGACCCAGCCGAGCTGCAGCAGACCGGAATGATTAACAGGATGGAATGGATCATCGTGTTCGACACTTCCCGCGGGTCGTGCGTCTCATCGGGCGAGGCGCGGCGCCGCGACTACTTCATCATCTCGAAGACGCTCCTGGACGGCCCGCTGCAGGTGGCCGCGCAGGACCAATTCAACACAGCCCCGCACTCCCCTGTGCTACTGCGTGTACCGCGCATGCGGGAGCAACGACGATGGGCACGGGCATTGCGGCACCGACGACGTTGGCCTCTTCAGCTGCCTACGGGACGCGCGGCAGGGCCGACGGCGCGGCCACGTCTCCTGGGGCGCGAGAGGCACAGCCAGGAGGAGGTGGACAGCTACTGGAGCAACCTGGCCAACACATACGAGGAGCATCTCAATAAGCACTTCAATTACGACGGCCTGGACTGGCACGAGCGCAAGGGGCACTTGCAGACTCCCACCTACGCCTGGGAGCAGCTTAAGCCACCCACGGTGCGCGAGGCGGCGCGCGAGCAGCAGTGGGCGGAAGCAGCTGAATGGCTGGGGCGCAGACTCGAGCTCATCAGCACCGCGGTGCGAGCGTGGTGGCGCAACGGCAAGCAGGAGACGCTGTACTGGGCGCGGTGCAACGCCAAGGGCACCCTCGAGATGTACATCATCGAGCCGCTCCTCGAGCGGCGCCATCCAGCCTGGAGCGGCGAGGCCGACCAGGAGTGCGCCGCGGAGGGGTGCGTCAACGTGGGCAACATCGACGGCGACGCCGACGCCGGCACAGAGGGCGAGAACGACGGCGTCGGCGCCGAGGCGAACACCGACGACCTGGAGGAGCTCAACGAAGCAGCACGCCGAGTCGAGGAGGACGAGCTGAGCCTCCCAGAGCTTACTCCTCGGCACCCCGCTGACCTCGGCCCAACGGCCTTGCAGGACTGCCCGTTGGTTGGGGCGGAAGCGGCAGGAGAGCGCCGCCCACCGACGGGGCGGAGGCACTGGACGGACATCGATTGGGGCAAGCTGGTGAACGCCATCGCCTGGATCGACGCGACGAACATCACCGAGCGGGGCTTGCACTACGTAGAGCGCGTGGCCATGCTCGCGACGGTCGCCAGCCAACCCGCGCGGGGGCGAGCGCGACGCGCAGCAGCAAGAGGTTGGAGGCGATGGGTGGCCAAGCACAGCCAGGCGGGGGCAGGTGCGCTACGCGAGTGGATCAAGCCGCCAGCGCCGTGGGAGCCGATCAAGCCGACCGAGCACTACAGCCAGCAGGGGCTCACGCACCCGCAGGTTGCAGCAGACGCAGCGCTGGAGGGCTGGGAGACGGCGTGGGCGGACAGCTATGACGCCAGCGAGCCGTGGCGCCAGCCCCCAGTGGCGACGAATAGAGAGATTACGCAGCCCCACGAATCACACCGAGGGACGTAATCGAGGCGCGCGGGCGATTCCGCCCCAAGACTGGTCTTGGAGAAGCAGACTGGCACCCGCGCCTATGGCGCCATGGCGGGCCCCAAGGAACGGCACGCATAGCAAGCGTGCTAGGCGCGGTGGGGCGAGGAGCGCCGCGGCCCACACCGCAGGCCACTATCCTCTTCTACCTAACATCGAAGGCAGCCGGGGGCTTCCGCAACCTGGGCCTCATTCCCGCGCTGGCGCGCGCGCGGGGAACCATCCGCATCCCGCGCGCCAGGCGCTGGGGGACAGCCAATCAGAGAGCCTATGACTGGGCTCGACGAGGGAGATCATCGGAGCGCGCGGCGTGGCTGCAGGCCCTCTACGGGGAGGCCGCGCGCGCCGAGGGACATGAGTATGTTGTGACCTGTTTCAAACTAGTCAAATGCTTTGAGTGGGCCACGCATCGCAATGTATGGGAGGCATTGCAGCGCTGGGGCTTCAACCCAGTCACCATGCGCACCGCCCTCAATATACACGGCACGGTGAGGCGCATCGTCCCGGGCGGGTGCTGCGCCGAGGGTCGGGCGTGGCAGCGCGGCATCGTCGCGGGCAGTAGGTATAAGCCCTTTTGCCTCAAGATGGTGATCATCCTGGAACTGGACGAGCTCGTGCACCAGTTCCCGCGGGCGGACGCGCGCCTGTTCTTCGACGACCTCGCCATGGCCACGCATGGCATCAGCGAGTCCGCCCACCACTTCCGCCCGCTGCTCGTGGCGGCCGTGGCACACATGTTCGAGGTGAAGCTAGACATGGCCGTCTCGCGGGGCGCGGAGGGGAAGACGGTTGCGCTGGCATCCCCCACCGCGCTGGGGAAGCACACCAGCGCGAACACCAGGCATCTCGGCGCGAGAGTAGTCAAGCACGAGAAGCACCTGGGAGTCACAGCGACGGCATGCAGACGAAGGAGAGTGGCAGCGATCAACAAGCGGGCGCTCACGCTTGCAGCGAGGAAGGCACGGGTGGCAGCGTGCGGAGAGCAGGAGGGGCGGCGCAGAAGCTGATCAGGCAAGCCAAAGTGTCAGCGCCCTTCTACGGCTCAACCATCGTCGGCATGGCGGGCCCCAAGCTCAAAAAGTTGAGGAAGAACGCGGCGACGGCGACGGAGGGCAACACCAAGGGCAGGCCCACTGCCCTCGCACTCCTCAGCGACAAGGTCGACCCAGGCAAGTTGGTCATTGCCTGGGCGACGGCGTGACAGGAGGCGCCCGACGACGCGCAGCTGGCCGAGCGGCTCCAGAGCGCGTTGCGCACCTGGGCGATGAAGATCTACAAGCGCAAGGTCCCCTGGCTCACAGTTCGGGGGCCAGCTGGAACATTCGTGGCGACGGTGAAGCGCCTCGGCTGGATGACCCAATCCGCGCGCTCAGTCACAATCGACGGCGCGGTGTTCGACCTGCGCTTTACCAGGCTGCAGGAGATCCAGCACCACGTCGCCCGCACCACGGAGCAGCAGCTGAAGGACGAGTGGGTGGAGCAGTGCGGCCACCAGCACAGCATCACCTCCATCTTCGTCGAACCAGCTCAAGCATTATTACGGCGGCCCCATCCAGGGGCGATGGACGCGGGCACATCGCATGCGAGTCCGAGGCCTCTTCTGCGGGGGCACATTGCCGCAGGCGCGGCTGCGTGCAAAGGGAGTGGCGCCCGGCAGCACATGCAGAGCGCGTAGGCTGGCCCCTGGCACTGGCAGACATCGAACGTTCGTGTGCCCTGCGCGCCAGCAGCGCCGCAGCGTGATCGGAGGCCTACACATACAACAGCGAGATGCCAACCCATGGCCTGGCCCAGGGGCCGAAGGACTATGGGGACGAGGTATCATGGCGGACCCCGCCGTCGATCTCAGGCTCTGGGACCTGGGGTCATGCGACGACTGGTTCACCGAGGGCAACTGGGACGGCCTGGCGACGGGGGACATCTACGTAGACGGCTCGTTGCAGTACGGCGACTACCCTGCGCTGCGACGAAGAGGCTGGAGCTTCACCAAGCTCAAGGACAACGGCGAGCACGAGATGGACTACGCGTGCCACGGACCGCTCCCAGGCGCGCAGTGGACCCAGAGCATCTTGAGGGCGGAGTTCTACGCGGTGCTGCGGGCGCTGGCGGTGGGCGCGCCACCAATGAGAATTCACACAGGCTGCCAGAACGTCGTGGACGGAGTGCAGGCTGGACCGACGTGGCTCAACAAGAAGAGCCGCCCGCACCTGGACATCTGGGAGCGCATCTTCCAGGCCATCGCCGAGCAAGGCGGCCTGAGCCAGCGCACCATCATGGTGTGCAAAGTGAAAGCCCGCGCGTCGCGCGCCGAGCGCGATGCGATCGGGCGAGCGAGGTGGGAAAGCAACAACATAGCTGACAGATATGCCAAGCAGGGGGGTTTGTATCATACCCGCCCTGCCGGGTGCCGTGAAGCATACGTACAAAAATATCAACTAGTTCGAGATAGCCTGGAATTCGGAGCTTATATAGGAGTCCTAGGCAGGGATAGTATCGACACTGCTCGGATCTCCTGGTCTCCCAGGGACCCAGGGGCGGTCGCGGGCGAAGGGGGGGGAGCCCTGGTGGCTCCCGATCCCCCTGCCCCGCCCCTGGCTGCCACTCTCCCGTCTCGGGCCGCTCTGGACTGGGGGGGAGTCAAGGTCGATAGAGCACAGCAAGCGGGGCACAAACTTGTGAACCGCCAGTCCCACATTTTCTGCCGCAGGTGTGCCAGGTACGCCACTGGAGAGAAGTGGACGGGCCTTTTCGCCCCATGTCGCCCTGGGGCCCAAAGGGTGAACTGGGGTAGGCTGAACAGACTGTGGAATGGGTTACACCCCACCACCAACCAGCCCCATATAGGGGCTCCCTGGAGGTTTTGGCTCAGCTCGGGGTCGGCCCGAAGCGGCCCGAATCTCCCACGGCGCGAAAGCATAGGCCGTCGCGATCCGTTAATAATCCCGTAGAATCCTCCTCCTCCTTCTCCTCCTCCTTCTCCTCTTCCTCCTCCTCCTCCTCCTCCTCCTATTCCTATCATCTGTGCACTCTTCCTCCTCCTCCTCCTCCTCCTCCTCATCCTTCCCCTCCTCCTCCTCCTCCTTCTCCTTCTCTTCCAACCTTCCCCTCGATATACTCCTCGACTTGCTGCTGACGCTGCCGCTGCAGATGCCTCCATTGCTCCCCCAACCTCAACCGTCCTCTTGAGGATGAGGACGAGCCGGGGGAAGTAGGCAAAGCACAATCCAGCGAACTCGTCGCAACTCTCTGACGATCGTCCGAGTAGGCTAGGTTGTGCCTGAACTACATATTCTCACATCTCACAGAGTCTGAAGGAGGAGGAGGAAGAGGAGGAGGATCAGGAGGAGTAACCTGGCTGCAACATTCATCCAGCGGGGCCTCGACGCGCGCCCCATCCGCCCGACAGGCTGGCCGGGAACCTTAGGGAGGCTCTGGTGGCTTTTGCATCCGAGGCGTGGCAGGGCAGGTCGTGCTCGATGGGGGCGCCTGGAAGAACACCGCGACGCTGGTGACGCTATCGAGCCTCGAGCTTTCGCAGGTGAGCTGGTCAAACGGCTCCGAGCACAAACTACCCAGGACATCGTTGTGAAGCTGGGCACGGGGCAGAGTGCCAGAGAACAGGGAGTTCCACGCCATGCACAATCCCATCCAGGCAATCAGCACAGTGCACGCTACAATAAAGCTACTGCTGAACGGCCAGCCAGACGTATGGAGGAGGTGCCAGAGAAACAAGGGGATTAGGATGACGAGCATGAGCACGATAAGACGGAGGAACAGTCATCTCACTCCTCCGTCATCATCATATTCACACTCATAGACATAAACAGCAGCAGAAGCAGCATCACCACCCTCACTATCAGCAGCAGAATCAGCATCCTCATCATCATCACCGTCATCACCGTCAGCATCATCATCGTCATCAGTATCATCATCAGCATAATCATCATTGTCGTCATCATCATCAGTATCATCATCATCATCATCATCATCATCGTCATCGTCGCCATCAAAATAATCATCATCATCATCATCAGCATCATCATCGAAATCATCATCATCATCAGCAGCAGCATCATTGTCATCATGATCACCGTCGTCAACGTCACCACCACCCTCAGCATCATCATCATCACGACCATACTCCTCACCGTCATCACCGCAACCAGCATCAGCATCGTCATCGTCATCGTCATCATCGGCATCATCAGCAGCAGCATCAATAGTACCATCATCGAAGCAACATCATCAACAGCATCATCATAATCACCATCACCGCCACCACAATCATCATGAATCATCACCAGCATCATCGCCAACTCACAACCATGATACTCATATCTTCCAAATCACCAACTTACTCGCCACAATGATGCTGCTGATGATCGTCATCAACAAAATCATTGTCCGTATTGCCATCATCACCATCATGATCACAATCATCAGCATCATCAGTATTATAATCGGCATCATTGTCGCCACCATGATGGTGATGATGACGTTAAAGATCATCGTCAACATCAACATCATCATCATCATCGTCATCATCGCCGTGATCTGCGTTGCCGTCGCCATCATCAGCATCATCATACTCATTAGCATCAGCACACCAGCATCAGCATCTGCATCATCATCAGCAACATGAGCATCAACATCAGCATCATCAGCACCATCAAAATCGTCGGAAACATGATCACCATCAGCATGATCATCACCATCATCATCACCATCATCCTCATCATCATCTTCATCAGCAGCATCATCGTCATCGTCATCATCATCAGCAGCATCACCGTCGTCGTCGGAAGCACCACCAGCACCTGCATCATCGTCATCATCATCAACAACAACATTATCCGAATCCCCCTGGGCACCTTCCCACTCCTCTCCCGTCCATCCTCCTCCACCCTCCTTTCCGTCCCGCCCTTGGGGACGCTCCGTTTCATCGCGCCCCTACCTCCAGCCTCGGCCATGCGGACCAGTGCTCTGGCGCCCCCCCCCCTTTTCCCTCCTCCCCCTCCCCTCTCACCCTTCTCCTGCTGTTGGCCCTCCCTCGGCATCCCCCCTCCTACACACCTCCGTCAGCGCTTGCGCCAAGGAGGCGCGCAGGCCCACACATTTCACAAGATGGCGCATCACGAACATGTGGCTCTTTGACCTTTGCTTGTCGTCTGGGAGGCGTTCCCAAGCCACTGTGCACGGATTGGCGGGCCCCAGGAACTCCTCGCTGAACAGGGCTCGGCAAAAACATCTCCGCCGAACTCTGAGGAACCGTTGGCCCAAAGCCCCCAGCAAGGCTGAGAAAGCGGTTCGAGGCTTGCAACTCATACGGGTGATATTCAAGACTGGTCTCACCTGGCGGATTCCAGAAGAATGAGGAGGAAGAGGAGGAGGAGGAGGAGGAGGAGGAAGAAGAGAGGGAGGAGGGGGAGGCGGGGGAAGAGGTGGAGGAGGAGGAGGAGAAGCAGGAGGAGGAGGAGGAGGAGGAGGAGGGGAGGAGGAGGGGGAGGAAGAGGACGAGGAGGAGGCGGGGGAGGATGAGGAGGAAAAGGAGGAGGACGGGGCAGAGGAGGAGAAGGAAGGGGAGGAGGAGGAGGAGGGGAGAAGGAACCCTGACCCCCAAACATGCGTTCATCTCCCTGGAGGTCGGCTTCGATTTCCGCTGGCCTCCGCCGAGGAGGGGGAAAAGGAGGAGGAGGGGGGGAGGAGGAGGAGGAGGAGGTAATACAATAAAAAACAACTCACAAGAGCGATCGATCGAAGACCTGTCGAATCAGCCTGGTAGAAATGACTTAAACAGGGGCTCATACGCTCAGAGACGCGCGACTGTAGAGGGGGTGACACGAGCTAGGCCCACCGACGACAGCGCACGCAAGCCCAAAATCAGCGCGAAGCATGAAGGGCCGCGAGCGCCGTGCACTCATACCTGTAGCACGAGCGCACCACAAGTCTTACCCCTGTAATCTCGATTTGGATCGCTCATGTTGCAAACGAGCTGCCTGAAACCGCGACGACAGACGGGCGCAATCGGACACGCTGAGGACGGGGGGAGGAGAACGAGGAGGACGGGAGAGGGAACTGTCTCTCTGCTGGCGATGGCGGGAGCCTGGAAGACCAGGCGCAGCAAGAGCTTCTATAGAGCGGTCCCGTGCTGGCCTCACTGCGCCTCGAACTCGTCGATCGCGTGCTGGATCCTGCGCTCGAGGTCTCCAGGCTGTGCCACTCCCTCGAGTGTCACTGCTTTTTCGCGAAGCCATAGTGGTACTAGCATATGGTTCAGCATCTTCTCGCTGTCGCTGCCTGAGTTCACGTTGACTTCGAGGCGTTTGATATTGCTGTCTTATGTCTTGCAGCAGCGGGCATATCGCACTTCCTTCAGTCGGTTGTGAAGGTAATGGGCTGTGTCCACGCTGTTGTTCTTCATCTTGTCGATGTACTGCTGCAGATGGTTCAGCATGGTCCAGATCTTTCTCGCCAGGCCTGGTCTTCGCCACTATGATTCAAGCGTTCCACACGTGGACATGAGGGTGTGCCAGCGTGGCGATCTTCTGCTGCTTCTGATCCTTGCCGAACTGCTCCGCCGCCTCCGCATAACTCTCGGTGGAATTCTTCCCCTGGACGAAGTACTCTGAGTTCTCGCTCACTTAATAATTGCCCAACACGATTGCCCTGGGAATCCTCGACGACATAGCAGTACTGAGGCGCAACTTCGCTACGAGAAGAAAGAGCCTGAATGTCGCGTTGGCTGGCGCCTCGGCGGCGCCCCTTCGCCTGCGGCCGAGAGCCGCCTGCTGCCAGTCCGAGTTCCATCGGGGCCGGGTGCCACAAGCTGCGGTGAGAATATGGCTAAAGTGTCTGCCTTGGAGAACTCAAATCGTCGTGGACCCGATAGGTGCTTAGTACGGATATGATGATTATACGCGTATATGTCGTCGCACTCGTAGCTGTTCCCATATAACTTACATATGGCACACGTGCATGTGGTATCTGATGCAATAGGAGGCGACGGGAAAAAGCTCTGATCAACAATACATCTTCCATAATGCCAGCTACGTCCTGCATGATCTTGTGCGATTTTTCTGGTGGAGAAGTGTGTAGAACACCATGGGCATGCAGCTTCCATCACGATAGCGTCTAGAGTAATCATGTCATGCATAGACTGTTCACGTGCGCGATGTTGCCTGAGAGCCTTCATGGTAGGAATGTGAGCGTGCATATGTTACCGTCAGTACGCATAAGACAACAATAATATTCACCCGTTGGCAATGAGTTGATGCGCCCGATCGCTCTCGGATCGGGGCCGAACCAAGAATGCCAGGAATTGGCAACCAAGATTACCAGAAATGCACAACCAGGAAACCAACAATTATTCCGATAATACCAACAATGAACAACTTGGGGGCCCAACATTTCCCAACAATACCATTAGTTATAAATGCACAACAGAGCACCCACAATTTCCACGATCGTGCCTGGTGGCCCGTGCGCCAACACAACATTGAACCATGTCCGGACGGTGCAACAAACCACCTGGCAGCGACGAAGGAGGAAGGGGGGGGGGGAGAAGGAGGAGCTGGGGCACGGACGGGGGGACGTGGCAGTGGCGATCACGATTTCGCGCGACGGCGGGGAGAATGCGCGGCGTCGCCGTCAAGAGCACTTCCTGCACAGGGCACGCGCGGCCAGCAGAGGCAGCCAGACTCGCCCAGGGCCCTGCGGCCCCTTCTGGGAGACCCCAAGCGCGAGACCCTCGCGCGACCCAGAGAGGATCTCGCGCGTGGCCGGGTGCCAAACGCACGCAGCACGGGCCGCACACGGGCGCGCTGGCCGGTTCGCCCCTGTCCACCTGATCATCGTCGTCCTCGCCCTCTTCCCTCCCCTCCTCCTCACCTCCCTCCTCCCCTCCCCCTCCCCTGCAGGGGGGGGCTGAATGAGGCGGGCGAGAGAGCGGCCCGCCGCGAGAGCACGGGGCCCGCCCGCGGCCTCCTCATCCGCCTCCTCCTCCACCCCCATCCACTTCCCCCTCCTGCTCCTCCTCGCCCTCCTCCCCCTCCTCATCTGGCCCTTCCTCCTCGCCCCCCTCCGGAGCAGGCGCGCCGGCCCGTTTAGGCGGGCTCGGGGAGCTCGCCGGTGGCGGCGGCCTCGCTCAGCGCCTCCTGGAGGCACTGCGGCAGCTCGGCCCAGACGCCCTTGTCCATGAGCCCCTGCTTCACCTGCGGCTGGGAGCGGCGGGGGGGATGGGGGATGAGGAAGCGGCGGAAGAGGAGGAAGAGAAGGGGAGGAGGAGGGGGGCGAGGAGGAGGAGGAGGAGGAGGAGGCGGAGGGAGGGAGGGGGGAGGAGGAGAGGGAGAGGGAGGCGGGGGGGGAGGACAAGGAGGGGAAGGCGGAGGGGAGGGTAGGGAGTGCGGAAGAGGGTAGGACGTCGATGGCGATGATGGCCGAGATGTCGCTGACGATGATGACGATGATGATGATGGTGTTGATGACGATGATGATGCTGTTGATGTTGATACTGGTACTGGTGATGATGATGATGGTGATGATGATGATGGTGTTGATGATGATGGCGGTGATGATGAGGGGCGAGAAGGAGGAGGCGGTCGGCCTGCTCCGCCCCGAGCTTGCGCTTCTTGGGGCCGCAGAGCTGCTTCAGCTGGTAGCGCAGGGAGAACAGCGCGAAGGTGACGGAGACGGTGATCACCGCCTCGTGGGCCGCGTCGCGGCAGGCCTCCAAGTCCGCCTGAGCCACGATGACGTAGTTCTTGGGCACCTTGATGGCCGAGACGAGCTCGTACGTCGCCTTCAACTCCGTGCCCCCGGGCGCTAGCTTGTTGTAGTCGGGGTTCGCGAGGAGGGCCCGCGCGGCGGCGGAGGGCGGGTTGTCGAGAAGGGTCGCGGGCGCATCCCGCCACTTGGGCGTCCAGCTCTCGATCTGGTCCTTGGCATTCAGCATGGCGGACGTCCACTGCACCGACACGGCGTGCACGACGTCGGCACAGGTCACGAGTGTCTTGTCGATCAGCGCTGCAATGTCGAAGCGGTCCAGGAGATCGATGTGATCGTCCGGCGCGCGAGACCAGCACGTCTGCAGCTTGTCGCGGAAGCCTGGCTCGGACCACGCCCAGGTATCGAACTTCATATTCGACATCTTCTCGTACCGCCGAAACATATTGCCCGTGAGCTCTAAGAGGTCCCGGTGCGATTCCATGGCGCCCACGATGAGAGCACCGTGCGCCGCCGAGATGTCGGGCGCGTCGCCAATCTGCAGCAGAGAGACACCGCGGGCCCACACAACCAAGCTATGTTTGACTGCCCACGCCTGTTCGATAAGGACGTCGTCTTCCCCGCCGCTCACCGTGTCCACAGCCTGCTGCAAGGCGGCGGCGCACCCCGGGGACAAGGCGGCGCTCTCGCTGGCGCCGCCTGGACACAGCAAGCCCGGGTCATGCCCCCAGTCGCGCTTGCACACCCCGTCGGGCCACGGTCTAGTGAAGAAGTCGTCGCAGGGGAACCCCCCGAACAGGGTGTCGAGACAAACGCGCAGCGGCTCCAGACCGTAGGCCAACACGGACCGAACTTTTGTCCTACAGACAACCATTGCAGGGAGCCCATCCAACGTGTTCAAGACGGCGGTCGCCGTGCGGAGGCCAGCGAGGTCGCCCCAGAAGCTGGCGTCGACGTGAGTGCGCTGGTGCTCCTGCGCTGACTTGAACGCCGCGATCATCTGCTTCGCGGAAATGACGTCTGCCACAGGCGTGACGGAGAGGTCGAGGAAGGCGAGCACCTGCGTGAGCAGTTTCCGCATGTCGCCCCAGCTCTCGCATGCAGTCTTGACATCCTGCATCGCGGGCGTGGCGGTGGGCAGAGCCACCACGGTCGCCAGGAAGGAGTCGAGAGAGGACATGTGGGCGACGAACGTGGGCTCGACCCAAAGGTGGCCGCCGAACTCGCTGGCGTCCTTCGCAAGCCACTCGAGGAACACGGTGAGGATGCGATCGCCGAGCCTGCAGATCAGCACGTGGAGCTGCCCGCCGATGTGGGCCAACCCCTGCTCCAGGCTCTCCTCCTTCAAGTACGCGAGGGACACGTCGCCCGCGCGCGTGTAGATGTCGGTCAACTCCAGCATGCGTGCGCGCGCGACCTCAAGCAGCGGCCAGGGGTCAGCGCTGTCAACGTCATCCAACTCGTCAGCGGCCGCGGACAGTGTCGCATCGGCCGCGCCGGCCAGCTCGATGCCCTTGGCCTTGCCAGCGATGGTGTCCCTGCACGTGCCCAGCATGGCGCGTCCTACCCCGAGGCGCCACGCATGCCCCCCTCCTCCTCCTCCTCCTCCTCCTCCTCCTCCTCCTCCGCCTCCTCCCCCTCCTCCTCCTCCTCCACCTCCTCCTCCTCCTCCTCCTCCCACCCCCCCGCCATCTCCAACTCATCGTCCTCTCCCCCGTCGTCCTCATCGCCCACGTCATCGCCGCCCCCATCCTCGGCATCCGCCGCCTGATCCTCTTCGGCATCCTTATCATCGCTCACGAACGCACCCCCGCCACCCACCGCATCAGCATCCAGCATCCACGTGGAGCGCGTCCGCCTCCTCCGAAACGTCATCGTCAGCGTCGTTGCCCCTCCTCGCGACCCATCGTCACCCCCCGCCGCCTCGTCCCCCCAAACCGCGCCCTCTTCCTCATCGCCCACGTCCTCCTCGTCCGTCGCCTCCTCGCCCTCAGCATCACCCGCCTCGTCCTCCCCCCCGTCGGCCTCCACCGCGACCTCCTCGCCCCCCTTGTCAGCTCATCAGCCGCGCCCTCCTCATCCGTCGACCTCTCCCTCCTCCGCGCCCGCCCCCTCCGTCCACCCGATCGCCGTCCTCATCCTCCACCGCCTCCTCCTCATCCCATCGCGACACTCACCCCCCTCCGCACCCGCATCCCCATCGCCCGCATCATCCGCCCCGCCTCCGCCTCATCGTCATATCCATGGTCCATGGCCCATGGCCCAGCGTCGCCCTCCCACCCCGCGACCCACGTGGCCGGGGGCGGGGGGGAGGGGCGGCGTGGGGGCGGGGTGGCGGGGGAGAAGGATGAGGCGGAGGCGGAACGGGGGAAGGGGGCGAGGGGCAGGGGGGAGAGGACGAGGAGGAGGAGGAGGCGGACGACGAGGAGGAGGAGGTGGAGGTGGAGGCGGCGAAGAGGAGGACGTGGAGGAGGAGGTGGAGCATGTGGGCACCGCGCAGTCCTAGAGGCCAATCGCCGACGAACGACGCCACGCGCCAACGCTTGGCGTCGATCGCCAACATGGCCTCCTCCGCCGCCTTCAACTCGACATCGGTGGCGAGCCCGTCGCCGGCCGCAGAGAGCACCCACCGCATGGAGGGCCGCGAGGTCGGAGACCGCCTCGCCGGGGACGTAGTTGGGCAGGGCAGCGGCAACATCCATCAACATGGCCCGAAGCCCGCTGCCGCCGGTCTGCGCCGCGATACTCACCTTCATCTTCAGCATGTCGACGATGGCGTTCTCCTGCGACTCGCGGGTCGGATAGCCGGCCTGCTGCAGCGCGGTCGGTTGCAGCACTGCCCACATGGCACTGCCAGTCGGGGCCTCCTGCGGGGAGGAGGAGGAGGGGGGGGGGGAGGAGGCGGAGGAGGAGGGGGAGGAGGAGGAGGAGGGGGAGAAGGAAGGAGGAGGAGGAGGAGGAGAGGCAGGAGACACGCCGATCCTCACACTGCTTCGCCACGTGCTGCTGCAGGAGCCAAGTGGGGAAGGGCGGGTCGCACTTCTGCGGCGTCGAGAGGAACGCGAGGCTCGCCTTGTAGCACTGGGCGAACTCCGCCGTGTACTCCGACGCCTTCACCCACGCCTTGCTGACGTTGAACGCCTCCTGAGCCCGCTTCCTGAGAAGCACGGCCTCCTCGTCGCCGATCGTGTACAGCTCGGATCGCTGCTGCTTGGCGGCCTCCTCCGCGGCCCACTTCGCCTCCCGCTCGGCCGGCTCGACGAAGCACTCCTCGAACTCTTTGATGTGCCGCTCGATGCGACGGCGGAAGGACGGCTTCTCCCCGAAGTACTTCTCGTCCTGGGCGCTGCCGATCAGCTCGGCGAGGTCTTCCTCGGGCCACCCGCGCGACCAACGTCCACGCCTGCGGGGCCGCGGCCCGCGCGACGGGACCGACCGCCGGTCCGTCGTCGCGAGGGTCGGGGCCCCGCCGGGAAGGGATGTTGGGCGGAGCAAGACGCCCCAGGGTGGCTACATTGAGGCCCCCGAGAGAGCGCCCCACGAAGGCATCCACGGGCCGGGCCCACTCCCCGGGAGCCCTCCTCGGAGCCCAGGGGGGATGGGGGGAGGGGGGTGTATTGTGGCGCCAGCGTCCTCGAGCACCGCCTTCCTGTTGCCCTGGGGCCGCCCCGCCTTCTGGCGCTTCGAGGCGGGCTGCGCCGCGGAGCTGCCGTCGCTCGACGCGCTGCTGGGGCGGGCGGGCCGCTTGGCTGCAGGCTTCACCTTCGGCTTGGCCCTGGGCTTCGCAGCCGCAGCGCCGTCCCCCGCTGATGGGGGGGCGTCGGGCACAGTCTTTGCCAAAGCCGCGCGGTGCCCACGAAACACTGCACGGCTGAGGGCGCCGCAGCCGTCGTCGTCAAGGTCCACGGTCGGCTCCGTCGTCAGCGCGCCAGGCGCGGCGGCAGGCTCGGCAGCGCCGGCGCTGCCGGCGCCCGGAGCAGGCATGCTGAAGATGGACGGGGCCGCATCGCCAGAGGGCCGCGCGAACGCCGCCTCCAACGAGGCCGACAGCGCGTCGAAGTTCAGCTGCAGCTCGTCGTCGAACACCGCCGTGGCCGAGCTGGCGTGCTGAGTATGCTGCGACACGCCTTCCCAAGCGTCGCCAGCCCAATCCCCCCCCCCACCCCGCGCCGACCTCGACTGCCCGAGCCACCGCCAACGCTGCGGTCACAAAGGTCGGCGGACCAGACACCCGGGATGGGGGGAGGGATTGGGCCCGCGGCCTTGGCGGTTGATAGCCTTCTCCGTCCACTCCAAGCGCCCCGGGATCCTGGCGCACTGGTGGCCCTCGTGCTCGATGATCTGGTGGCCCTTCCCGTTGTACCGGGGATCCCCCTCCTGCTGGACATAGTCCGCAAGGAGGAGGATCCGGTTGGGGGCCCGCGACGTCTCCACCTGGGGGCGGGCGCGGCGACGTCAGCATCACCGTGGCCGTCGCCGCCACCGACCGCGCCCCCCGCGCGACCCTCGACCTCCTGCAGCGACGACGACGGCGACGCCGACGACGCCGACGAAGACAACCGCGGCGCCGTCGACGCACGTCGGCGACGACGGCGTCGCCGACGGCACCCTCGACGAAGCCGGCGGTGACGGTGACGACGAGGGCGTCGACGACGTCTGCCTCTGACGCTGCAGAGGTCGCGAACTCGTCCTCCGCCTCCTCCTCCACCTCCTCCTCCTCCACCTCCTCCTCCACCTCCTCCTCCTCCACCTCCACCTCCTCCTCCTCCTCCGACAGCCTCGTTCGACTGGAAGGACTGCACCGACACCGCCCCGGCGCTCCAGTCGATCCGGCCGCGGTTCAGCTGGAGGTCCTTGGACGCGCCCTTCTCGATGAAGTACGACACGCACTGATGGCGCTTAGAGAAGAAGCGAGCGCCCACGGCTTTGTCCGCGCCCATCGTGCTGGCCAGGGCCTTGGGGGACGCGTACTCCTTCTGGAACTGGCCTTCCCAGGTGCGAGCGCAGTAGAAGCAGACCAACCCGACGTTGAGCTGCTGCTTGGGCTTCCTGCCCCAAGCGAGGCACTGGTCCGCGTGGACGGGGTCCAGCTCGCTGTCGTGACCTTTGGAAGCCCACTCTGGCCCATGTGGGCCCAGCCCGGATCCGAGCGCGCCAAGCCCGAACGCGAGCGAGGCAAGCCCGAACGCGATCCGACGACGGGGCCGCGGGCTGAGGTCAAGGCGTTGGCACAGCAGGCGCGCGCGCCCATCTGGGGTGACGCTGACGGGCCCATCGTGCCCAGCAACCGAGACCACCGTGTGCGACGGGTTGGTCTGGCCCCACGGGCCGAAGCGGCGCTCAATCGGCGCGGCCCCGTGCTCAGGGGCGTCCATCCCGACGGCTGGTCGGAGGAGGGCTCAGACTGCGCCTACACTGCCCGACGAGGCCGGGCCCCAGGCGCGGCGCTGGACAAGCCCGAGCAGCTGCGCGCACGCGGCGATCGGGGGTCGGGCCCAAGACTCGACGCCACATATTGGATGAGGGCGGGCCCCGGGGGGAGGATGCGACAGTGAGCGCGGTCAACGGGAGGGTAAGGAAACAGGGGGAGGGCGCGGGAGCGAGGCTGGGCGGGTGAGTGGGAGAGACGGGGGCGGGCGAGCTTCGGAGGGCAGAGGAGGAGGAGGAGGGAGGGGGGGGGGGCTGCGGGTTTCGGGGGCCACGCGACTGGGGGTATCCGAACGGGTCTAGCGGACAGGAGCTGGTGGACATCACCGATCACCGACCGATGTGGCAGGGCTGTGCGCGACGATGGCCAACCATCGACGACGACGACGTCGACGGCGGGGGCGCCGACGGCGACGACGTCGCCTAGAGCGGCACTCTGGATAAGGAGTCCATGGCGCGGCCGAGCCTGCAGGAGCTGGCCCCCTGAGGGGGAGGGCCGCGCGAGGGGGGGGGGGGCTTTCCTCGAGACGGCGGCGCCCCACGGAGTCGTGATCCCCCACTGCGCTCCAACTAAACCGCCGCAGCTTGCTGAAACTCGGGAGGCGCGGGGCCACGCAGGCGGGGCAACCTCAAGACGCCCGCCTGCGCCCTGTGGGCCACGCCGCGGCTGCCCGCCCCTGAGCGACAGCAAGGCGCGATCACGGGGCGGCAGCCAGCGCGGCGATGGTCGCCGCCGCGAACGTGAAGCCGCTGAACGCGTTGCCCGCGAGGAGCCGACACAGCGAGTCGTCCTCATCAGCGTCGGCCCCGAAGAAGCCGATGAGCCTGAGGAGGTGCTCGCCGTGGATGTACCGCCACGCCTTCGTCTTGGCGTCCACCTGCACGCGCATGACGATCAGCGAGTTCGTGCACAGGCACGGGATGGTCGTCCTGTACAGGCCCTCGCTGCAGAACTTGAGGCTCAAGTTCACGTCGGCGAACTGCGGCGCCATGAACTCCGACGGGTACGGGTCAACCTCCTCGCCGAACACGGCGATCTCAATCGACGCGACGGGGAGCTGGCACAGCACCCGGAGGAACTCCGGGGGGTACTGGTCGAGGCGCGGGGGGTGCGCGAGGCCGACCCGCTTGTAGTGGTCCAGGTGCAACTCGGACCCGCCCTTCATCACCTTGGGCCGCGGCTCGCTGCCGTCGGCGTTGCCGACGGGGAGGTCCCACCAGGAGAAGAACAGCTCAAGGGGGAGCTTCCCGATCTTCAACGTGGGCACCAACGCGCAGAAGGTGTCGATGCCCGCCCCAGCGTCGCCGGGGAGGGAAGGGGGCGGGGATGGGCGGGGGGGGGGAGGGGGCGAGGGCGAGGACAGGGGGGGGGTGGAGAGGGGGAGGGCGAAGAGGAGGAGGAGGAGGACGCAATGCAATTGCCGCAAACCATATATACCGGACGCGTCTCGATGGCCGCCCGAGCGACCCATCCCAGAAACAACCGAACAACCAAACGCCAAAGCTATTGCCCACTAAGGCTGTTCGAAAGCCCGAAGGCTGGTTGTGGGCAAGAGGGCTCTCTGCGCTGGTTCGAACCGACCGCCCCGCGTGGTCGGGGGCGCCCCCCCGACGGCAAGCCCCCCCCCCCTCCGGCCCACCTAGATCGTTAGATCGTTAGGTGACTGAGGTGGACCTCCCTGGCCGACTGGGCTGGGATGAGGAGAAGGGGGGGGGATGATGGAGCGGGGCCTGGAATGCGAGGAGACGGAGGGGGGGCGCAGCAGCAGCACCCGCGTAGCATCACAGGGCCCACCTTCCCCCCCCCCCCCTATCGCCGAGGCCGGGGTCGCGGCGAAGTCCTGGGCCGAACGCCCCCCGCGGTAGCCGGCCAGGACTTGCGCCCCCCCCTCTTCCACACAGACCCCGAGATGCACAATGGGAGGCGGCAGCTCCAGACGCGGCTCGGGCCCGGGCCACGCCAGGGTGCCTCGTCGGGGGGGCGGGGTGGGGGGCGGGGGAGGGGGGGGCGCGGGGGGTGGGGGGGGGGGGGGGCGGGTGGGGGGAGGGGGGGGGGCGACCCAGCATCCAAGGCGCGAAGCAACGCCGTCGCCCCCTCCGCATCCTCCTCCTCCTCCGCAAAGCTCCTCCTCCGCCGCCTCCACCTCCTCCGCATCCTCCTCCCCTCGCTTCGGAGCGCCTCCGGGTCACCCGGAGGTGGGTCTGGACCGTCTCTGGGTCACCCGGAGGCGGCAGCGGAGCGCCTCCGGGTGACCCGGAGACGGCCTCGGAGCGCCTCCGGGTCACCCGGAGGCGGCTTCGGAGCGCCTCCGGGTCACCCGGAGGTGGGTCTGGACCGTCTCCAGGTCACCCGGAGGCGGCTGCGGAGCGCCTCCGGGTCACCCGGAGCCTTCCCAGGAGGGCCCCCAGACTGCGCAAGAGGCCCCCCAAGCAGCCACAGAAGCCCCCAAGACGACTCCGGAGAACACCACCCAGAAAAATATAATATTTTTCTGGGCGCGCCCATCGTAGACCCCGCTCAAAGCTTTTGAAGTGCCCTTGGCGCCCCCCCAGGAAAGGCCCAAGAGAGCCGAACAAGCCTCGAAGACGGCCCAGGAGCCTCCCAAGCCGGCTCCCCTGAGAGCGAAATACGCTCCCAGGACGGCCCAAGAGGCGCCCAAGACGATGCCCAAGAGAGACCACCCAGAAAAATATAATATTTTTCTGGACGCGCCCACTGTGAACTCCGTTGGAACCTTTTTAGGTGCCCTCGGCGGCCCCCCAGGAGGCTCCCAAGCGAGCCCAATTGGCCTCGAAAGCGGCCCAGGAGACCCTCAGGACGGCCCCCCAGAGAGCCGCAAAAAGCTCCGAATACGGCCCAAGAGGCGCCCAATACGATGCCCAAGAAGGACCACCCAGAAACACAATCTTTTTCAGGCCGCCCTCTCCACCCCCGCCAGGCCGAGACCCCCGGGTTCGAGCCGCCTCTGCTTCCCCCCCTTGCCTGGCCGGCCCTCCCAACGAGGTGGCGGTGGAGGAGGACGCAAGGAGGAGGGCGCCGAGAATCGCCACGAGCACCATCCTGCGCCGGCTGGCGGGGCTCCCGTACTCCGTCGCCTGCAGCGCCACCGCGCGGGCCTTGTACCCGATGGCGGTGAGCACCTCAATGATGGCGTCCGCGTCGCTGGTGTCCCCCGGGTTGGCGGGGCCCATCAGCTCCGCCACGTTCTCCAGGACCACCACCGGAGGGCGGGCCTTCTCCACGTAGGCCTTCGTGGCGAGCCATGCCTGGGCCGGAGGGCGAGGACACGTCGACGGAGCGGCGGCGGGGAGCGCGGGGGGGGGGTGCGGCGGTGGAGGCGGCGGGGAGCGGCGAGGCGGCGAAGCCGCGGGCGGAGGCGGACCAGGGCGACGACGACGACGACGACGACGCCGACGGCGGCGGCGGCGAGTCGACGGCGACGACGACTCCACCGCCAACGCCGACGCGAGCAGCGGGCATCAGCAGAGTCAAGGGGGGTTGCGCCGCGGTGCCTCGCCCGTCTCGCCTTCCCCAGTCTGACAGGGGCTGATGCGCAGCCCGGCGGTGGCGTTGTTCATGCGGCTCTTGGTCACGCAGGTGAACCCCCCGAAGAATATGTCGATGGGGGGCACTATCACCATGGAGCCGCTCTTCAAGTCGAAGGCCCGCGCGCGCGAGAGATCCTCCACGGACCGGAAGAGGTACTTGGTGTCCCCGAAGTAGCGCTGGAGGAAGCTCTGCTGGAGAGGGCCCCGCTCCGCCTGGAAGACGCTCTCCACGGAGATGGCCTTCTGGTAACGCCTGGACCACTCCGCGGCGATGGCCTCCAGGCAGCGCATGATCACGTCCGAGCCCGAGAACCCTGAAGGGCAGCGACGCGGAGGCGCGGACCGACGGCCCGTCGCCACCGCCGGCGGCGACGCCGACGTTGCCGTGGGCCGTGTCGCGCAGCCCGCAGAGCCCCAGGACGGCCCCAGAGGCTCCCGAGAACGCCCCAAGACGGCCCGAGACGACCCCAAGACGGCCCCAATGCGACCCAAGCGGGCCCCCCAGACGGCCCAAGAGGGGCACAGGAAGGCCCAGGAGGCCCCGACAGCCGGCCCTGGCAGCATTCCAAAGTCCCGAAGTGTGGAACCGATGTTTCTGGGCTTCGGCACGCCTTCCCAGGAAGCCGCGGAGACGGCCCCGGGGCCCCGAGCCCGAGCGGCCCCGGACGCCGCCCCCTGGCGCTCCCCTTGCGGACCTGTGCCGACGCGGAGCGGACGCTCACGGCTGGCCGCCCGCACGACGTGGCAGGCCAGCCACGGCGGGATGCGGTCGTGCATGCGGGCCACGGCCGCGACCAGCGCGTTCGGCGTCTCCGCCGTCGGCGGCGCCTCCGGCTGCGCGGCGGGCGGCGGCCCCTCCCCGAGTGGGCGCGTGAAACGACGGGTGAAGCGGGGGGGCGCGGTGACGACAGGGCAGGGGGGGTGGCATTCCTGGTGGGGGAGTTCCTGGTGTGCGGGGTAATTGTTGGGACGCGGGCTGCAGCCCGCACCAGCCCGCACCGCCGCGAACCAAGAATTGCGCCCCCAAGAATGCAAACGGCGCTCCCGCTCGAGACATCCCCTTCAAAACCAAGAATTGCGGGGGGAAACCAAAAATAGGCTGGACTTTCTGGGGTGCGGGCTGGTGCGGGCTGCAGCCCGCATCCCAAGAATTGCCCGCGCGCCCAAGAAGTCCCCGACCAGAAACCCCCAGCCCGCGCACCACCGCACCGACGCCGCAGGCGCTCCACGGCCGACGCATCTGCTCCCAACGTCCTGGAGGGAGCACCCCGGCGGCGCGGGAGCGGCCAAGCCCGGCATGCTGGCGAAGACAGCCCCGATGTCCCAGGCGACGCCCGCGAGCGCGGGGGGCGGCGCGGCCGGGACGAGCGCCGTCGTGAGGGCCGCGGTGGGGCTGTCGCCTGCCGAGCTGCGCGGCTGCGCGGGGGGCCGGGCGCCCCCTGCGGGGGGGGAGTGCCGCAGCGCGGAGCCCAGGGGGCTGAACGGCTCCGTGGTGGCCTCGCTCCCGGGGCTCGTCAGCAACGTGTCCTCGGAGATGGTGGGGAGACCCAGCCCAGGCGTGGTCGTCCGCGCGTACTTGGCGGGCCGACGGGGCCACGCCACGGCGTCAACCGCCACGAGCTGGCGCTTCAATGCCTGCAGGTCGCCACCCGGGGACCCCAGTGTGCTGGCAGCGCGCAGCGCGGGGGTGCCCGGCGGCGTCGACGGGGCGGCCTCGGGGGCAGGCTGCGACGCGTCGACTGGGGCGCCGACGGAAGGACAGCTGGAGGCGGCGCCAGAGGCCTCGGGCGCCGCGGCGGGGCCGCCCTGGGCCAGCGCCGCGCCGGGGGCGGCGCCAGGCCCCATGATCGCGCCCGCGTCGGCCGAAGAGGCTGCAGGCGCCGACGCCGCGACGGGGGGGGCGCCAGACTCCACGAGCGTGTCCGCGTCTGCCGACGTGGCTGCCGTCGCCGACGCCGCGACGGGGGGGGCGCCAGACTCCACGAGCGCGTCCGCGTCTGCCGAAGCGGCTGCAATCGCCGACGCCGCGCTGGGGCGCGCGCCAGACTCCGCGAGCGTGTCCACGTCGGCCGAAGAAGCTGCAGTCGCCATCGCCGCGTCGGGGCGGGCGCCCGACTCCTCGAGCGGGCCCCAGGCTGCGGGTGTGGCGGCAGTCTCGCCGGGGCCCTGGGGAGCGCACGGGCGCGGACTCGACCCCGGCGAAGGGTCGGGGACGTCGTCCATCAGAAGTGACAGGGTGGCCTCCAGGTCGTCGACGTCGAAGAGGTCGTCGGCAGGAGCTGGCTGCCCTGCATCCGCGGGGGGCGGGCCCGGCGATGGCGCCGCGCTCGGCGTCGGCGACGCCGCCGTGGCGCCGGTGGCGGGCTGGCCATCCTGCGGCGCACCCGCCCCCTCGATGGGCGCGAGCTGGCCCGCCCGCAGCGGCCCCGGCGCTGAGCCGCCAGGCGCGTCGGCGGGGGTCGGGCACGTGGGCGACGCAGCCCTCGATGAGGCCTTGGGTGTCTTAGGCCCCTTCGAAGACCCTCTCGCACGACCCGCTGGCGCAGAGCGCGTGGGGCTCGCTTTGGGCTGCGAGCCGCATGACGCAGCGGTGTCCATGGCGCTCGTGAAGTCGGCCGACGCCTCCAACAGCCGATCACGCACGGACCGCCGCCCGGCGCGGGGCTGCTGGGCGGCGCCGCGACCCATGGGCACCGCGAGGTCTACCGTCTTGATGTCGGGGGTGAGAGGGCACCCTTGAGCTGCGCAGCTGCCCGCGAGGATGGCGATCGGGCCCGACCAGCCCTGCGAGCGCACGAGACGTCCTCGTCGCGCCACCGTCGTGGCGGAGCCACCGACCGGTCTGGCTCGTACGCCGACGGGCGGACCATTGGAGGAGATGCGGGAGGAGGGTGCATGGGTGCGAGGAGCAGAAGGGCGTGGAAGTGCAGGCGGAGGACGAGGACTAGGAGGCGGCGGAGGGGGTCAGGGGGAGGAGGAGGAGGGCGGATAATGGACGGGGAGCGGGGGAGCGGGAGGGATGAGGGACAAGCGGAGGGGAGAGGGCGAGGGGAGAGGGCGAGGGGGGAGACGGCCGCATCCTCCTCAGCAGTGTACCCCCTGCTATTCCCATCCATCCTCCCTCACCTCGGTCTCCACCCTCGTCACCTCGGTACCCACCCGCGCTGCCCTCCTCATCCTCACCCTGATGAGTCGACCTCCACTCGACAGAGCCCCCGACCCACGCCGCCCGCCCACCCGCGGCCGTCGACGCCCGTCGCGATCGATGAACGACCGATGATCTGACGCTGGCACTGCCCCGCCAAACAGAACGCCCGGTGGTGGCGACGTCCCGTCGCACAACCGAAAAGTTCCTAGACCCGAGGCGGGGTGGTCAAATCCTCCAGGTGGGCGGCGGGGCCCAACTCCCGGATGGCCAAGGCGAAATGGAGGGCCTTGGCATTGGGAAGCGCATTGTCGATGCTCAGCCCCGCGAGCAACCATCGTTTCAACTGCCTAACGCCTTGGCATTGGGAAGCGCATTGTCGATGCTCAGCCCCGCGAGCAACCATCGTTTCAACTGCCTAACGCAGCCGGCGTCGTCTAAGGGGAAAGCGCCACCCACTCCGGAATAACCTAGTTTCCGTTTGCAGGTGGCAGCCTCGCCCCGGTTCAAATGAAGGCCACACGTGGCCCCCCACCCGTCCTGGACGAGGCGACCAGCCCGATCGCGCTTAAACGTCGGGGCGATCTCGAAAGGGCCCCAGGGCACCGCGCGCCTCTGGCGCGGAATCGCAGGCAGACCTGGGGGTGGGGGCGGAGGCGGAGGCGGAGGCGGAGGCGGAGGTGGAGACGGAGGCGGAGGTGGAGACGGCGGCCCCGGCGGATCAGCGCTGCCGCCAGGCGCTCCAGCAGCGGCACCCCCGGCGCCGGGCGGCGGAGCCCCGGAAGCGCTGGCCGCGCTGGCGCCGGGCGGCGCGGCTCCGTCGTCGTTCCCGGAGCCGTCGCTGTCGAACGCCTGCTCCGCGTCGTCTGACAGAGACACGTCGGGGACGCCTGACGCGCTGAAGACGGACCCCTGCAGGCCTGCATCCAAAGACTGAAAGGCGGAATCGGCCGGCCCCAGTCGAGGCCCCCCTGGGATGGCGCAGGCCCTCGAGCCCCCAAGCGAACGCCCAGTGGGCCCCGAGAAGGCCCCATCACAACAAGACATCAACGATCTCGACGGGGGTATCAGCTGTCGGGCTTCGCAGAGCCCGATGGGGGGCACGCTTGGAAGGGCGGAGGGCCACGACGGAGGGGCGGGGACTTAAGGAGGGGCAGGGGGAGGAGGAGGCCGGGGAGGGTGATGATGGGGAGCAGGCGTTGGAGGAGGAGGAGGAGGAGGAGGAGGAGGAGGGGGAGGGGGAGGAGAGGAGGAGGAGGAGGAGGAGGAGGAAGAGGTGGAGGAGGAGGGGGAGGCGGATCCGAGGAGGAGGCGGAGGCTGCGACGGACGAAGGGGAGAAGGAGGACGAGGAGGACGAGGAGAAGGATGAGGACGAGGAGGGGGGGTGGGGGGGAAGGGGGGTGCGACCGCGCCCCCCGTCCTCATCCACCTCCTCCGCCACCTCCTCATCCTCAGCCTCGTCATCCGCCCCCTCCTCATCTACCGCCTCCTCCTCCTCCTCCTCCGCCTGTGCCCTGATCTCCTGGCTCCATCCTCCACGTCCTCCTGCGCATCTTCTCCCGACTCCCTACTCCTCCTCCTCCTCCTCCTCCTCCTCCTCCTCCCCCTCCTCCGCCCCCTCCCCGTCTCAGACACCGCGTCCGAGCGCCGATCCCGCAAGTCCCTCAGCTGTCAACTGGGCGCCCGCGCGATGCGCGGGGGGCGGCGGCAGGGCGACCAGCGCGCGAGGTATAGAACCTGTCGAACAGTTTGGCGGCCCTCGTACCAGGGTCAAACATCTGATCGAGAGGGGGCCGGTCGCCGTCATCGACCACTGGGGGCTTGCCCTGGGGGAGCTGGGCACGCGGCCAGGCAGCGCGAGATGCCGAGGTGGTGGTGGCGGGGGGGAGGGGTGGGGGAGGGAGGGGGGGGGGGCCTTCGCCCCGTCGCACACGTGGGCGCCGCCCCCCCCACCCCACCCCCCACGCTCCAACCCCCCGCCGCCGCCGACCCGCCCGTGCACCGCGTGCCGCATCCGGCCACTCAACGACGCCGACGATAGCGTCGTCGCGGTCGGCGTCGTCGCCGTCGGCGCCGTCATCGGCGTCGGCGGCGGCTGGAGGAGGCGCGGAGGGGGGAGATGAGGAGGGGGAGTAGGAGTAGGGATGAGGAGGGATGAGGGATGAGGAGGGAGGAGATGAGGTTGGAGGAGGGGGAGATGAGGAGGGATGAGGGCGACGACGCCGACGGTGACGACGACGACGACGACGGCGTCGACGTCGTCAACGCCGTCATCGGCGCCGCATGGGGACGGGAAGTGCGGGGGGGGGCATCGCGCTAACCCAGCAGAGCCTCCGCGAGGTTCCCGACCACGACGACCGCCGGCCAGCGCGCCTCGATCCGCTGCTCGCCGATGCGCGCGCTGCCCTCGAAGAACGTCGCCTCGACCCTGGAGACGAGGAGGGCGTGCTCGGGGAGCGGGGTGAGGTCAGCGAGCACGCGCTTCACCAACGAGACGTGGTTGAGCACGACGAGCTTGCCACAGGCGTCCATGGAGAGCGACGCGCCGCCGCTGTCGGTAGGGTGTCCTGCGGCAGTAGCGGGCGGCCAAGAAAGGAACGCAAGGAGGAGGAGGAGGAAGAGGAGGACGACGAGTGGGGGAGGGCGGGCGGGGGGGGGGAGGGGGGGCAGGAGGCGGAGGGGGAGGAGAGGGCGGAGGCGGGTGGAGAGGGCGCGTGCGCGGGGGGGGGGGGGGGGGGGGGGGGGCGGGGAAATGGGGCGCAGCCGACGGGGGGGGGGGGGATGGGGGAAGGGAAGGGTAGGCTGGCAGCAGGAGGGGCACGGAAAAAATACAGTCCTGCCAAGAACAGGACCAAGCGGGGATCGCTGCCGCGCGCGTAGGCCACGAAGAAGTAGCCCTGTGGGGGGGGGGGGGCCAGCGTCGTCATCCATCTCCGGCTCCTCCTGCACCCTCCTCATCGCTCCTCTCCCCCTCGTCATCGGCCCTCCGCCGCCTCCTCCTCCTCCTCCTCATCATCCGCCTCGCCGTCGTCATCGTCAGCCTGCCCAGCAGTATCCTCCCTCCTCCTCCTCACCGTCCTGTGCCTCCTCCTCCTCCTCCTCCTCATCCTCCCCCCCCCATCGGCCTGCTCCCCATCCGCATCCGCATTCGCATCATCTCATGGTCCGTCCCCTCTGCCTCGCCCTCCTCCTCCGCCCCCTACCCTTCGTCGGCGTCGTCCTCGCGCGCATCCGCCCCCACCCCCCCCATTACCCTCCTCCTCGCCCTCCGCCTCATCATCCTCAGCCACCCGGGCGACGAGTGACAGCACGGTCACCCCCCCCCCCCTCCCCCCCACCCCCACCCCCCGAGCCTCGCGACCAGGCACAGGCCCAGAGCCGTCCGCGATCCACACGTGCAGCCAGACGGACGCCAAGGAGTTGCTCCAGACGTGCTGCCACAACGCCTGCCCCGCCGAGACGAGCGCCGCGTAGATGTCCGCATCGTCGCGCGCGCAGACCCCGAAGTGCTTCTGGAAGCAGCAGCGCGCGATGGCGATGCGCCTCCCGCGCGGTATCGACCCCGCATCCGCCACGAAACACTGGCGGCGAAATTCAGCTCGAGCTTGCACCCCCCAGGACATGAAAGACGCGTCCTCGTGCAGCGCGCCGCTGGCCTCGAAGAAGGCGGCGCTGCTCACGGGGGCGTCGATGGAGGAGCAGCCCATCATCGCCGTGGGCGTCCAGGAGCTCGTCGGCGACGTGTCGGGCTCCTGCACCAGCTTGGACCGCTGCTTCTCGAGCTTCGCCTCCTGGACACGACTCTGGTAGACGGCCTGCTGGGCAATGGGTAACGCGTTGAACTCGGCGACCAGTTCGCGGCGGGCATCTGCTGGGGCCAACGTCGGATTCTCGATGAGCTTGTCCTGGACGTGCAGGTTGGCGCACAGTATGCACGCCGGCTGGGCCCTGGTCTGGCCTTTGGGCGGCGCCCGCGCCTCGTCTCGCCTAAGCGGCACGCCTGCTCTCCGGGCGCTCGCCAACGACTCAACCCGCGGATCCTCGCCGCCTGCGGACACGTGCTGGGCCACGCACTGCGACAGGAACCCGTTGCCGCACACGCGCTCTAGGACAGGGGCCTTGAGGTCGAACGGGAGGGACTGCCTGACCAGAGACAACAAGCGCTCGATGTGCATGTTGCACAGCAAGGCGTGCTTCGCGAACAGCATGTACGCTGACCAGAAGTGCGCGTCATCTAACATCTCTGAATCCGATGGCCATAATCGGCGGAGCTTCCGAGCCAACCGAACCTCCAGGCAACGCAACGGCTTCTGAAACAACCTCGCGACAGCAGCGGCTCGACCATCGGCGGACTCCACGCACCTCATGATCTCGAAAGGAACGTCGCTCAGCGGGACCACGAACCGCCAATGATGCTGCGCGTAGGCGGACGTGAGGATCTGGAAAGCGTGGGTCTTTGCAAGGTGCAGCGCCCGCGGCTCCAGCTCGTAGTGGAAGAAGAGCGCCCTGAGGGGCGTGTCGCCGGCGTCGGGCATCAGCATCCGGATGATCTCGCTCTGGCAGTGCTCGACCGGACTGACGCTCGGGTTGATCACCTCCAAGAGGCCGCCGCCCTTGCAGTCCAGGAACTCTAAGCGTTGCCACATCCAGTGCATCGGCCTTCCCGACCAGAGACTCGCCAACATCCGGGGGGGGAACGTGCTGGAACAATTGACGTCGCGGGCTCGCACCACTTTGCCTCTCAACCACCGCCTGTACTCGTCATCGCTCTCCTGCGGGACGCCGTCCTTCTGGCCAGCCGGGAAGGCCGCGGTCAGCAGGCGTCCGGCAAGCGAGTGCACCATCACGCCAGGGGCTTGCTCGGCCATCGACTCGTCGATCTGGCCCCACCGGTTCGTGGACGGCTCTAGACATCCGGGGCGAAGTACGATGTTGCACTCGTGCATGGCGGTGGCGAAGTTGGCGATGGCGTCGGCCCTGGACCTGCACATGCCGCAGGCACGTTCGAAGTGCCGAATGCGGGGCGAGCGGATGTCCCCGTTCACGAGCCGAACCAACTTCTCGATGTGGCCCTTGACGACGTCGGCACCCTGCGGGGGAGGAGGAGGCGGAGGAGAGGGGGGAGGGGAGGAGGCGGGGAGGAGGACGACGATGATGAGGATCAGGAGTAGGAGGAGAAGGAGAGGGAGGAGGGGGGGGCGGAGGAGGAGAAGGCGCAGGAGGAGGGGGAGGAGAAATGAGAGCGCTGGAGGAGAGGGGGGTGGGGGTGTGGGGGGACCGGGGAAGGCGGGGGGGAGGGCGCGGGTAGGGGGCGGAGGAAGATGCGAGCGAGGAGGAGGGGGAATGAGAGCAGGAGAAGATTGAGGTGGGGAGAATGAGGATGATGAGAAGTAGGAGGAGGAGGAGGAGGAGGAGGAGGAGGAGGAGGAGGGGGAGGCAGAGGAGGAAGCGGATGAAGAAGGGGAGGTGGAGAAGGAGGCGAAGGGCGGAGGAGGCAGGAGAGGTGGGACGAGGAGAAGGACGTCGACGACGACGAGGGGGGGCGATGATGATGAGGAGGAGGGGTAGGAAGAGGAGGAGGGGTAGGAGGAGGGGGAGGATGGGGAGAAGGAGGAATGGGAGTACAAGCAAGTGAAGGAGGCGGCGCGGCGCCTGCTTCTTGTTCGGCGCGACGCCAGCAGAGTCGACGCGGCCGCGGCAGTCGCGACCAAAGGTGAAGTCCAGCACCTCGCGCACATGCTGGACGCAACGAGGCTCGGGAAGCCCGACCTCGTCGTAGACGAAGTCCTCCGAGATGACGTGCTCCAGCTGGGCGACCACCTGGTTGTGGAGGTGGGTGTTGCGGTGCACGACGGTGTGGGCGTGCACGTCGCCGGCGTACTTCTGCTCATTGGTGGCCCCCAGCATGACCCTGTGCTCCTGGTGGACCATGCACATGTCGAGGGGCAGGCTCAGCACGTTTGGTATGTCCAGCAGCTGGGTCTGGACGTGGGCCATGATCCTCTGGTTAGACTTGGCCGCGTCGGGCGTCGTCGCCAAGAGGATGTGCGGGGCCGTCGCAGCGAGCCGCGGAATCTCCGCGAAAGCCAGCGGGGGCAGAGCTCGGGAGACTGCATCGTACATGGTCGACGCGCGGCCGCTCTGCAAAAAGACGGGCGCGATGGGCAGGTCGTACCATTCCGAGGGGCCATCGACGCACGCCCAAGCCACGTGGACGCGCTGAGCCAGCACCTCGAGCACGCCCCGGTCTGGAAGCGCACCCGACGGTCGGCCCTGTTTGTACTCCTCCAGGCTCACGGTGGTCCAACGCCCGTCACCGGCCAGCCGGAAGTACCGCGCGTGCGGTGCGACCTCCGCCGCGAGGCCAGCGAAGCGCACTGTCCACGGAGTGGCGTCGAAGGCGCGACAGATGAACAGGCCAGCGAGGCCGCGGCGCCTCGCATCGGCGAGGCGCCGCGTGAAGGCCTGCTCCAGGGCCCGCTGCGACACCCGCGCGACGGCAGACACCAGCTCCGCCGTGCGCCGAGTGCACCCCAGGGCATTCTTGCCGCGCGAGGCGACCCGTGCCGCGCGGCGCCCCACGCTGCGGTACGCCGCCGCCTGCGCTGGGGGAGGAGGAGGATGAGGAGGCGGAGGCGGGGGAGGGGGGCAAGGGCGGGGAGGAGGAGGAGGAGGAGGAGGAAGAGAACGACGACGACGACGCGGAGGACGACGAAGAGGAGGATGAGGACGAGGAGGAGGATGACGAGGAGGTCGAGGAGGAGGAGGAGTAGGAGGATGAGGGAGGGAGGATGAGGAAGAGAAGGGTGAGGAGGAGGAAGAGGAGGAGGAGGAGGAGGAGGAGGAGGAAAGACAATGAGGAGGGGGAGGAGGAGGGAAGGTAGGAGGCGGGCGAGGAGACGGAGGGGGAAGAGGAGGGGGGGGGGAGGGTGAGTCGGGCGACCAGGAACCGGAGGAGGAAGAAGAGGAGGGCCAGGAGGAGCAAGGGGATGCGGGGGGGAGGGGGGTGGGGGGGTGCACGGCGCGGAGAAGGGGCGACGGAGGGTGAGAGAGCGGGTGAGGGAGTGGAGGCAAGAGGAAGAGGAGGAAGGAGGAAGGAGGTGGGAGGGCGATGGGCGGTGGGGGGGGGGACGGGCGGGGTGGCGGCGAAGAAAACGGGGGCCTGGCACAGCGCCAAGTGCCAGGACCGAGGGTTGCGGCGCGCCATGCTGGCGAGCATGGCGCGCTGCTTGACCGAGCCCCCCAGCGCCACCATGTCGCCGACCCGGAGCTGCCTCGATAGGGAGGCGTCATACGTCCTCCGCATCCCCCTCCTCCTCCATCCTCCTCCTCCTCCTCCTCCTCCTCCTCCTCATTCGCCTCGTCCGCATCCTCCCTCCCCCCTCCCCTCCCATCCCAACTCCTCATCCTCCCCCCTCTTTCCTCTTCCTCCTCCTCCTCTCCTCCTCCTCCTCCTCCTCCTCCTCCTCCTCCTCCTCCTCCTCCTCCTCCTCCTCTTCCTCCTCCTCATCCTCGTGGGCGCCTCCTGTCGTGGGCCTTGGCGAGCGCGCAGCACTTGGCCTCCAGCTCGGACACCGCGCTGCGCACCCGCCTGGCCATCTGCGCCGCCAGCACGCACTCGTCCTGGGGACGGGCGGGGGGGGGGAGGGCGGGCGCGCGGCGCGCGGGGGGGGTGAACACCCGACGCCAGACCTGTCGGCGCCCGCCGCAGGGGGGAGGGGGGGGGGGGCGGTCGCAAGGCACGCGGGAGGGTGAACACCCGATGCCAGTCCTGCCGGCGCTTGCCGCGGCGACGGGGCCGGGCTCGATGCCGACGCCGACCTGGCGCCACCGGCGCCGCCGCCGCGAAGCCCCCGCGGATGGCCAAGCCATCGACGAGGCTCGGCAGGCCGAGCTGCTGGCCTTGGGCCCCCGCGGGGCCGCGGACCCACAGGTCCAAGATCGACATTCCAGCCGAAAGGGCTCCGGGCCAGAAGGAGCGGGGATCGAGGCGGGATCGGTGGTCCCAGGAGTTAGGGGGTGATAATATTGAAACGTGGCGGGGCTCCGAAGCAGGCGCTATGAGAGGACGGGGGAGCTCCTCACAAGCCCCGCCTGTGTCCCTGGGCGAACCGGAGGTGTCCACGAAGGCTTCCCAGAAGGAACGGGGGGGGGGGGGCTAAGAACCACGCGCCATGCCGAAGTCGCACGTCCCCTCCCGTCAGTGATGCCCCCATGCCTACCGACCAGCCGTCTCCCCCGACACGTTCCCATTCCACTACCCACCCCTCCCCCCGAATCGCCAACACCCCACCCCGCCCCGCCCCGCCTCTCTCCCCCCCTACACCCAAACCCCCATCCCCCACCCACTCACGCACGCGCGCACGCACGCACGCACGCACACGCGCGGGCGCGAACACACGCACGAAAACCCACCTTCGCGCCCACGCACGCACGCACGCGCTCACACACACGCGCACACACGCGCACACGCGCTCACGCTCGCACGCTCACACGCACGCCACCACGCACGCACCAACGACACACTACGACGACACACTACGACAACGACGACGACGACGACGACGACGGTGACTCCCACCACCACCACCAACACAAACATCAACACCACCAGCACCACCCGACACAAAAGCCCCCCCCCCTCCGAAAGCGACGAACAACCGCCCACCCACCCCAAACGACCTCTCTACACGGCCGCCACCCCCGCCCCCGCCCAAGTGCACCTCCCCGCTACCAACCCCAACAACCACTCCCACCCCGCGCCCCCTCCCACGGCCCCTCCAAAGTGTTTTAAGAACAACGGCAACAACAACAACAACAACAACCACAACAACAATGACAACGACAACGACAACGACAACGACAACGACAACGACAACGACAACGACACCAACAACAGGAACAACAACAACAACAACAACACCATCAAGAACAACAATAACAACAACAACAACAACAACACCAACAACAACAATATAACACAACCGGATACGACATTTGGACGGCGGCGGTGGGTGGCAAGGTCAAGAATTGCGGGCTATGGAGCGCGAGTGACGGTCATCGGGGCACGGTTACGGTTGGTGTGGCTATGTCCACCTAGTCGTGTCGGGGCGACGCTAATGCCGTGGTGGATGATGGCGGAAGCGTTACCTACGATGGTCGATGATCGACATGTTGGCTCTAGTACAACATAACCAACAATACACGTATTGATATTTCTGGTTTTGCTGACGAATATGTGGTAAATGTATTGTTTTTGGTATTGATATTTTTGGTATTGTTGGTAATATCCGGCGCAGATATCCGGTGCAGTACCCGCAGTGCGCCAGGATCTGAGACCCCATCGGGCGCGTCAAGCAATGAGCATGAAGACGCAGTAGGATTAAGTGTGTCGCAATCATGATGAGGGGGAGGTGCGTTAACATATAGGAGCTTAACACGCAGCTCGGATACATCAATATCTAAGAAATCTCACTGCAAGGCGCCTGCCACGATCAGCTGTGACGGGGGAACGCCGTCGAGGAAACATGCGCCTTCCAGCGAAGACAGCTCCTGCAAATCCGCCATCAACTGCTGCAGCCACGGATGAGAAATTTCCGTTTCAGAAGTATCGTGAGGGAATCGACCAACCATAGCTGTTACATAAAGCTGGTGATGGAGAGGATGACCACATATCATCTGAAACCAGTTCAGTCTCTGAGTGCGAAGCTCGGTGAGTGCGTCTGCCATGCCTATATTGCTCCAAACGTCGATCGAAGGAATAGGTTTGTATTTGATCCTGCCGTCGTCGAGGTTTTTTTTTTGAGTGGCTTTGCCCTTCATAACTTGCGTCCCTTATAGAGTATGTAGTTGTCAAAGATGATGCAATCATGATCAGTAAGCACGAATGTCGTAAGACCCGATAGCAATGCAGACCAAACAGTGCATCGAAATGCTAGTACACGAAATCGAAGGTCAGTCTTGGTGAACCAGAACCTCTTGAATATGAACCACGCTTTGTTTGCTGCTTGAATGCGAAAATTGCGCCCGACGTAGGAACAGTTGCGATAGTGAAGATATGGCCCTAGATAACGTGCTGCGCTAAGTACTTTGCATTGTGATTGCTGTAAGTGAACAGTACGCCGATAAGTATGCGAACGTGCTCCGACAAAGTATACGGTAGACTCACTCTTGCCAGTGTGCTGCGCGATCGTGTAGTCCGCGAATATGGTGTTGGGAACATGGTCGTGCTGTGCTTGGGCGTCATATAAGCTCTTGGGCGCGGTGATGGCGTACTGCTTACATAAATCGTCGACGAAGGGGGTGATTGATATGTCAATGACGGCAGAATCCAGAGGCGATGGAACAAGTAGATGAGGATATTTCGGTGTTGCTCCCCAGGCTTGCACAGCTTGCCAGTGCGGAATGCGAAACTCGTTCGTCGCGACACTGTTGCCCTGGAATGCGCCGCTGCGGGGGTAGAACCCAGCAGGAACATCTGACGTCTGCAACGCACAAGTGGAATGTATGTGATGTTGGCGCAGTAGGTGTTCGTCCTGCTCTGCGGCGTGGACTAGATCTCGTCATCTTCCTCAGGAACTGCATCTTCAGGCTGAAGTAACATAAGATACTGGGTAGCTTTGTCCATGATATCGTGAGACGGAGAGGCGAACGCGTTGATCACGCCATAATGATGGCTAGCAATGCCAATGCCATTCTTAGAACACCGATGGGAGACTAGCATTTTGATAAGTATAGCTTCTTCACGGCGCCGGCCTGGCACAGCAAACGCGCGACGCGGTGGAGGTCGGGAGGGCTTGCCAGGTCGTCGGAGAAGGCCTCTGTGATATGCCTTAGACAAACGAGAAATGCTGTGAACAATGCGTACGCCGTTTTTTTTGGGAATATGAAACCCTTGACCGCGGTGAAATTGAAATGGGCTATGACCAGTGGCTCGAATCATATCAAGAATTCGCTGAAGACGGTTCAAGAACAGCTGTGGCTCATAAAGGGTCGCGTCGTGTCCAACTCCGTGCGATTCTGATTTGTAAACTGACTGTGACCATAATATCATTTTCCAATCTTCGTTTGGCACGTCCCAAGATGGAGGCGACCGTCGATTAGATCTTTTGCGTATCCACCAGCTGACCTGCTTCAACTCATTTTCACCAAGTAGGTGACAGTGATAGCTAACATGAGCTGTGCCATCACGGTCGTCAAAAAAATGTTGTCGAACTTGGGCGATAGGTAAGCGAATGCAATTCCATCCACCTCGTGATCCAGGTAGGGAAAATTTGTCAAACCATTCGGCTTCTGGGCGGCGGCGGAGAGCCGCTTTGTAGTAGTTACGAAGACGTCGTCCGATGCGTTTGCCTGTAAGAAGTCTTGCGAGATGCCATGCTTCTGCAAGTCGTCTTGCGCGCCAAGCCTCTTGTAGTTCGACGCGTCGTTGATCATTAAGCTCTTTAATACGAGCGGCTTGATGTCGGCGAATGTTCCGGTTGAGACGAAATAACTTAGAAAGATTGTTCCAGTGCTGAAAAGCATAATATAAGACACCATGCTGTGGTAAACGATGGGGCTGCAGACATTGAGCGCATAACTCACGTCGTCGGCGAAGAAGATCTCGTCGTTCTTGGGACTGAGGTCCTGCTGCGTGTGTTTTTCCATAGCGTGCAGCTGCAATAGGAAGTGGGCCGCATTCGATAAGTAATTCCCATTGTTCAGAAGATGAGCTCTTTTTTGATATGGCGCCAAGTTCGTCGGCGTGGTCGTCGGTCCATTTGTCGAGAGCGATGAGAAACTCCTGACGCTGAGAGCCCTGCATAACTCATTGAACCAGCTTGACAAAATCCCAACGAATAGGATTGTCCATTTCTTGGCCTTCATAGCGAAGATTCTGTTCAATAAGTGCATACACTGGGTGATGATCGACTCTCCGAGTGTCAGGAACCAACTGTAAACGGTCGCCGAGCGAGCGAAGAACCTGGCATTTGACAACGTGTTGTGCCAAATAGAAACTGCGAGGAACAATAATGAAGTCAATGTGACGAGTGGAGCCAGATACTCGATGGTAATATGTGGGAAATGTTGGGTAAAACGTGTTGAGTAGTATCAAGTCATGCTTGGGAAGAAACTCAATGAACTGATGTGTACGAGGTTGCTTCAGACTGCGATTGAAGGGCCCAGTGCAAGAATCATCAATGGGTGTTGGGCCCGCTGGAGACCTGATACGCCCCATGTGCTCATTAGAGTCGATGCCCAGGACAGGAAGCGTACGTGACGATAGGGAAGAGCACAATTCTTCAAGTCATGCCAACGTTTTTGATAGTCTCTACGACTTCGGGCAGAATCCGTGTTCGGGGGGAGGTAGGCCGAGATGAATGTGAGGTCGGCCTGCTGGTTCTTGCAACGAATAGCTCCACCCCTTCCCCATAGGTCCATAGGTATTGCTGTTTGGGGTATGAATCCCGAGAAACTGACATTATTGCGATAGGATCTTGGCATTGCCTTGCATGGTGCGAAGTGTCTGGGTCCTGGAACGTGTGCGCATCATGAACCGATCACGTGCGAAGTGCGAATGCTGGAAGTTGCCTGCGCGAGGAGAAGGAGCGCATGTGCACGTGCGAGTGAGGAGGAGGAGGAATGCTCACCACCCAGGTTGGGGTGCGCGGGTATGTATGTGGTTACGGTGACAGGAATGCCCGGCAAAAGGGGGGTGCTAAATGGGCTGAGGAGGAGGAGGAGGAGGAGGAGGAGGAGGAGGAGGAGGAGGGAGGAGGAGGAGGACGAGGAGGAGGAAGGAAGGGAGGAGGAGGAGGAGCAGCAGGAGGAGATGGCAACTCCTTCGGTGCTCAAAGGCGACGCCCTCTCTGGATCGGGGATACGTGAGGCTCGGTTACGGGGCTCGGGTTGGCCTGACGGGGGCCATCATGAAAATGAGAAGACACAATCTGAGGTTTGACGCGGCCTCCCGCTGCAGACATCCCACGAAAACGGGACCGCTAAAATCCGGGACACGCTCGTCAAACAAACAATCAGCAGAAACCCGAGCTCTGGCTTACTCCAGTCTTGCGTTTCCCCGACTGGAGCGCCCAATCTCATATCATCCCGCCCCGCTCCACCCCTGCCGCCGAGCACAGGGGAACGAAGAATGACATAAACATAAAAACTCGGAGGCCCGCGCGGAGCGTGCCAGGGGCGGCGCCGGAGGCGCCGCCAGGGGGTTCCAGCGCGGATCCGAGAAATCCGCGCGGACCTCCGAGTTATGTTTATCTCATTCTTCGTTCTCCTTCTGGTCCTCCGACTCCTGGTCCTCATAGAGTCCTCTTCCCCCCTCCTCCTCCTCCTCCTCCTCCTCCTCCTCCTCCTCCTTTTTCCCTCCTCCTCCTCTGGGCTCCCAGCCCAAGGGCCTACCGATCCTCTGCCGCGCCCCTCTCCCCGCCGAATCCTCCCGCAAGGGCGCGGGCGGCGCCCGCCGCGGCGGCGGGGCAGCCAGGAGCAGGAGGAGGAGAGGAGGAGAGGAGGAGGACAGGAGGGTCGGCGCCGCGCGGGCCTGGCGAGGCCGTGGACACATGCAGCCTGCCCCAGACCTGCGCCGGGGAGCCTCGGGGATCTCCTCGCGCGCCCGAGGGAATGGAGCCTGGGGAGACCGCGCGGAAGGCGAAGGGGACCGAACGACTGGAGACGACACGACGACTTAAGGGAACGCCAAAAATACGCTCGGCGGGCGCGGACCGCTCAGACATGATCTTGCACCAGGACGGAGGTTCGGTTTCGGCCTGGAGCCTGGGCCCGGAAACGACTCGGACGCCTGCCCAACTGGATCAGACGGGAGGGCCGGCCGGCGGCGGGCTCCACTTCGCCGGAAAGGGGGGCGGACAAGTAGCAAGAGGAAAAGGAGGAAAGGAGGACTCGGGGGGGGGGCTCAGGCGTCCCCCCGGCGGCATGGAGGCTCGGGCGCCCCGCCTCCCGGGGGCTCCAAGCCACAGGGCCGAGGGTGGGGGGCGCCTCCATGACAACCCCTCCCCGCGCCCAAGGGGAGCCTGAGGAGGGAGCCCATGTCTGATCGAGCTAAGGGCACAACCCCAAAGACCGAGCACCCAGCCGACCAGGTCGGCGGTGTTGGCCCGACACCAACACCGATACCCCCAATATATACTTTCTTGGTGCTCACAAACCTGACCAGGCTCGTAGGCGAGCATCATAAGCTCGAGAAGGAGGGGGGGCCTGGGGGAGCCCCGACGGGAAAAACGCGTCTTTGCCCGGAAAGCGCGCCCAGAAGGGGGGAAGGTGGGGGGGGGTCGCTCGGGGCCCTAGGCCAACAACCGTGAAAGGGGGGACACCGGGGGGGGCAAAAACACCAAAGCGGCCCAAGGTTTCACCTGTCGCTCCACGGCCCCGGAAAACACGAATACCCGCACCACCGACGTGAGCTCTTTGGGGAGTTTCTCCACTGGCGGGGGCCGAAACGGACGTGGGTCCTGGGTATCCTCCCCATCCCGGCCTGAGGAAGGACGCAGTTTTTGGATCAGGTGAAACAGAACTGCTCGCGAACGCGCTGGTGACTGCCTCTTCGCCCACCTTGAGACATCGAGTCTCGTTGTTCGCCCTTTCAATCAGGCGTGGGTTCAGCCCGCCCTATTCCCTCGCAATTGCCCTCTACTCATCACCGCTGAATTAAGAAAGGGGAAGGGTAGGGGAATCGCAAACTGAGGTTGTGATAGGGGCTAGAACACTACTGTTCCATCAGTATTACCTACAAACCAACTTGGCTTCCCCGAGGACCCCCAACTCGGAGGGTGCCCTAAAGGGGCCTGGCAACGAGGAACACGGATGCAGCCTGCCGCCCACGACCTGCGCCGCTGGGTGCCCTCGGCGATCTCCTCGCGCGCCCGAGGGCGCGCGCATGGTGCCGCGGACCGCCCGGTGCCGCGCGCGGAGACGGCGCGGAAGGCGAAGTGGACGACGACGACGACGACGACGACGACGACGACGACGACGACGACGACGACGAGCTCTGCCGGGCCCGGCCTCTCCCCCTCCAGCTGACTGGCAGCCAGGCTGCCGCCGAGGTCCTCCTCCAGAGTCCAACAGATCGGCGGGCGCGGACCGAACCCAGACATGATCGCGTCGTAAAAGATCGGGACGGCAAGGTTCTGGCTACCTTCGGCCTCGGGAGACCCTCGCCGGGCCTCGGGACCGTCAGAAAACGACTCGGGACGAAAAGCCGGTCCCGGGGACAGGATCGGGACTTCCAGGGACGCTGTCCTGAAACAATCAGGACGTCGCATGTCTGGCCTCTGCTCGGCGGCAGGGGTGGGGCGGGGCAGGGAGTAGGAGGAGGAAGAGGAGGAGGAGGAGGAGGACGAGAAGGAGGAAGAGGTCCTGGCTCGAGGCGTCCCCAGCTTCAGCGGCCATGTTGGAGGCCTCGGGCGCCCCCTCCTGGGCCCCGACGGGGGTCCATCTCTGGAGCCGCCAGGGCCTCCCAGGCAGCCTGGGGGGGGGACGCCTCGGGCCATGACAACCCCGTCCGTCCGCGCCCGACCGGGAGGGGAGCCTGAGGAGTCAGGAGCTCGTCTTATGTTGCCCCCATCGTACCTTAAGGGCAACAACCCAAAAATAATTTCGAGCACCCAGGAAAGTATCGAAACAGTGTCGAACGAGTGTCGCCTCCAAGGGCCCGACACGCCAACACCGCCCCCCCCAATTTCGGTACTTTCTTGGTGCTCGAAATTCGTTTTGGTGATCCAGGCTAAAGTAGGTTGGAACATCATAAAGCTCGTTACGGCCCAGGCCCCTGCAGCGCTGGTTCCTCAGACCTCCGACGCCTGGAAGAACACAGGACGAACGGTGAGCGTTTCTTTTTAATCGGCGTTCCGACATTGGACAGAAAGGGGGAGGGAGAGGTGGGGGGGGTCTGGCTCGGGACCTCTGCTTAATCCGACTGTTTCAACCGTGCGTCCTGTGGGGGAGGCTCCACCTGCCTGAAACAGGCGCCAAAAACAGCCAAGATCTACTCCCAAGGGGGGGGGGAGGGGGGGGGCGAGGGCACGCGCCGATCGGCAAAACAACGAATACAATAAATGACCACCAGGACGAATGAGCTTAATCTGTTTCGGCCTCTGTGGGACTTGCTCGGTCTCCAACTGGTCGCCATGCCGAAACATCCCGACGTCAGGGTCCTGGGTAGCCGACCCCAACCCCGGAGGCCCAAGGAAGGAAGGACGGCGCATAGCATCTGAATGAGCTGGATCAGGCCAGATGAAACCAGATTCGACCAGATGCTGGATGGATTGAGCCTTTAGCCAGCTCTAAAATGGACTAGGGCCGGTTGCTCATCCCCACCAGGAGCTACAACCCAACGAGTCTGAGCGACCGCGCGCCCTACAATCGCAGACCAGCGTACGTTGAGCCACACGCACACTGCACGTCCTGCTCGCAATCGGTGCACATCTACCCAACGACGAGGGATCGTGCGCGAGCGGAAGGGTAAGAAGAGAAGGAAGGGGAGGGGAACCGGCAGGTAGGCTGGAGGGTGGGGGCAAGCAAGGGGAATGAAGGATCGCCCTCCCTCTCTCTGCTCCCTCAAAGCGCGCCTCCTCCCAGAAGCCTCCTCTGGAACTTCCCCGAGGACGGCCTGGCACACACTCGAACCCTCAGCCCCCCTAAAGAAACAACAACAACAACAACAACAACAACAACAACAACAACAACAACAACAACAACAGCAACAGCAACAACAACAACAACAACAACAACAACCACAACAACAACAACAACAACCATTTTAAGGCTGTACGCTCTTACTTGCCCGCGAAACACTCAACACGTATACACTACACCCTCGATGCCCGCCCTCTTCGTCTTCGATCACACCCCTTTCGGGTGTTTGGCCGGCGGGCTTAGACGTACGGGCAAACCGGAACGGCCGGACAATCCTTCGGGGGCGTACATCTCTCTGCCCGCCATTGGAATTGGCGCGGGCCCTGCAAGAGGAGGAGGGGAAGAACGAGGGAGAGTGGGAGGAAGGGGAGGGGGAAGGACGAAGGAAGAGGGAAGATATCACGTTGTGAAGGCGTCCTTGGCGCGTACGTGGTTCCTGAGCGCCGAAACGCAATTCCAGAATAATTTGTGAGGACGTCGCACGCGAGAGCGCAGTCCTGAGTACTAGAAGCGGGAGTTCCTCAAGCACGGAAGTCTCAGGCGGGAGCGGGGGTCCTCACTACTGTGTCTCAGGCGGGACACGTAAATTGCACGGAAGTCTATGCGCGGAAGTCTCAGGCGGGAGCGGGGGTCCTGAGTAAAAATCGAGGAAGTCTCAGGCGGGAGCCGTTGTTGTTGTAGCCCGGGGGGCAGGGGCACAGTTTGAGCAGGAAGACTTTCCTTGAGAAAAAACAAAGTGCGAGCCCCGGGGGTGGCACTTCAATCGAAAAAAATCAATGTGCACCGGTGGGGGATAAGAGTTCAACAACAACACCAACAACAACATCAACAACAACAATCACAACACCTCATCAACAACAACAACAACAACAACAACAACAACAACAACAACAACAACAACACAAAACAACCAACAACCAACAACCAACAACCAACAACCAACAACCAACAACCAACAACAACAACACCACCACCACCAACAACAACAACAACGACAGCACCACCAACAACAACAACAACGACAACAACACCAGCAGCAGCAACAACAGCACCCAGACAAAACCACACAACCCTCCTCCTGCTCCTCCTCCTCATCCTGCTCCTGCTCCTGTTCCTGCTCCTCCTCCTCCTCCATGACGACGGGTGTCCCGTGGTCTCGGCCGACGCCGCTGCCGCCACTGGGGGCACCACCGTTACCCTGCGGACGCTCTCCAGTCGGCGCCCACCACCTCCTCCTCCCTCCCCCTCCTCCTCCTCCTCCTGCTGCTCCTCCTCCTCCTCCTGCTCCTCCTCCTCCTCCTCCGTCTCCGTCTCCTCCTCCTCCTCCTCCTCCTCCGCCGCCCCCTCCCCCCATTCAAATCGACCAACATCATCTCTGCTGGGGTCTATTCTGACCAGAGGCTCGAAGCCAATCCAACGGTGACGAAATGCCCCCGCGCCCCCCACGGCTCTCAAGATCGACAGAAACCTCCAAGTCCCTCTCACTCCTGCGACTCTCCCCCCCTCCCGCTCCCGAGAAAGGAGGAGGAGGGAGGAAAGAGGGGAGGGAGGGAAGGAGGGATCATCGTCATCGCCATCGTAGTCGTAATCGTAATCGTCTGCGCCATCATCATCATCATCACCACCACCACTATCATCATCAGCATCATCATCATACTCAGCATCACCATCATCATCATCATCATCATCATCATCATCATCATCATCATCATCATCATCATCCGCATCATCATCATCATCATCATCAGCATCATCATCATCATCATCATCATCATCGTCGTCGTCATGGTCATCATCATCAGCAGCGTAATCGTCTCATCATTATCATCATCAGCAGCATCATAATCAACAGCATCATCATCAACATCATCAGCAGCATCATCCCATCACCATCATACTCATCAACAAGACAATCGCATGCTCACCAACAGCAGCAGCATCAGCATCGGTATCAGCGTCAGCATCAGCATCGGCATCAGCACCATCACCATTATCGTTCTCATCATCACCATCATCGTCGTCATCATCAGCATCATCGTCGTCATCATCATCAGCATACGCATCATCAGTCAGCAGATTCATCATCAACAGCATCGGCATCATCATCAGCAGCATGATAGCATGTTCAGCATCATCATCAGCATCATCGTCATCATCATCATCATCATCATCATCATCATCATCAACCATCGTCATCAGCATCGCCACCATCTTCCTCTTCATCATAATCAGCAGCATCATGACAATCAGCAGCATCATCATCAGCAGCATCAGCATCATCATCATCATCATCAGCATCAGCGGCAGCATCATCAGCATCAACATCATCGTCAGAATCTTCGTCATCGCCATCAGCATCATCATACTCATTTGCAGCATCATCATCAGCAGCGGCATCACCGCCATCAGCATATGTGCCATCATCAACAGCATCACCAGCATCATCACCATCTGGAACAGATCATCACCATCATCATCGTCATCATCATCAGCAGCATCATCATCACCATCATCATCAGCATCATGAGCATCATCAACATGCCTCCCCCAGTCAAATCGGCCCCAATTATCTCTTCTGGGGTCCGTTCTGACCAGGGTCTCGAAGCCAGTCCGGCTGTGATGAGATGCCTCCCCTCCACACCCCCAGGGCGTCCGAACATGGACAGCAACCTCGACGTCCCTCTCACTCCTCCCACTCTCCCCCCCCCGATCCCGAGAAAGGAGGAAGGAGGGAGGGAGGGAGGAGGAACGGAGAGAGGGAGGGAGGGAAGGGAGGATAGAAGGAAAGGAGGAGAAGTAATCGAGGAGGAAAGGAAGACAGGAAAGGAAAGGAAAGGAAGTGAACAGAAAGGAAAAGAAACGAAACGAAAGGAAAGGAAAAGAAAGGAAGGGAGGGAAACGGAAAGGACAGGGAAGGAAAGGAAAGGAGGAGGAGAACGAGGACGAGGAGGATGAGGAGGAGGAGGAGGAGGAGGAGGAGGAGGAGAAGGGCGAGGAGTCCTGCTCCTCCTCCTCCTCGTCCTGCAAGTCTACAGATCGTTTTGCCCCGTCGCTCGCAGCTCGCGGCCGACCTCCGCTCCTCGTCTCCGCGCGCGCGGCTGGAGCCGCCGGACCCTCGCGGAGGGGGGGGGGGAAACGGAGGGCGGTCGGCCGGCTCAGGGCGCGAGGGAGGGCGGGAGGGGAGGGCAGGGGGGCGGTGCACGGTTTCCCCCGGGGCCGCAGGCGACCCGAGGAGGAGGCGGAGGAGGAGGAGGAAATGGAGGACGGGGAGGAGGAGGAGGGAGGAGGAGGAGGAGGAGGAGACCAGCGTACCCAGAGGTCAGCTCCCCGCGCCTAGCACGGCGCCTGAGGCAGCATGGGCACGCCTCCTGTCGAAGCTGTTGTAGCTGAGGCCGCCGACGCTGCAGCCCATGATGTGCAGCGGATAGCCGTCGAATTTATATCATTCTTATTCAGAGGATGCTGAGTGCAGGGGGGAGCGAGAACGCAAGATGGGACCGAGACGAGACGCAGAGAGCAGCGAGGACAGTGCCGAGAGCGCGCAGGTGAATCACGAACACGCCTCGAAAAGGAAAGGGACGAGAGAGAGACCCTCATCCAACACGGGGCACTCTCCGCGCCGTGCGCGGGGCCGGGGAGCAACGGTGCGAGGGTCACTAACGGCGCACCGCCGGGCAGTCCCCACTCGCACCGCGCCCCCCGTTGGGAAGACAACCTACGCCTGTACTTCCGCCCACTATGCAGGTGCCTCGGGCTCGGGCGCCTGAGGAAAATGGGCAACAGGAGCCTTTTCCGACGGCACTCACACACATAGGGCAATCTGAGGGTGCCCCCAACTCCTGTACCAGGACTCGTACCAATAGAATAAGATAGAGTAGCACTGCATGACCATGACGACGAAATTCTCGTCAGAGGCGAAATCGAAGAGGAGGGTCCCGCCATCAGCGACGGACCGGGCGCAAACGAGGGGGCAGCAGCCGTCGAACACGGCCAGGTCGGGGAAAACGAGCACGGGGTAGTAGCGAAGAGAGAGGCGATCCGTGTCCACAACGGAGAAGCTCGTGACGACGGCGTAACTCTCCGAGACGGCGCAACTCTCGAGGATGGCGTGCAGCTCTCGAAGACGGCGCAACTCTCGTTGACGGAGACACTCTCGAAGACGGCGCAACTCTCGAAGACGGCGCAACTCACCATGACGGGGCAACACTCGACGTCGGCGCAATTCACGAAGAAGGCGCAATTCTCGATGTCTGAGCCCTTATTTCCATCAGAGGCGGTCGACCTCCGCACAAGAGACGAGATCTCGCAACTTACTCCAGAGCCCTTATTTAGAACAGAGGCGGTCGACCTCCGAACTCGAGACACAGGCTCGCAACTTACTCCAGAGCCCTTATTTAAAACAGAGGCGGTCGACCTCCGAACTCGAGACGCAAGCTCACAACTTACTCCAGAGCCGTTATTTCCATCAGAGGCGGTCGACCTCCGCGTTCTAACGCCAGTGGCCGCAGGGCTCGAGGAGCACCCTGCGATCGAGACCTGGAGGAGGAAAGAGGCAGGGTCAACGTCACCATCACCATCGGCGGCATCGCCATCATCGGGATCCACTGCTGAGACGAGTGAGGCAAAGTAGTGCACCGACCCGTTGGCAGCAACGATGGGCAGGGACTCGTCTCCATTGCTGTCCACAAGGAAGTCACGAATACGGTGTGGTGCAGCGGGTCCCAAGTATTGCCTCATCTCTCTGCGAATCTCACGAAGGGCTTGGAAATGTCGATCCACCATCTCTTCCCAGAGCCCGTGCCGCGTCAAGGAGTTACGCGGGTCATTCAGCCACCGAAAGTAATCTACAGTATTGAGGCGCCCCTCGGTAGAGGTGTCCCAGGCAACCATGCAGATATGACGAGCGAGTTCGTCGAGAGCACCACTCCAACCAGACGAATCCACCCATTCCATCGCCTCAAATTTGGCACGTACGTATGGGATGCACCACATCAACCAGTCGGCACGGCCGCTCTCGGAGTCATCCAAGCGCAAGATCCAGCGTGTAGCCCTTGGTGCAATACGTTCGCCGAAGACAACAGGTGTTGCATGCTCCACAGAGGAAGAATGTGGATGGCCCGCCAGACGCAGGATGTGAGTACTCGGTGACGGCGTCGACTTCGACGGGGTGGCATCGTCCAGACACCGCAACTGCTCAGGGAGAGAAGGGTCCTCACGAACAGGAAGCCCACCAGCACCAAGGCGTTCGACACGCTTGATGGTCGCACGATATTCACGTTCAAGCCGAGTAACATCCGCCTCACATGCAGCTGGGACAGACATCGACGCTGCATGGACCGCGGAGAGCGCCACCGTGGCGGCAAGCGGCCATGGGAACATGGGTGCCGCAGGTCGCGGCGAGGTGGCAGCGGGAGTGGACGCCCGCCCGTTGACGCCCTGCCTTGAGGGCAGGGCCTCGCACTGAGCCAAAGCGCCAGCAGGAATGGGCACAGGGGACACTGGATGGGGAACAGGTTGGCCAGCTTCATCAGCGCTATGTATCACATCGTCGTCACACGGGGTGGAAGGGACCAGGTCAGGGATGGGGGCCGCAGCATCTGAACTCAAACAGGAGGTGGACGATGAGGTGAGCACATCCCACTGAGGCTGCCTTCGGCGGATCGTCTGGACAGCGGGAGGAGGTTCCCACCGTTTCAATTTGGCTGAAGGCCTGGCCAGACGAGAGGTGCGGACGGCGGCCTCAACATAACCACGCAACTGACGGGGAGTCGACACTAGAGCACCTTGCCGAGCATAGTTGAAGACCTGGTAATAGACATAGAGAGCTTCGAAGTGGTCAGGGTGGGGGTGGGTAAGGCCAAGACGCAGAGCCAGGGGGCGAGGCAGGGCACGCTGTAGACCTTTGCAGACTGCCAGGTACAATTTAGGGCAGCGCAGATAATGTTGCAGCCGATCAGGGCCAGGGCATCCGAAACGACAGCGAAGTTTGCCCCTCGGGTGGATAATCCTATGTGATGTCAGCCATCCATGCCCCCAAGTCCGTAAGGCTGCCATCGCCCAGCTTTGCGGAACCAATGCCAAAAGCTCCTGAATAGCGGGCCAGTGGATCAGGTTGAGGAAGGGGAGGTAAGCTGTGAATAACGGGGTTAAGTGGCGAATCAGCATGGCATGTAGAGGTTTGTGCGTACACATGTTCTGACCCAACGAGCGGGCAGCAGCACGTTGCAGCTTGGACCTTCGTGTCGTAACCTGAGCTTCCTCACGCATGGCAGAGCGAGCGGCGACGAGTAGGGGCTCTTGAGACCTCACGTGGACCAGCTCAAGGTGTTCGACGAACGCAGGGGATTTCCAGAAAGATGGATAAACACGGGAGCGATCCACAGCAGCCAAGGGGATATCATCAAACTTCCCTTCCACAACTTCTCTGTGCCAAAGAGAAGCCGTTTGTCGCAGTAGCCGTAAGTATTCCTCCAAGCCCTGGAAGGTGTGAAAAGCAGCACGTAGGTGAGCTGCAGTAGCATGGGCAGCCCACGATGGAATCTGAGGACCACCCCAGGCCGGGAGCTCCAGGATCGATTCGTTCGAAAAGAGGCCAAGAGGAGCACGGAGAACTTGGGCGATGGCACCACGCTCAATGGGAAGGAACCATTCGGGCATAGGGAGGAATTGGGCTACATACGCCAAACAGGGGTAGACCCGCGTGCGGTACAAGATACAATTCGTACAGACTGACGCAACCCCACGTCCCAACATCCGAGAGCGAGATCGTGCCTTCATAAGCGGGCCCCTCCAGTTCATGTCGACCGTCGCATCTGGGCCCAAGATCATCCCAAGATAAAGCAACCACCCCTCAACGGCAAAGCCTGACCAGTCACTCGCGATAGAAGCCAGCTGGGTCTGGGTCATGGTTTTCAGGGTTTCTGTCATGCGGCCGACGAGAGGGACCAGGGTGCACTTGCTGATCTTAATCTTGAGGCCCGCAATCTTTTCCATGACACCGAGGACCCGCACCAGGATGCGCAGAGAGGCTAGCTCATACAGGACAGCGCCTAGATCATCGGCACAGGCACGGCATATCCCCAACTGACGTTGCTCAATACTCCGCTCGAGGTCGGCCAACATGGGGGAGGAGGCGAGAGCGTACAAAGACCCCGAGAGACCACAGCCTTGGATGATGCCCGAGCGGATCCAGAAGATGGTCGAGTAGCATCCCCCATCCAGGACCACACCTTCAACAGCCAAATACATCCAGCCCACAAAATCGAGAATCTCGGCGGGGAGCCCAAGAGAGCCCAATAGCTGTAGCAGGAAGGACTGCGACAAGCTCGGGAAGGCCTGCCCGTAGTCGAACCCGACGAGGACAGGGTAACGACGCACAGCTAGGGGATGTTGCGATGCAAGCCGTGCATGGACATCCAGCTCAAGCACGTTGTAGCAAAAATTTCGTCCTCTAATGAAGCCTCTCTGGGAAGCAGGTGCAACGGCTTGGACGACAGGCTCGAGGACCCTGTTCATGACCGAGCTCAGGATCTTAACGTCGGTGTTACGCAGCCCCAGGACCCGTATCTTATCGGGAGACCGAGAACAAACCCCAGACGGCAGATCTGAGTCATCAGCACCTTTGGGGAGGAACGCCTGGAGGGTGACGCTGGCAGAGGCAAACAACGACTGACCTTGGCATAGCCATCCGAACATTCTGGCCAGGTGCTGGGCGCCGTAGTCGCACGCCGACCAGGCCGCATAAGGCAGCCCGTCGACACCAGGAGCAGAGTGACGAGCACGCCTGAGAACCTTACGAAACATTGGGGTCAGAGGACAGTGCAGGTCGATGTCAGAGGCCTTGGTGAGGAACCTATCGAGGTACATCTGGGTCATGACAGGGTGGGGCTCTTTCTTGGAGAAGACAGGGGTCCAGTAGGCCGCCAGGGCCGCAGTGCGTTCCCGAACCTCTGAGATGGGGCCCTCAGGAGTATTGACCGCGGACAGTATCAGGCGCTTCGAAAACGGGGCCCATATGGAGGCCTTCCTTTCCATAGCTCGCAAGAGCGTGGCCGAATGAGGCCGCCAGGCAGATGAGGAGCCTGAAGGAGCACGATCAGCAGCAGCAGCAGCAAGCTCTTTTTCGAAGACCAGCCGATGTACTCCAGCGGCCCACTGCTCGAAGGACGGGGCGTGGCGCAGCGAGACGACCTGGCCGTCGACCGTCAGGGCGTCGGCGGCGTGCTGGGAGGTCTCGATGAGCTTGAGGGCAAGGGCAGCGTCTTGACGCCATACCGCTCGTGCTATCCCACGAGCAACCAGCTGAAGCGTCCCAGGCAGGTCAGGGGCCGAGAAGAAGAGGATATCGCGGGCCTCCCTGGCGGCCTCCTTCATCATGTACTTGTAGTGCTCTGTAGCCACCGGTGGGCTCCATCGGAGCAGATCCTCATCACCATCAGCAACCATTCCTCGGAGTCGGCGCTGGAAAGCAACAGAGGTGAAGATGTGCTTGGGGATGGGTCGCTCAGCAGCGGGACGCACACCCCGAAGACGCAGCCGAATCGAGAGAGCAGCATGATCCGAGATGCCCATGGAGCACAGGTGCTCAGGCGTGTCCACGGTGTTAACCTCAGTCATGAGCTGACACATCATCCAGCCTGTGGCAGAACAGAAGAAGCGGTCGATGATGTTGATGGAATTGGTGAACTTGCAGAAATGGGTCGCCGCTTCAGAGTTAATCTCCATCATCTTGCCAAGTGTAGCCGCCCAGATTGGAGCATGTACTTTATGATCATGAGTCAACTGGCGCTGTACTCCAGTAGGTCGGTGAAAGATGAGAGAAGAATCGTAACTGTAGTTGAGATCCCCCAAGACAACCACAAAGTACGAGAGTGGGTCATCAGCAGCGCGACGCAGAGCACAATCGATCTGCTCACAGACAGATTGTACCTCCCCCTTGGTCAAGCCGTGATTGTGAACGTTGAAGATCACCAGCTGTGTCTGCCCAAGTGCTACATCAACACGAAGCACCCTGCCTCTGATCAGAGGCACCGCACAGCTACTGACCGAAGTGGATGAGAAAGGAGGAAGAACGACTGCAACTCCCCCAGAGCCGCGGACAACCTCGCCGTCGTCATCTTCACAAAAGCTACTGTGGACAATGGCCGTGGAGGAAAGCCTGGCCACAAAGTCGTTCAGCTCAAATCGATCTGCACGCACTTCTTGGAGAGCCAAGATGGATCGCCCAGGTTGAAGTTTGCTTAGGTAAGATAGCTTAGGCGAGGCTTTCGCCCCACCAAATTGGAGAAGAGTGCGTGCATTCCAAGTCATGAATGTGAGGCTGGCTGTGATCTCTCCGCCGACCTGCCCCACTGGAAGCACAAACATATCAGTGATGGCGTCAAAGACACCACTGGGTGGCCGACGGCGCGGCGGTGATGTTCCGAATGGCCTCCTGGAGGTCACGACGGTCCAGGCCGAGGGCGCGGATCCCCACGTCGTTCCAAGAGAGCTCAGGGGGTTCATCTCCTGGCCGGGGAACAAGCCGCAGGATGTCGGTGTAGTCAGACTTGAGAACACTCCGCTCCCGATCAACAAACCACTTTCTCTGACTGTCGAGCTCCATGAGGGAAGAACGGACCTTACGAAGGAGCATCTCACCACGAACCTGTTTCGGCGACTTGTCAGGACCAAAGTGAAGACGGGCTGGGTCCGCACCTTGAGCTGGGCACTGGAAGACCCGCCATGCTCCGTCCGACTTGAGGTTAGCGAGGGCCTTTTGCACACGTCGGGAGGCCAGGCCGATCGGCCCAGAGAAGCACACGGCAAACTTTTTGGCGGGGAGCGGCGTGAGGGCTTTGATCGTGTACGTGTCGTCCTCAGAGAAGTTGAGCTCGCCCATGAAGGAGTTGACCACCTCACGGACGCCAGCCAGACCGACGAGCTTGGACGAGACCACAATGACCTGCGTCGGGTCGATCTCGCGTTCGAAACCAGGTGGGGCAGGGGGGCGCGACGGAAGTTGTCGGTCCAGCTCACTCTGGCGGCGTAGCTCCTCGACCTGCTTCTGCAGCTCAGCCAACTTGGCAGCCTGGGCCTCGATGTCCCGCTCAGTGTAGTCGACACGACGGGATAGGGCGTCATGCTGCTCCTGAAACTGGCGCTGCATGGTATCAAACTGCGGACGCACCGATGCCATGACCTGCTGATCAATGGAGGTGTGCTGCGAGGAGAGCTGCTTCTGAAGAGTGGCGAGCGTGGCAACGATGGGAGCGTTTGACTGCTGTACAGAATTGGTGATGGCCGTAGTAACGATATTGTCGAACTCATTGCGCAGCTGCATGAACCTCGCGGAGATGTCGGCATGGTAGAAGGCCCGAGTGAAGGCAGCATGCTCCTCCTCTTCGCCACAATCAGCAGCACCACCAGCAGCAGCCTGAGCCCGCGGGGTGGCGCCCGCACCCGCCGCCGCGGCCCAGGGGTCGAAAAGCCTAGCAGCAGGGCCCTGCGGGGTGGCGTTCGGGTCGGGTCGCGCCTCCTGCGACGGGAAGGTAGCGGCCATCTCGAGCTCTGCAGCCACCTGTGCACGCTTGGAATCGTCCCATTCGTCCAAGGGAATAGCTTGAGCACCGCGAGATGCTCCCAGAGCCGCAGGGTCGGGGCCCCGATGCGAGGCTGCAACACCAGGAGACATAGGGACGTCCCCGCCAGCGCCACGAGCGCGGCCAGCACGGCGAGCACGGCGAGAGGGCTCAGGAGCAGGGCCAGCATTGCCGTGGGAGGAAGGCCGAGCGCGAGCTGCACGACGAGCACCACGGCTGCCACCGCTCCGAGAGGCAGAGCGGCGGGGTTCCTCAGAGGAATCACGGCCACCAGAGGAAGCAATCTCCGTATCAATATCTTCACCCCCATCGAGACGATGCACGACATGGTGTGGGCGGTCGCAGGCGGCAGGGCCCATGGCGGCTCAGCTCGCGTCGTTGTAGCCAAAATTGGGAGCGTGCTGTGGCGCACGGCAGGAAGGAGAGAGGCGTCCTGGCCTCGGAAGGTTCGGGCCTCCCTGTCGCCTGCGACAAGGCTGAAGCCCCAGGGCAGGTTTCAACCTTGAGCCAAAATGGCTACGGAAGGAGGAGGAGGAGGAGGAGGAGGAGGAGGAGGAGGAGGAGGAGGAGGAGGAGGAGGAGGAGGAGGAGGAGGAGGAGGAGGAGGAGGAGGAGGAGGAGGAGGAGGGAGGAGGACGGGGAGGGGAGGCGAGGAGGAGGAGGAGGGGCAGGATTCGCCCAGCTGCCCCGATACGCAACACGCAACACGTAGCGTGTTCACACGGAGCTCGACACGTAGACCGAAAACGTAGGTTTGGCGCGAAACCTTCGCCAAAACGTGGACCAACACCTTGAGCCAATACGCAACGTATTGACACGGACGTTTTGAACACGGCACGTCTTGCGTTTCAAAACGGGCGCATCGAGGCAGCGAAGGGCAGGAGGGGGAGAAGACTCTTCTCCCCCTCCTGCCCCTCTTGCCTCGAGGCTGGATAGGCCTCGAGGCCCTCACCTTCGGCCTCGAGGCCGAGGAGGAGTGAGGGAGGATGGAGGACAGAGAGAGGCGAAGGGAGGAGGGAGAGGGCGGTGATAGTGCGTGGATGGTGGGGGGGAGAAGTGAGCTCCACGGGGGTCCCAAGGACGATGTCGGCGTGCGGCTGGGCCTCGGCGCGCGATGCTCCGCGCTCCCTGCCTGCTCGTTCGGCCGCACCGGCTTTCTCGCGCTCGCCCCACAGTCTGATCCCGAGGCTGCGCACGCTCCTCCTCCTCCTCCTCCTCCTCCTCCTCCTCCTCCTTCTCCTTCTCCTTCTCCTTCTCCTCTCTCCTCCTTCTCCTTCTCCTGATCCTCCTCCTCCCCTTCCTCCTTCTCCTCCTCCTCTTCCTCTTCCTCCTCCTTCTCCTCCTCCTCCTCCTCATCCGCTATCCTCCATCCTCCACCCTCCATCCTGTCCTCTTCCTCCTCCCCCTCCTTCTCCTCCTCATCCTCCTCCTTCATCCTGTCCTCCTCATCCTCGCCTCCTCCAGCCTGTCATCATCCTCCACATCCCCCTTCCCCACCCTCCCCCATCCCCCCCCCATCTCCCCTGCCTCCGCCTCCTTCGTGTCTGCTTCATCCTCCCCTTCCCGCTCGACCCCGAGGGCCTCAGACGAGCGTGCCGCGGGCCACGTCTCGCAGCAGCGCGGCCATCTGCCTGTACTCGTCCAGCAACACCGGCACGTCACCCATCCGAAGCTGCGCCGCGCACTCGACGCCCTCGAAGCGCAGCGGCACCGCCGCCGCCCTCGCGCGCAGCCTCGCCGCCTGCTCTGGCGCCAGCTCCAGGGCTCGCGCGGCGGCCGTCGCGGCCTGGGGGCCCTCCGGGCACGCGTCGGCACGCGACGCCAGCGCCTCTGCGCAGCGCCTGTCGAACTCCTCCCGCTCCAGGTCCACCTCCTTCGGCCCAGCGCTGCGGATGAATGCCACGGCGGACTGGAGCGCCGTGAGGAAGTAGGCGTCTTCCCCCACGAGCCGCGACGGGTGCCTGAAGGCGGAGACGAACTCCACGTTGGAGTGCAGCCGGGGCGGGTTGGCGGCGAGCACCGCGTAGATGAGCACGGGCAGGAAGTCGTCCGCGGAGAGCGGCCGCCCCGTCGCCTCTGGGGCCCTCTCCGCAACCGTCCTCTTCAGGATGTGGTTTATGACGCGGCAGGCGTTGAGCAGGACCACCAGCTTGTCGTGGGGCGCCCGGTAATTGTCCATCTCCCGCAGCTGCCCCGCGGCCTCTGCGAGCAGGTCCGGGTCCACGGGCGGGATGCCCAGGTGCTCGCAGTCCAACCAGCAGAGGCCGCGTATGCGCTCGCGCAGCGTCGCGTCCTCCGCGGCGTCCGCGGGCTCCCCGGCGAAGACCTTCCCGTGCAGCTTCGTGAGCAGGAACTTCTCCAGCCCCTCCACGACGCTCGCCCGGCCCTCCTCGGAGGCGGCGGCCGCGGCGAACGCGGGGCTCTCGGACAGCAGGTGCGCCGAGGCGCCGCTCAGGAAGCGGTGGACGCGCTTGGCGGCCTCCTCCCTCCGGAGGCCGCCCGGGAAGCCGCTGATGATAGAAGAAGAAAAGACGCCATACACATAAACTTTTGGCGCTCCGCGCGGACTTCTTGGATCGGCGCTGGACCCCCTCCCAGGCGCGCGGAGCGCGCCAGGGGCGGCGCCGGGGGCGCAGCCGGGGGGGCCCAGAGCGGATCCAAGAAATCCAGCGCGGAGGTCCCCAAAAAAGTTGATATCTGTGGCGTTCTCTCTTCTTCGAAATGAACTCCTGCAAACGCGCCGCGAACGGCTCCAGGGCGGGCTGGCGGAGCGCCTCCCGGAAGGCCGCGTAGGCCGTCTGCGCGGGCGGCGCGGCGTCGGCCGCGCCGCCCTGCCGAGACGGCCTCGCCGCGCTGCTGGACGAGCGGGCGCCCCCGCCGGCAGGGCCCTCGCCGCCAGCGCCCTCAGCGCGGTCCTCCTGGGCGGCATCGGCCGCGAGCACGCGGCGCAGCGGCTTCCGTAGGGGGCCACATGCGGACCCTGCCCCTGCCCCCCACGATTTGAGGGGGGGGGGTAGGGTTCGCATCTTACCTGCCCCGATACGCAACACGCAACACGCAACCTGTTGAGACGGAACGCAGCACGCGGCCTGAGAACGTGGGCCTGGCGAGATGCGCTCACCAGAATGTGGGCCGCTGCGTGGAGCCGACACGGCACGCATTGCCACGGACGCTCTGAGCCACGGCACGTGTGGCGCTTCGAGACGGGCGCATCGAGGCAGCTGGGAGGGTTTGGACGCCCGAAATGTTGTCCCAAACCAACAGCGGCCGCTGTTGGGCAAGCGGCCTTCTGTCTCAAATGGACACTGGCCTTGGCGGCGCGGACAGCGAGTCCTGTTCAAAATGAACAGGAACTGCTGTTGGGCATCGTACCCATCCTTTCCGTGCTCATTTCGGGCGTCCAGAGAGGGGTAGGGTCCGCCTGCGGCCCCCTCTTCCGGCCCAGGGCGCAGGCGGGCGCGAAGGGTGGCCCGGCCCGCTGCGTCGCCAGCAGCCGCGAGCCCAGCAGCCCCAGCGGCAGCAGCGGGGCGCCGCCGGCGCCGGGCGCGGGGCCCTCCGCGGGCGCCCAAGCGTCGCTGGCCGCCGCCGCCGCCTGTGATTGGGTCGGGCCCGTCCCCCTGGAGGCGGACTGTGGAGGAGAACTCAGAGAAATAGCCAAAGGATGCACCAACGCAGTCAGAGAACTAAGAACCACCAACACCAACACAGTCAGAGCCAACACAGTCAGCAATAGCCAGAGGAGAACTAAGAAATAACCAAAATATGCACCAAAACAGCCAGAAACAGTCGAAACATCGTCCCCAGACTGTTTTTGGACCATCTGTGAAGGTTCCTCCTGTAGCGGGGCAGGCCCGACTTCGCGCCTGTGGGGCCGCGTCCCCCGCCGCCGCCCCCGCGGTGCCAGCCATGCGGGGGCGCTGGGCGCGCGGCCCCTCTCCACGGCGCGCGGGGCTATGGGCCAAGGGCAGCGAAGAAAGAGAAAGGGGAGGGAAGGAGGGAGGGAGGGAGGGAGGGAGGGGGAGGGGGCAAGCTAGGTGCGCTCGCGTCATATCTGACGTCCTACCCCTCCCACCCATCCCTTTCCATGGCGCTGATTTTCTCTATCCGCGGAGGCGTGTCGTAGCGGACCTGTGGCTCCGCGCGCGCGTGCGTAGTGGGTGGTGATGCGCGTGCGTGCGTGCGTGCGTGCGTGCGTGCGTGCGTGCGTGCGTGCGTGCGTGCGTGCGTGGGCGCGTGGGTGCGTGGGTGCGTGGGTGCGTGCGTGCGTGGGTGCGTGGGTGCGTGGGTGCGTGGGTGCGTGGGTGCGTGGGTGCGTGGGTGCGTGGGTGCGTGGGTGCGTGGGTGCGTGGGTGAGTGGGTGCGTGGGTGCGTGGGTGCGTGGGTGCGTGGGTGCGTGGGTGCGTGGGTGCGTGGGTGCGTGGGTGC
>CAUYUJ010020291.1:85676-160157 GCA_963575745.1 Prorocentrum cordatum | reverse complement strand
CTCGCATCCTGAACTGCTTGACTAGACGTGGCGAATGGGGCGCGGCTGCAGAGTCTAAAGCTTCTACCGTGTCACCGTGCGCATGCTGGCGGGCGTCGAGCTCAACGAAATCGATGATACTGCCACCGCCGACTCTTGCACACGTGGTAGTGGAGGGGAGACGCTCCACTCCTGCCACAACCTGGTGCCACCGCGTCTTGAGCCGAGACTCCCCCATCTCGTTGAAATCTGCTTGGTATATCCACGGTATGTCATGCTGCTTGATGGCCGTAGCGATGGCCTCCATTGACAAATTTTGAATTGTCCAACTTTCACATGTCCACCAACATGACGTGGTAATCATGAGGCCACCCTTCTGTCCAGCAGAGCACCTGCCCACTGCCGCGCGCCCAGCCGAACCAGGAGGTGAGATATCAAACATATTCATGCCTTCGACGGTAAGAACACCATTCCTTGGTACGCGAAATTCAACTCCAGCTGACGGTGGTCCGCCTGGGCCGCTGACGGCTGGAAGCAATGCTGCTGCATGCCTGTTGAAGCTGGCCGCCTCTATGTCCTTGGCGATGGGCGCAACCCACTTATGCACCTGAAGGAACGTGATGTGCATGGGGCCCACGATCTTCCTTGTGGCGACCTTGTCCAGCACCTCGATAGCCTGCGCCCAAGAGGAACCGTTGAAGCCTATGGACTCGAGCCCCACATTGCGAGTGCCGCCGCTGCCTCGACGACTCGGGGGGCTCATTGTATATGAACTTGACCATGTAGAGATAGATGTACTGGATGTTGCGTCAGGAGGAGACCCTCTGCCGTGATCTGACTCCTGCGACGTGCTGGACTCCTGCCATGAGCCCGACCATGTAGAGCATTGAGTACTGGTACTTGTGGCCGTGGAGGCCGAGCTGCCGAGCCCGCGTGGGCTACAGCGGCGCTGGCTTGGCCTCTGCCTCCGCCCTGCGAGCCCTGGCGCGCTGCAAGGCGTCCGCCAGCTCCTTGCCAGCGGCTTCACCACCAGCGTCAGGGCCACCATCAGCGCTGGCAGCACCTGGCGAAACGCCCTGGGCACCCTGCGCCTCCGCGGCGGGCTGGGCGGCCTGCTGGGCCTCCTGGGAGGGCTGGGCTGGCGCCTGCGGCGGGCCCCCCTCGGGGCTCTGGGCCGCTGGCGCCTCCGCAGCCGCCGCCCCCGCAGGAGGGTCATCGCGCATGGCCTGGCCAGGCGCCTGCGACGAGCTCCCTTCGGGGGTCTGGGGCGCGGGCGCCTCTGCAGCCGCCGCCGCCGCAGGGGGGGCCTCCCGCCTGCGCTTCTTGAAGGTCTCGCGGAGCACCCTGATCTCTTCAAACTGCTCTCGCTGGGACTTGAGGACGTCGGCCCCTGGCCCGAAATGCGCACGGACCGCCTGCTGCACCGACGCCTCGAAGGTCTGCTTGAGCTTGTTGAACTGCTCACGCTGCTCGGCCGTGATGTCCAAACCCTCAAGGTCGAAGAGGGGGCCGTCCTCGATGACGAAGCTGGCCTCGCCTTCGCCCAGCAGGGCAGAGAGGTTGATGACCCCGCCGCCCTTGCTGGTCCCCTCGGCCTGGGAGTCCTTGCCTGGAGCCGCCAAAGCCTTCTTCTCCTGAGCCAGCTTGACCTCCGCACCCACCAGGGCGTTAGCTGCGGCGTCGGAGCGGGCCTGGCACTCGTCGAGCCAGAGCTTGGCGTCGGCCAGCTGCTTGGCTCGCTTTTCCAGCTCCCGACGTGCAGCCCTCTCCGCTGCGGCCGCCCGCTGGATGCCCTCCTCCAGGAGCGCGGGCCGCACTGCAGGTGCCGGCGGGGCACAGGCGCTCTCGAGCTGCTGGAGCGCCTGCCGCTGGGCCTCGGAGAGGGCCTGCCCACCAAGGGTCTGCACCACCTCGCTGATCGCGAGCGGCTCGGTCTTCTGCGTGGTCTCCTCGGCTTCGTGGTACCAGTCGGCCTCACCCTTGTGGTTGTCCTGCCACCAGCCGCTGCTGCCGCTAGCCCAGACGCCACGGGGCCTTGGGGCGGGAGAGTACGATGGTCGCAGGGCCTGCCCACAGCTGTAGCACGACTGCTTGGTCTTGTAGGTCCAACGGTATCCACATTTCTTGCATCCCACGTAGTCGGCCGAGAAGGATATCCTTGGAGCTGGGGACTTGCCGCCTCCACGCCTGCGATCCGACATGGCGGCGGGATGGAATGGGACTCTGGACGGCAGCGCGCAGCTCCCCGTACAGGTCTCGAGAGAAGATGTCGGGCTGAACAGCCCTGGCACTGCCGCGGACTAGCGGTATCCACTTGTTCCCCTGAGGAACTCATCATCTTGAGCCAAAATGGCTACGGGGAGGAGGAGGAGAGGAGAGGAGGAGGAAGGGAGGAGGAGGAGGAGGAGGGAGGAGGAGGAGGAGGAGGAGGGGGAGGAGGAGGGGGAGGAGGAGGGGGAGGAGGAGGAGGAGGAGGAGGAGGAGGAGGAGGAGGAGGACGAGGCACCGGGCGAACACCTGGGCTGGAGACAAGCCACGTGCACAACAGATCCGAACGAGCACACTCAGTGCAAGCATTTATTTCGGGAAGGGGTCTCCTTCTTGGCCGCACACGCCTCGGCAACCGACAGTCGCATTTCGGCCACCGCCAGCCGAGCGCTTCAAACTCGGTCCCCAGACGCCTCCCAGACACCAATCTGGCATGTATTCCAAATCGAGTGCAGTTACGCCGCCGAGGGGTGGCGGGGACTAGGGAAGGTGAAATACCAGACATGTGAACGTCGCATTCTCTGAGCTTGGGGTCGGCATGCTTGACGACAACGGGCGCGCGCGCGCAGCACTGCCACAACAAAATCATTGGAGCGGCGTCGTGCGCCCAACACTTCCAGGAAATGACACGATTGTGCAAACATTAGCGCCACATGTGCGGGCGCGCGGCAAATCGCAAAGGGGCATGTAACTTGCGTGAAACCGCGCCAGCCCCTGCCTCCTTGCCAGCCGCGGAGGTAGATTCGTCCTCTCATCAAGAGAGTGGAGCCTTGCAAGACTGAAGAGCTCCTCCCTAGCTGTCAATATGGACGGATCGTTGAAAGGACGAACGGTGTCAATGAAGGATCGGTTGCTGGGCCGTTTAAAATAATTCCACCGCCCGCATGGCGACCTAGATTGGCGCACCCTGCACGCATACTCCCTGGGCCTACATCGGCCTTCCTAGACATTCCCCAGGCCTATCTGGGCCTACACTGGGCAAACTCTAGGAGGAAGTTCTTCTCAAAGCCCGCATAAGTCTTGCTGGGCCCTGCCCAGGCCTACTCCTAGAAGAACGGCCTTCCCTAACGAACACGTCGGATATGAATTCATAAATTCTACTCCACTCTCTTGCCAGACTACGTGCCGAAAACATCCCGCTTTGTCTTCATCATGTTTCTTCCGCACGGAGTTTCATGCATGTGTGTAATTGATTCATGGTCCAGTCGGAACATCTCTGGTGTTTCAACATATTGCTCTCGCTGCAGCGTGCGCTACAATGTAGGATCGGCGCTTAGCCTATGTCGATTGGAATAGCGCTTAGCCCAGGCGCAGGCCACTTTCCTGGATCCGAGTCCTTCCTCATGGTTGTCTCCCGCTTCGCCCCCCTCCTCCGCCTTCCCCTGCTCCTCCTGCTCTTCCCGCTCCTTCCACTCGTGCCCTTGCTGCTGACTTTCCTCTTCTTTATCATTCGGATTCCTCCTCCTCCTCCTCCTCCTCCTCGTCCTCCTGCTTAACTTCCAGCTCATCAACCACCTCCCCCGCCTCCTCCTCCTCCTCCTCCTCCTCCTCTTCCTCTTCCTCCACATCCTCCTCCTCCAACGTACGCAACTATCTTTTCTGATGGCGCATCACCCGATGTTCTGCTTTCGGGGCTTCCAGGTCCGCTATGAGACCCGTCGGCAGATAGAGAACTAGTCGGCGCAACCAGAACAGATGGGCGGGAGGGGTAGGACGTCAAATATGGCGCGAGCGCACCTAGCTTGCCCTATCCCGCTCTCTCTCTCTCTCTCTTTCTCGTTATTTCTCCTCGCCCTCTCTCGGCTCGAGGCTCGAGGCTCCCGACGCGCCCAGGCCGCGCTCGCAACGCGCTTGGGAGGTGGACCTGTCTGTGCGGGCCTCACTAGCCAGAGATCGAAACTCTCCCCTTCCTTCTAGATCTCCCCATCATTCTATCTCAGAGGAGGAGGAAGGGGGGAGGGGGAGGGGGAGGAGGAGGAGGAGAAGGAGGAGGAGGAGGAGGAGGAGGAAGAGGAGGAAGAGGAGGAGAAGGAGGAGGAGGAGGAGGAGGAGGAGGAGGAGAGAGGAGGAGGAAGGAGGAAGGGGGAGGATGAGGATGAGGAGGATGAGGAGGAGGAGGAGGGGAGGAGGAGGAGAGGAGGAGGAGGAGGAGGAGGAGGAGGAGGAGGAGGAGGAGGAAGGGGGAGGAGGAAGGAGGAGGAGGAGGAGGAGGAGGAGGAGGAGGAGGATGAGGAGGAGGATGGGGGAGAGGAGGAGGAGGAAGAGGAGGAGCTCTCTTTCTCTCTCTCTCTCTCTCCTTCTCCTCGCACTCACCCGCTCGCCTTTTCCTTCGCCCTCCCTTCCTCGCCCTCTCCCCTTGTGCCCTCCCCCTTCTCCACTAATCCCCGCTCCTGCCCCTTCTCCCTGCCCATCTCCATTCACTCTTCTCCTTGTCCCCCAGTGCCCCCTCTCCATCTCCCCCCTTTACCCCTCCGTCTCCCTCGATCCCCCCGCTTCCCCTCCAACCTCTCCTCTGTCCCTCCCGTCCCGCCCTGCCGCCAGCTTCCCGCCCTCGCCCGACAATTCCCCTCCTCCCCTTCCCGCCCCCCTGGCCCCTTTCCCTCCTCCACCTTTCCACCCCCCCCCCCTTTTGCTGCCCTCCCCCACGTGCCGCCCGCTCCCTCTCCCGGCCCGGCCCCCCCCCACCTTCACCCTTCACCCCTTCTGCCCCAGACCCCCTGTTCCCCCCAATCCCCCCCGAACCCTGCTCCCTCGACCCTCCCGCCCCGCTCGCTGCTCCTTCCTCGCCGGGTCCGTCCCTCCAGCTCCGGGCGCGGGGGCCCTCCTGGCCCACCCCTAGCTTCTGCATCGCCAGGATCACGCCGCAGCTGTCGGGGCCCAGCAGCATGTGGACCTTGGGCGCCGATCCCGCACCAATGGAAATTCGCCAGCTCCTCCTCCTCCTCCCCCCTCCCCCCCCCTCCCTTCCCCCTCCCCCTCCCCCTCCCCTCCCCTCCCCTCCTCCTCCTCCTCCTCCTCCTCCTCCTCCTCTCCTCCTCCTGCCCGTTTTGACAGGTGCTGGATGCGCCGTGCACAACCAGCAGGAGTGCTCCAGGCAAGACAGGGAGCACGGTGCTCAACGACGTGCACTCGCGAACAACTTGCCGACGACTGATGCTCACAAAACTCTGGTCTGCCATCGAGTGTACGGATGGCGGGCGGGCCGTTTCCCAACACGCACTTTCGCACGACACTGCTCCGCAGAACATGGTCTCTCCAATAATTACTCGGATCGAGAGTAGCCCGCTTCCAATCTTGCAATCGACCTATGCGTCCTCACCGCTCGCGAACCCCAAACCCACGATCTCAAAGACGCTTCAAGTGTGGACGGCGCCTGTGTGTGCCAAACCACCCTGGGGTCGTGGGTGTAGTTTTGCAGAGACATCGCCCCGCACCTCACTCCTCCTGCTGCTCCCTCCTCCCTCCTCTCATCCTTGCCTCTGCCCTCCGCGAACCCATGTTGGCACAAGTTTCGTGACCCCAACGGAGCTCCACTGAAAACCCCAGACCCAACTTCCACATGATGGCGCCGGACCCGCTTCGGCACACCCCTCGTTTCGTGGCCCCACAGGAAGCTCCGCCGAATGCCCCAAATACGCTGTCCACATGGTGGTGTCACACCCGTTTCGACACATCCTCCATACGTCTCGCGGCACCAGACGGAGCTCCACCAGAAGCCCGGGTGGCATCGTCCGCATGGTGGTGGCGTCACACCCGTTCTGGCACATCCCTCACCCGCTTCGTGGCCCCATAATAGGGAAACAAAAAGTGGCATAAACATAAAAACTCGGAGGTCCGCGCGGATGTCTCGGATCGGCGCTGGACCCCCCTCCCTGGCGCGCGGAGCGCGCCAGGGGCGGCGCCGGAGGCGCCGCCGAGGGGCCCCAGCGCCGATCCGAGAAATCCGCGCGGACCTCCGAGTTCTTACGTATGCCACCTCTTGTTCCCCTAGAAAATTGCGCTGCGAAGCGGCCGCGGCGCCTGCGGCTCAGGCAGCGGCGGCAGGGCCGCGCCGGCAGCAGCGGGGAGGGACAGCCCTACGGGCCACAAGAGCCCGCACCGACCTGTGGCATCCCTACACAAGGGGCTCCACCGGAGGCCCCAGGGGCACCGACCACACGGTGGCGTCACAGACGTGTCGGCACACCGCTCACACGCCTCGCGGCCCCCTCCGGCACGGCAGCGAAGGCCCCCGCCACGGAGGCACCGCCCACACGGTGGTGCCGCGCCCGCTTCGGCACGCCCGGCGAACGCTTCGTGGCCCCTGCACGGAGCTCCACCGAATGCCCCAGAGGCACCGTCCACACGGCGGTGGCGTCATACCCTTCCTGGCACATCCCTCCCACGCTCCGCTGCCTCATCAGGAGCTCCACCAGAGGCCCCAGAGGCGCACCGTCCACACGATGACGTCACATCCGTTTTGGCACGCCCCTCGCACGTTTCGGCCCCGTAGAGAACTCCACCAGAGGCCCCAGCTGTACAGTTCGCATGCGTTTCCCTGCCATTTCGGCACACCCCTCACACGCTTCGTGGCCCCACAGGGAGCTCCACCGAAGACGACACTAACAAACGCGGTGCCGACAACCGCATGGTTGGGCTCTTGGCCAGAATCCGCCACCGTTCCGCGAGGCACGAAGTGCTCCCCAGGTCCTTGAGAGTGCTCTGTACTCTGTACTCGCCAGTGCAATTGTTATACTGAGGGCAGGGGGCTTAAGATGCCAAATGCGCGATCCCGGGCTTCCTCTCTTGACTTCTCCAGAGGCCCGAGGGCCCCTATGATGGGCCAAGAGGGGCCAAGACGCGTCCAAGAGGCATTCAAGACAGCTCGAGAGCGTTTCAAGACGCCCAAGATGGTTCCAAGACGGCCCAAGAGGCCCCCAAACCTGACCAAGAGGGCTCCAAGAGGACCCCAGGAGGGCGCCAATATACAACATTCATTGAATTGTGTTATTCGTCGTTGCCAGATTTTACAATGTTGTCGCATTTGGGAGCCTTCGACGCTGCTAGACGGCCCAAGAAGCCACCGATATCACCCACAGGCGGCCCAAGGGGCCCCCACGACCGCCGCCAGACAGCCCCAAATGGCCTCAGGTCGGCCCAATGAGGCCCGTAAAAACCAAACACGAGAAGCTTCCGAGAGGTCTTCCAAGAGATCCCCACCGCCATCCCGGATGCCTCTGACGTGCAGCCCAAGCACAGTGGCGGGATGGGCTGAAGGCATGTTTCAAGAACGCGCCTGGGCCAGCAAAAAACAGCTGGCCGGATGCTGGGCCTTTCGTTTGCAAGAGCCTGCTCCAGGTGGGAGCGCGTTTCAGTCCCAAGATCAAGATGTGCCAACATAAATACATACTAGAACCACGCGCGCGCTTCGCGCGCGCGCAGTTTCTAGCAAGCCGCAGCCACGGCTTCAACCTTGAGCGCCCCCTGGGCCCCCCTTGACCGTGTCGCGCGGCTTGGGGCGCGCCTCAGGACACCACGCGGCTTCAAGCTTGGACACCCCTTGGGCACCCCGCCTTGACCGCGTCGCGCGGCCGGGGGGGCGCCTCGGGACACCACGGCTTCGACCTTGGACGCCCCCCTGGCACCCCGCCATGACCGCGTCCGGCGGCCAAGGGGGTGCCTCAGAACACTGCGGCTTCAACCTTGGACGCCCCCCGGGCACTCCCCTTTGATCGCGTCTGGCGGCCAGGTAAACGCCTCGTGACACCCAGGGAGGAGGCGAGGTGTCGCGGGCGACGGGCCACGAAAATGGCCCGCGCCCAAAATCGCGCTCCTCGTTCCGCGAGTGCTGTTCGCGTTCGGCCAATCACCCGACAGGATGCGCCGAGCCTGACTGGGCTGCTAGGCCGCCTTTCCTTGGGACCCTGCCACGGACGCGGGCGGCAACCAGATTGGCACTCGGAATTGCACGCGGCACAGTCCACGGCACGGCATCAGGCAACGCTCCCTGTGGGTTCCCGGTACCACGCAAGAGTCATTCTCCCACTGAAGAAAAAGAAGATACCCGACGCGATCCAGAAGGAAGGACTGAATCTATCCTTCGACGGTGAACTCATCCTGGGCCTTCTCTCCTCTTTGTTCCTCTTCCGCCCGCCGGCTGCCATCCCTTCCCTTTTTGCTCCTCCTCGTCCTTCGCAGCCCGTCCTTCGTCCTCTGCCTCCTTCCTGTCCCTTCCCCATTCTCTTCCCGTCCCCATCCCCATCCCCTTCCTAATGCGAATCCTCATCCTCTTCATCATCCTCTTCCTCCTCCTCCTCCTCTTTCCCCTCCTCCTCCCCCTCCTCCTCCCTCTCCTCCTCCTCCTCCTCCTCCTCCTCCTCCTCCTCCTACTGCTCCTCTTCGTCCTCCTCCCCCACTCCTCATATTTCTTCCCCCCTCCCCCTTTCTAGGGCACTGACCCGAAGGCACCAACCGCCAGCGACGGCGAATCGCAGCAGGCAAAGCACGCCCATCCCATGGAAAATTGTGATGGACCCGAGTCCGAATCGATGTTCCCAGAAGCCTCTCCAGGAATATCGAGTATGAAGTGTAATTACGTGAAGCCTATGTGGCGCTCATCGGGTTTTCGATGTCCCCGAAGACCGATCTGGGTACGTCGTTTAGGGTGAATTCGCGTGGCTTCTGAAAGGCTTCTGGGGGCCTCTTGGCAAGCCTCAGGAGCCTGTTGGTAGCATTTTGGGGACCTCTGCGACGCGTATTGGTGTCTCGAGGGCGGCCTTGAGGTCCGAATACATCTCCCCAGAAACCTCCCTGGAAACATCGTGTAGGATGTGTACGCGTGTCCTCTTGGAGGCTTGTTTGGGATCTCTCGAGAGGCCTCTCGAAGCCGATTGGACGCATGTTGGGGGTCTCTTGGCGCCTCCAAGAGGCCTCCTGGGGCATCTGGGGGGCGCCCGGGGGTTTCTTGGAGGCCACTTGGGGGTCATCTGGCAGTGTGTGCGCCTCCGTGGGCTCCTCTTGGGGGTCCCGTGGGGGGCGTCTGTGGCCCGTGGGGCGCCTCTTGGGTCGCCTGTGGGGGCTCTTCGCCCGTCTTGGGCCCTCCTGGCCCTGGTGGCGTCTTGGACCGTCTTGAGGCGATCTCTGTGGCCTCGTAGGCCGCGCGGGGCTGTCGGAAAGCAATCAACGCGAGAACGCGAATCCATCAAAAGCCATCGAATTCAGCCTCCCAGAGTCCTCGAGGGGGCGCGCTTGCGGCTCTCTTGGGGCGTCTCGGGGGCATCTTAGGCCGTCTTGAGGCTCCCGGTCCCCATCGTCAGCTTCTACGACCCCCTCTGGTCGACCTGGGATGCCCTGGGCCTTCCATGGAGCCGAAATCGTCCCCCTAGGGCTCCGAAAGCGGAGGGCCCCCGACCCCGCGGGCTAAAGTGGTTACCTTGGGGGGGGGAGTTTTGAAAAAGTCAGCTGCCCTTGGGCCCAGGGGACCAGACGCTTATTATAGTATGCATCTCACAAGGTGTCAAACTCGATGATGGTACACTGTATGGCGTCCTGTTATAATACAATTGCGGTCGTTGTGTGATGATATGTCATACGTGATTGTGGGGGCCTCTTGGGCCGTCTTGGAGGCGTCTTGGGCCGTCTTGCCCTCTTGGGCCGTTTTGGGTCCATCCTGGAGCCCTCTTGGGCCGTCTTGGAGCAATTGGGGGGGGCCCCTTGGGTCGTCTTGGAGCGTCGGGAAGCGGAAGCGAAAACGCCGAACTGCTTCAAAAAACAAAGAAAAACAGTTATTCCCTACCTAGGCTCTGCCTAGAAGGGTTCTTACTCTGTTTGCTTAAAGGGGCCCAGCAGTGGGATGGGAACCGGCCCGGGCGGTTCCCCCGGGATCCGCCCCGCGGTTCCGCCACTTACGTCCCCTTAGCTTAGCGTTGCTTATCTCATCATAGCTTAGCTTATTTAATCTCAGCATAGCTTAGCTTCATCTTAGCTCAGGTTAATCTTAGCTTAGCTTACCTTCATCCTAGCTTCGATGAGCGTTAGCATAGCAGAGCACAGCATAGCATAGCATAGCGCAGCATATCATATCATATCATAGCCCAGCTTAGCATAGCATAGCGCAGCATAGCATAGCATAGCATAGCGCAGCACAGCACTGCACAGCATAGCACAGCGCAGCATACCATATCATAGCATAGCCCAGCATAGCATAGCACAGCATATCATATCATAGCATAACATAACACAGCGCAGCATGACATAGCATAGCATAGCATAGCATAGCAAAGCGCATCATAGCATAGCATAGCATAGCATAGCGCAGCATAGCATGGCATAGCATAGCATAGCAACTCATGCTGTTTTCCTAGGGGCTCCAACGTCTAGGTGGGGTCGCACTGGGGTGATTTAGCATTTCGTATTGTATCATGACACATTATATTATATAACCTGTATTATGGTAAGGTGTGTCAATTAAGACTGTACTATGATATGATATGCTATATCGTCTGATAGAATACGTTGTTCAACTTTACGAGATGTATGTGCACACTGCTGTAATCCGTGTGTTAAATTGCAATGTCTAATATAATTCTAGGTTAGTGCGTCGCGTCCTATATTATAGCGTGTTGTAATACAGTGTGTCATAAAATACGGTTGTCTATCATATTGTAGGAAGCGATGGTTTGACCATGTTAGATTGCCTGCTCATCGTGTATGTGTGTCTGGATGTATGTATGAATATATGTATGTATGAATATGGCATAATATGGAAGGGGAATTGTATAGTTCTTTTTCAAAATAAACAAAAACCTTAACGTTACTTACCTCGCGCACGCAAGGAAGCCTTCTGGGCATGCGGCCAGGTCTGCTAGCTCGCGCGTCTGCCGTGCGTATCACGAGCCAAATGGGAATGAATCTCACAGCAGATCCAGAACCCCAATCTGTAGGGTGTGCAGGCCATTGCTGCACTACGCGTCTCCGTACACTCCAGGCAGAGGCACCAATCCCAGCACACATGTCCTGGGAGGGATAATGAAAATAAGCGGGGCCTTCTGACCTTCGCTGCGCAGATACGCAACACGCAACACGTAGCGTATGCATTCGGAGCTTAACACGTAAACTGACAACGTAGGCATGACGCGATACCTTCGCCAGAACGTGGGCCAATACGCTGAGCCAGCACGCAACGTATTGACACGAGCGTTTTAGGCACAGTACGTGCTGCGTTTCGCAACAGGCGTATCGGGGCAGCTAGCTTCTGACTCGTTCGACCTGGCAAACTTGTCTACGGTGTCGCGGCGGCGGCCTCGGCGACACGGTGTGCCTTGCAGGCTGACAACGTCAACGTGCCGCTCCGCGCCGCTGGGCGGGAGGAGGCTGGGAGCAACTCGGGACGTTGACGGCTCGGGATCGGGCCGTGACAGCGTGTCGCGCCGAAGCGTGGTGGGCCAGAACCAGCGGAGCGACACGCTAACCAGCAGTTCCCGACCGTAAGTCTGCACACAAAAACTGATATCAGTTCGGCACAGGGACTCCACTGGCAGGTATACGTGGTCAGCAGCATTGCGAAAACCAGCGGGCGGGCTCTCGGTGGACACGGGCCTTCTGGTCCCCGCCGGCACCTGGGCAGTCTGTGCTGCGCGGCGACGGGGATTGGCGGCGCGCTGGGGGAGGTATTGGGAGGAGGGGACACTTCTTAGGAGTAAGCTGCTTCTTAGAAGGTGCCAGCCCTGACATCTATAGACAAGGCCCGCGTCTTCTAATAAGCAGCCTCCTTCTACACCCTCCCCCTGATTATCCCTCTTCGGCGGTGGACAAACCTCCCTTTAGTAAACATCTCCCTAGTGAAAACGGCCTGGGACAGGGCCTGGGACCGAAACCGACGGACCTGGACCCGCAAAAAGGACGGCCGCGACGCCCCCTCGCGAACCGAAACCGGCCAATGCCTCAATCGACGTGTTAGGGTGGGAAGCCCGTCAACCTCCGACCTCTCTGCGCGTGGCCGGGAAAGGCAGGCGGACGACGGCGAACGCGCAGGCGGGAGGCCAGGGCCGGCGGGACGAAGCATGCCAGGGCCAGGGCTGTACGGCGGGAGGGCGCCCGCGCTCCCAGCGCGCGCCCTGGAGGCGGCGCCGCGGGCGAGCACCTCGGGCGCCCCGCAGGGGGGCGGATCGGCGGCGAGCGAAGGGGGGCAGCGAGCGGGAGGAGGCCCTCGCGGCAGGCGGCGAGGCTGCTCGGGAGCACTCCGGCCTCCCAGGAGGAGCTCTCTCCGTGCCTTCGGGGGAGGCGCGGCAGACTCCTCACAGGAGGCGCGGGGGGCATGTCCGAGCCTCCCGAGAACGCCCGCCCTGCTCACCAAGACCGCCCCGGGCTGGCCGCCGAGCGGGGAGCAGCCCCCGTGTGCCAGCAAGACGTGAGCTGGCCCGCTGTGCGGTCGAAGCTGGCCGCGACCGCTGGGCCGCTTTGAGCGTGTGCGCGCGGGGATGCATTTTCTTGACGTCTTCGGCGGTGGACAAACCTCCTTTTCGTGAACCACCCTCTAATGACAACGGCCTGGGACCGAAACCGACGGAGCTGGACCCGCAAAAAGACGGCCGCCACGCTCTCTTGAACGAATGACTGCAAACAAAACCTAGGATTGCAAAACAACCCTGGGTTTTTTTTTGCAATCCTATGTTTTTTTTGCAATTCTTCGTTTTTGCAATCCTTCGGTTTTTTCCTTCGAACCGAAAACGGCCGATTCGCTGATCGACGTGTCAGGGTATGAGGTCTGCCCACCCCCGACGTCTGCGCTGCTCGGAGAGGCGGGGGTCCGAGATCGCGGCGCTCCGCCGAAAAGGCTGGCTGCGGCATCTCCGGCTTGCTGTTGAAGCCGGCAGCGATGTCGGCCAGCGCCCAGGCGTGGAGCCGTCGCCCTGCCCTGCCAGGGCAACCTGCTGCGGCGTGGTCGTCTGCTTCTGGCCCCGTGCCCTGCCCTGCCAGGGCAACTTGCTGCGGCGTGGTCGTCTGTCTCTGGCCCCGTGCGGGTGGCCAAGCCCCCGAACCCGCGGCAGGGCCGTCGGGTTACGCCCCTTGCAGCGCTCTGCCCCCGAACCTCAGGCAGACCCAGGGGCTCCGCTGTAGAAGCAGGGGGGGCGTATGACAGCTCCAGCGGGCTGTCGTCGTAGTGAGAAGGGCTGACCGCCTGCACTTGTGAGGAATGGGCTTGAGGCGGAAGGCGCCTTGCAGCTTCAGTGGTGTAGTTCGCCACCCTTTTCCTTTTCCTCCATCTCCTCCTCCTCCTCCTCTTCCTCCCCCTTCTGACGTCTCGTTCCTTCTGCTCCTCCACCTCCCCGACCTCCCCCAACCCCCTTTCTCCCTGCTCGTCCATCGCTCCCCGTCCCCATCATAATCTCCCCGCTCCCTTCCTCTTCCCGCCCCCCCTTCTTCCGCACGATCCCCCCACTCCTCCCTCCTGCTCTGCGAACTTCTCTCTCTGCCCCTCCCCATCCCGTTCCCCTGCCCCGGGCGAGGCCGACTTCCAAATGCGGGGGGAACTCGAAGAAGTAAGACGGCAGAGAATCGCTATAGTTGCTCAGGATGTTCCGCGCCTGCCATTTGGGCGATCTTCTCCTGGTCATCCTCCTCTTTCTCCTCGACCTCCCCCTCACCATCACATCATCACCACCATCAGCATCATCACGATCCTTGCCATGGACATCACCAGCATCATCATCATCATCATCATCATCATCATCATCATCATCATCATCATCATCATCATCATCATCATCATCATCATCATCATCATCATCATAATCATCATCATCATCATCATCATCATCATCATCATCATCACCATCCTCATCGTCATCATCAGCATCAGCATCAGCATCAGCATCAGCATCATCATCATCATCAGTGTCCTCGTCGTCGCCACCGCCGCCGTCGTCGGCGTCGTCATCTTCGCCGCCATCGCCATCGTAATCGTCAGCAGTATCGTCGCTATGACGGTTATCGTCACCATCATCCATCATCATCACCATCAGCATGCACAGCAACATCATCATCACCATCAACACCATCGTCATCGCAACCATCATCATCATCACCACAATGACCATCATCACCATCAGCACCATCGTCAGCATCAGCATCAGCATCATCATCGTCATCAGCAACATCCTCATCCTCATCACAATCAATACCAGTATCCTTATCGCCGTCATCAGCTTTATCATGCACGCCACCGTCATAGCCACTACCACCATGTTCAGCATCATCATCACAATCACCACAACAATAATCATCAACATCAGCACCATGACCATCACCATCACCATCACCAGCATCATTATCAGCATCAGCATCATCATCCTCATTCTCAACATCACCATCATATTCATACTCATCAGCACCATCGGCACCATGACCATAATCATCATGATCATCATGGTCAGCATGGCCATCATGATCATCATGATCATCGGCATCGACATCATCATCACCATCATCATCACTACCATCATCATCATCGTGATCGCCCTCGCCTTCGTCATCAAAGAGCTCCTGCTGCTGTTCCGCTTACGCTGCTCCTGCTCCAGCGATTCCCATTCCCGTTTCTGTTCCTGCTCATCCTCCTCTTGCAGCGCGTTCTGCGCTGCGCGCGAGTCAGGTGGGCGTGGCCAGCAGCCCGCCACTGCTGACTTTCATCGGACACAGTTCGTGGGAGGTCAACGCCCGCATATGTTGTACGAGCACTAGAAACGCTGCTCAGAAATACTGCGCTGGAGGCGAACTTGTCGCGGTGGACTAGGGAGGCTGCCACGAAGAGATCTTATTGAGGCAGTGTCCAGGAAAAGCGATATGTCCAATCACGTTGGAACTGAACTCCCTTGGGGGCCCAATGCGCTGAGAAACGCTTCATGCTCACCAAGACGACCGCGTATACTCAAGCATGATCAAGCACTGTGATGGGCAGACGGGGCTGGTATGACATGCGTACTGGACTGCAACAATGAGAGACAAACCAGACGAGGCTTAACCGCGCAGCGTATGTTTGTGTGCGATGTTGTGCGAGCGTGTATCATTCTATGATCGTGTGTAATCAGTGCTCTACCTGTCCGAACGAATCGGTGGAAACGAACAACGAGCAAACCGAAACGCAAGGAAACGTCTTACCAACAATGGTGGGTGGAACCGATGTGCTGGCAAGTAACCGATGCCCGGGGGTCAGGTCTGGAGAGGGGGCCCCGCGCGGCGATGGAAACGCATTTCCCTCTGCCGCGATGGTTCCGTCTGGGTCGCCGCAGACACCGCCGGGAAACACATCCAGGCATCAGAACTCGCTCAGAGACAAGACCGGAGGAGGAGGAGGAGGAGGAGGAGGAGGAGGAGGAGGAGGAGGAGGAGGAGGAGGGGGAGGAGGAGGGGGAGGAGGAGGGGGAGGAAATGCGAAATGCGGACCGCGCTCAGAGACGAGACCTGGCATCAGAACTCGCACTTCGGTGCGGCGGGCCCGAGCGCGGCGACGCGGCTGCCCTGCGCGCGGGCCGCGAGGAGCGCGCCGCTCGAGCCGTCGTCCCGCGCGCGGGCCCCGAAGGGCGCGCCTCCAGATCGAAGCGCTGAACGAAACGTGTTTTCAAAGCGAAAGGGCGGCGCAGAAGAGAGCAGCTGTGGGGTGAAGAGGACGCGGCGGCGAGGGAGGCGGCAGGGCAGGACAGAAAACGAGAGGGGCAAACTGGACGACGCCTGAAAACAAAGGGTAGAAGACGAGGGGCACATGGAGGACGACGCGCAGACCTCAGCGGGCGCGCACTCCAGGCGGACGCGGGCTCCACTGGGCGCGGGGCTCCAGCGCGCGCAGGCTGCAGCAAGCGCGGATGTCACTGGGGGCGAACTTCCGCGGGCGAATGCAGACTTCAGTGGGGGCGAACTTTCACTGGTTGGCGCGGACTTCGATGGGCGCGGACTTCAGCCGGGGCAGAATCCAGCGGGCGCAGACTTCCATGGGCACCAACTGCAGCGGGCGCTGGCGTCAGCGGGCGCAGGCTTCAGCGATCGCCGTCTTCCGAGGTCGCACACTGCAGCGGGCGCAGAACATATTGGGCGCATGCGCCGGAGGGCGCAGGCTTCAGCGGGCGCCGGCTTCGCTAAGCGCGCGCGCGTCTGCTGGCACAGAATCCACTTGGTACTGGCCTCATTGGTTGCAGACTTCAGCGGGCGCAGACCTCGCCCGGCGCGTGAGGTTAGCGGGCGCAGAGGCCAGCGCGCGCACATCAACGGGCGCAAACCTCAGTGGGCGCGGACGCCAGTGGACGTAGGCCTCAGTGGGCGAGGCACCCGCGGGCGCGACGTCTGTGGGAGCGCACGTCAGCGGGCGCAGACCTCAGCGGCGCAGGCTTCCGCGGGCGTAGAATCGAGCACGTGCCAGACCCGGGTGGCGGATATTTTGGGGGCGGCGCAAAGGACGGGTTACCCCCGGGAAAAACAAGCGAACCACCGAACTGCTTACCCGACTTGAGTACAAGCCCTGACTTGGCTACGGGTGTGCGTCGCCCGTTCGAACTGACTACCTGAGTGCGCGGCACCTCCGCGGCTTGAGTACGCCGCTCGACTACTCGAGTGCGCGGTCCCTCTGCGTCCCGACTACCTGGACGCACGGCCCTTCCGCCTCTCGACTACCCGAGTGAGCATGCAAGTTTCGTCATGACTACGTCGGTGCGTCTCGAAAGCCCGAGTTGACGCGCGCTGACGGCCATGCAAAAACGTTTTCCAACCCGGGGCGCCCGCATCGAGTTCAGCCTGCAAGCCCGTGTCGAAAACATCGGCGCCGTGACCAGCGGAGACGCAGAAAGCCACACTCGCGGCGGTTGGAACGTAGGCTGCCACCGCCCGGAACGCAGGCCTCATTTGTCACCGCATCCCGTTCTTTAGAGGCAAACAAACCTACCTCGCTTTTGACCACCCTCGCTTCCAAGAGATACCAAGCGATGCCAAACTACGGCCTGTACTGGTCAGGCCGCTTGACGAGGAGGCGCGCGGTATGACTTGGTTTTGCCTGGAAGCGAAAGCGGGGTAGGTAATTCACGCTCTGAAAGGAGCCCACACCAGAAGCGGGGACCTCACCTGCCAAGTCTCATTGCCGGGGGCGTCGAGAGCAAATCCATACACTGGCCACCTTGAATCCAGCTGTCTTACCATAGCGGCTCCATGGAGGACCGACAGTGACCAATTAGAGTGAATATGGCCTCAGGAGCGTCCGAAATCGCCCCAATATCGTCCCAGGAGGATTCCAATATGACGAATGCCGGGCTCCACACGGGCACTGGTAAGTGGCACTGGCTTGTCATCTCGTCGATGGCCTCCAATACGGCCCTAAGATGGCACGATCGGCTCGCAAGAAGGCCCCAAGAGAGCCACAAGAGGGCCACAGCAGCCCTATGAAAGCCATAAAGGAGCTCCAGTATAGCTCGATAGAACACCCATACGACTCCAAGATGTATCTAAGCTCGCTATTGTTGGCAACTCTGCTTCACGAAATGATGGCATCTACCCCGTCCTGGGACCGTTCACCAGGACATCGCTTCTGGATGGTCTCTAATGAGGGCACGAGAACTGTCACGACCATTAGAATCACCTGGCCAAAATGGTGTTCACTGTCACCGGGGCGTGGGTGACAATGGGGGGCCCTTCGCGCGGGGGCGTAGCACGCCGCCTTGCCTGCTCACGTTTGTCAGTTGCTCTGCTCAAGGTCATGTTAGTATTATATATGGTCGAATTCTGATATGTGGGGTCACACTGCAGAAATCAGTGCGACTGACTCCCTCAAGCATCGCGGCAATAAACAGCATCCAGCTTCGAACGGAACAGGAGCAGAGCCAAGCAGAAGTGGATAATAAGATGAGTGTGCACAGCAAGGCAGAGGATGCTTTGATGGGAGTTATCGGATCGTAGGGTTGGGTGAGTAGGTGGGAACGTGATCATATCAATTAAAGACATCCGCCACCGTGCCTCTGGGCACGGAGTGGGAGTGTCCTCAGGTACAGTCAAAAACCCAAATAAGGACGCGCGGTAAGGACGCAAGACCCTTGGAAGCCGAAGCTGGGATTCTTGGGGCGGCGGACGACGCAAACCTCAAGGACGCACGAGCAAGGAAGAGCAAGGACGCAAGGGCACCCCGAGCAAAGTCGCGCGTCCTCATCTGGGTTTTTGATGGTCCTCTGCCTTCTCCCTGGTCGGGAGCGGCCAAGAGGGGGGTGTCCAAGAGGGGGGGGTGCAAATCATGACCGGCGGCATGTGCGCGGCCCAGCGGGGGGGCCAGGGACGTAATGAAATAAGAAGAGGCGCCATGAGATCTGGGGAAATATCATGGCCCACGCCATGATATCCACCCCCCCCTAGTCATCACCCCCCTCTTTTCCGCCCCCGACCTGGGGCCTCAGTCCTCGGCCCGGAAGAGAGAGGGGCCCGGAACCCGGATCTCCGAGGCCTCCTGGGGCCCTCCGCGGGCCACCTGCAGAGGCCGCCCCGCGCGACCTCTGCAGGCCTGCGAGGGCCCGAAGACGGGCCCGGAGGGCTCCAAGGAGCCCCCCGAGACGGTCCAGGAGGGCTCCAAGAAGCCCCCGAGGACGGTCCAAGAGGGCCGCGGGGCTCCTGCAGGTCTCCCCGCGTGACCTTTTCAGACCCAAGAGGGCCCGAAGATGGGCCAGGCAGGCTCCAAGAAGCGCCCAAGACGGTCCAAGAGGGCCCCGGGTCGCCGACAAATCGCTCCGAGACGCCTAAGATGGCCTCCGGAAGGCCCAAGAGGCCTCCTCGCCCTCTCGGCTTTCCGACGCTATGGCACGACCAAGAGGCCCCCCAAAACCACAAAACGGCCCATAAGGCCTCCGAGAGGGCCCCAAGACGGCTTCACAGCGCCTCAAGGCGGTCCCCGAGGCGTAAACGACGGCCCAAGAGGGCCACAAGATTTCCCGAAAAGGGGCCCAAGAGAGGGAACACGAAGCGCACATCCGAGCCTCCTGTCCCAAGACGCCCCCAGGAGGCCCTACCAGGCGGCCAAGAGGCCCCCAAGAGGCCCCAGGAGGCCCCCTGGAGGCCCCAAAGAAGCCTCCAAACTGCCTCCAAGAGGTCCCCGAGATGCCTCCCATGAGATCCCAACGAACATCCCATAGGCTTCTTACCCACAACAGAGGCACGGTGGCGGGACAAGGCCGAAGGCCATAAGATGGCAGAGGGGCCACGACAACATGATAACATAGCAGAGTCCATCAGACGATTGGCGCTACTCATGTACGCCCAGCTGCTCCTTGCAGCATGCTGCGCGGCCAAACGCAGCGCAGCTTTGATGTGATCGTTGTATGGGGTTGCACGCACTTGCCCCCGACGTGTCCTTGATTACCAGAAAGGTACCGCGGGCCAACATCTCGCGGTTCCCAGCGAGGGCTTCTTCTGACCCAGGGTCACACACAAGTTATCGTGTAAGCCAGATCAGCTGGCGCTCGATTCGCGCCACCAGGTGGGGCGATACGCTCAAGCGCAGCAACAAATACCGAAAACCGAGCCCTGCAGTCCGAATCGATCGCCCAGCAAGCACTAGGAGGGACTCGAAGCATACACCCAGTCGTCTGGTCGACTAAGGAGCTCGGTGCATAGACGCCCCAACTTCCCAACCTGTGGGACGCGGGAGCGTTTTGTGAACCGAACTTCTTGGTTGAACTCCTTGTCTCCCTGACCAAACAACCGGCATGGTGTATACATCGAGCCTCTCCGGATCACAACGTGGGCAAGGATCACCATGGCCGCAAAGGGCCACGGCCCAGACTGCGCTTCCCTAAGATCGCCGCACCCCGCCCGCGCTGCAGAACCGCAGACGCGCCTGCCAGTGCCTCCACGCGGGGTCTCCTCGCCAGTGCCTCGCGCGGCGCCGCGTCTGCAGCTGCTGCTGCTGCTGCTGCTGCTGCTGCTGCTGCTGCTGGCTGCCTCATCCGCCTTCTCCTCCTCGTGTAGCTGCGGTGGGCATTTGTACCGATGCTGGCGGCATGAACGACGGACGTCCGGTCGCAGACGCCGCAAACACCTGGGAGCAGCGTCTGGCAGGCTGGTATCTTGGGTTTCGCCCACCGGAGCCTCGATGAGGACATGCGCTTGCAACGGCGCAGGCCTTGGTCAGCGAGTTTCTCGGGATGAGAAGGCCGCAGATAAGGCGAGGGAAGAAGGGGGGATAATGAACCGCTCTTATCTACCAGCCCACGGCGCTGACCTAGAGGCCGACTACTGGGCCGAAACCGCACTCACAAAGGATGACAAAGACGGGGAACTGTTCGCTTTTAACGTGCGGTCCCGCCAAAGAAGGAACGGCTCCTGTGGGCCTGCTGATACACGCGGGGGCTCCTTGCTACAACTCCCCTTGTGTCCCACTTGGGGTCCTGGAGGCTTGTGGAAAGAGCATATCTGGCGATCGGGTCTGGTCTGTGATTCTGTACCGCTGCTTCTGGCTGTCTCTGACTGGCCATGCCTGGAGAACCGAGAGTCCAGCCTGGCCGCTGCTGGCTCGTTCTCGTGGTCCTCGGTCGGCTCAAGACGCGAAATATCTATCTGACCGTCTCTGAAAACTACTGCTCAATTTCGCTCTTGTTCCCAATCGCAAATGAGAATCACTGTTCTAGACCTGGTGAGAACATCCGTGCAAACTGACAGGCGCCTGATCCCGCAACACCGTCACAATCTGGGCCACAAGTGCACTCTCCCGCTGCATCGTGCTTGCGCGCACCCGCTGCTGGTGCAGACTGCTACACCACGGGCCATTGACCCCGACTTGCCTACTATCACTGACTCGCAGTGCTTCCAATTACTGCCTGACCCGCCACCGTGAGAAAGGTACTTGTTTCTTGCCGTCGCTCGGACGTCCATTTCCCGTGCATTGTTCGGTTTCGTGCGTGTTTTTTTTGTTCGATGGTCCAGGATGGTCCTCGATGGTCCTCGCCGAGAAAAAATGCACACGCCCCAGCGATGCCAGGGTTTTGGGCGGCGCGCACAAAGGGAGAAGGGGAAGGGCGGAAGGCTTCTTAGAAGGAGGCTGCTCCTAAGAAGTCCTGCTCGTGCTGCTGCTGCTGCTGCTGCTGTCCCTCCTCCTCCTCCTCCTCCTCCTCCTCCTCCTCCTCCTCCTCCTCCATCCCCCACACCCGCCATCTTCTCCTCCTCCTCCTCCTCCAATGCACGCAACTTCCCTTTTTTTCTGATTGCGCATAGCACGAAATGGTCCGCCTGTGGGAACCGCAGGTCGGCTATGACACTCGTCCGCGGATAGAGAAAATCGGCGCCATAGGAGGGATGGGAGGGAGGGGTAGGATGTCAGATGATGCGCGGCACACAAACAACAAACAAACCCACATCCCAGGATCCCCCATCCTCTCAAACAGACACACATGTGCCAGGATCCGAAAAACGCACGGATTGAAAAATCAATCCAGCCCTCGAAGGCGAGGCCTTTTCTGGAGCGCGCCACGTGAACGATTGAGCGGTTTGCTGCCTAACGCGCGGGCGAGGCGTACGCCGCGGCGGCGCAGGCGCCGACCCACCCCTGCGGGGGGACGCGGGCCTGGACCCGCGGCCCGGGCGCCACGCCTGGAGGAACAGGCAAAGACATCAAGAGGCAGACTCGAACTGATCTCCACCCCTAAGATGGGCAAGCGAAAAGCGATGGCAACCTTAATGCGGGATGACGATTAATACAAAACATGTGGGAGAGAACGATTAAAACTTAGTTTTCTGCTATTTCTGCTTAATTTGCTGACGGGAGGAGAGCGATTCAAAAAATAGTTTTCCAGCCCGCGGCCGGTTTTTTCTAATCGTCATCCCGGGCGCCGCCGCGTGAACACGACCCCCGGTCATTTATTAATCGTCATCCTCCATTAAGATGGGCAAGCGAAAAGCGATGGCAACCTCAGGGATGCGCCCCCCCAGGAACTGATGGAGTCCTCAAGATCGGCATCGCTGCCGGCCATGGGGGTAGGGACATGTGCTGTGCCTCAAGCTGGTGGGTCGACCCAGACGTTCGTCATGTTTGGACGCCCGAAATGGGTACGGAAACAATGGGCACAATGCCCAACAACAAGTGTTGTCCCAAACCAACAGCGGCCGCTGTTGGGCAGGCGGCCTTCTGTCTCGAACAGACACCAGCCGCGGCGGCGTGGACAGCGAATCCTGTTCAAAATGAACAGGATCCGCCGTTGGGCATCGTACCCATTCTTTCCGTGCCCATCTCGGGCGTCCAAATCATGGGAAGGGCCAAACGCGTGCCCCCAGGACGGCGTCCCCCCGGAAGGGTGTCGCACTGGCCCCGGCTCCAGCCACGGCGCGCGCCAGAGCGCAGCCGCTGGGCGCCCCGCGGGGGGCCCGGAGACCCCCTCTCCTGACTGCAGTGCCGACCAGACCAACCCAACCCAACCCGAAGACCCGAATTTCGGGTTGGGGGGGGGTGCGGGCTCCATATTGGGCGCCCGAGTTATCCGGGGTAACTCGGGTCCGGGGTAACTCGGGTTTGGGTTCCCGAAAAACGAACCCGAGATATCCCTGACCCGAGTTACCCCTGATGATTCGGGGCTCTGACCATATGTGTTGTCTCGATGGTCCCCGACCCCCCCCCCAACTGGACATGGAGGGCAAATCGAGACCATCGGGTGGGATTGGGGTGGTTTGGCGGGTGGTGATCTCCAGGGTACGTCTGCTCTGAGGCACGCCCGGCCTCCCCTGATTTCGGAGGCCCGCGCGGAGTTCTCGGATCCGCGCGGGCACCCTCCTCGCCATCTCTCGGCCGTCCATTCCCTGTGTGTTTTTTTCGGTTTCGTGCGTGGCTTCTTCGCCAAATGATCGAGGATGCTCCTCGATGGTCCTCGCCGAAGGAAACATGCACACGTCCGAGCGATGCCAAGCCTCCCTGGCGCGCGCAGCGGGGCCAGGGGCGGCGCTGGAGGCGCCGCCAGGGGGGGCCGGGCCCGGTTCGAGGACTCCGCGCGGAGCCCGACAGCTCTTGACTGCTCGTGCCGTGCTCGCGTCTTCGAGCGCCGCCCAGGGCGCCCGCTTCGGCGGCGTAGGCGCCGGGCTGGTGGGCGCCAGCCCAGCTGCGGGCTCCGGCGGGCCACCCCTCGGGCGCGCCGCCTGCGAGGGCGGCGTCCGCCCGCGGCGGCGGGGGCGGGTGCGGATGGTGCGCGGGAGGCGCGGCCGCGGGCGGGGCCGTGCGCCAGGCGTCCACGGGCCGCCCCTCGGGCGCCCCGTCCGCCGCAGGGCCCAAGGCGTACTCGGGGTCGCCCCACAGCCAGCACGGGTAGCTGTTGCCGCGCGCGTCCAGTGGCACCAGGCCGGGGGCCCGGGCCTCCAGCGCCTGGCCCTCCGCACGGGCGTCCAGCAGCTTGGGCCGCTTGGCCGCGCGCTCGCCCTGGGGCGCCCGGCCGGCGTTCTGCACGGCCGCGAGCCTCTCCTCCTTGCCCCCGCTGGCCTCGTCGCTGCTGCACTCGGCGGCGCTGCTGGACCCCTCGGAGCCCGCCTCCGCCTTCCTCTTCTGCTCCGCCCTGTACCGCCTCACGCACTTGCGCTGCATCCGCCTCCTGGCGGCGCGGCTGATCGGCTTGAAGTTCTCAATGTACAGAGGCCCCCACTTCGCCTTGGCGGCCGCGACGGCCTCATCGTCAGTCGCCTCTGCGGCCTCGCCGTCCTCCGCCACGCCGGGCCCAGCTTCCGCTGCTGGCGGGAGCACGGCCTTCGCCTTGGCCTTGGCCTTGGCCTTGGACTTGGCCTTCGACTTGGCGGGCTCGGCGGCCGCCGGCGCTTCGCTGCCGCTGGCGGGCATGGCCGCGGTGGAGTCCTCGATCGCAGCTCCCATCAGCTCGGTCGGGGGGATAGATGGCCGCGGCGCTCCGTCGCTGGCGCAGAGGCCCCGGGCGCATCATATCGGATGCGGATGCGGCGCCTCTGGGCGGGAGAGCCCTTGAGCACACACGGCCACGGCACATACGAATGATTGGGCTGGGCGAGTGGCATCCACCCGCGATGCATTCCTGGCCCATTGCTTTCCCGCTGCTGAGTCGACGTCTTTCTCGGCGCCGCCGCCGCCTCGTCATCGTCATCGTCGTCGTCGTTGTCGTCGTCGTCGTCGTCGTCGTCGTCGTCGTCAACGTCTTCGTCGTCGTTGTTTGCGTCGTTGTTTGCGTCGTCGTCGTCGTCGTCGTCGTCGTCGTCGTCAACGTCGTCGTCGTCGTCGACTCTCTTCTCCTCCTCCTACTCCTCCTCCTCCTCCTCCTCCTCCTCCTCGCTTGTGGCCTTCTCGGCAGTTCGTCTGTGGGGAGGAGGAAGAGGAGGGGGGGAGAAACCATAGTTCGTTTAGGTTGCGGACGGGAGGGCACATCCGAGAGAGGAGGAGGAGGAGGAGGAGGAGGAGGAGGAGGAGGAGGAGGAGGAGGAGGAGGAGGAGGAGGAGGAGGAGGGGGAGGAGGAGGAGGAGGAGGAGGAGGAGGAGGAAGAGGAGGAGGGGGAGGAGGAGGTCTCACATCTCGCATCCCGCCCTCTCGCCCGCCCTCTCTCGGCGTGGCGCCCGCGGGCGCGGACGGCCACGAGGGCCTCGCACGCCAACGCTCCGAGTCCAGGCGGCGAGTCGGGCGCCCCGCGCGCCCCGCCTCTCGAGGTGGCCCGGGACCCCCCGACCGAAACAGAACTCGAGACTGCACCTCGACAAACACGAGTCCGTCCGCCCCTCCAAGAGACCCCCAGCAAGCCCCAAGAGGCCCCCACGAGGCGTCCAAGCGGCCCCTAAGAGCTTCCCAAGAGGCCCACAAACTACCCCCAAGAGGCCCCCAAGAGCGCTCGTCGTCGTCGTCGTCGTCGTCGTCGTCGTCGTCGTCGTCGTCGTCGTCGCCATTCAGGGTCGGCGGCACCGGCCGTAAGGCCTTCGCAATACGAGTCCATCCGCCCGCGGGTTACAATAGGGAACAGACATCTATACACCGACCGCCTCCGTCTGGCCTCACACCGAGTCTCGCGCAGGAGAGCGGATCCGGGTGCACACGAGATCCTGGTTTTTATATATTCTTCGTTGCCTCCCCAGGAGAACGAGGAAAAAAGTATACACCACACCACCCCGACGTCGCCCCCGACTCTCAAACAAGTCCTGGGATTGAACAATCGCCCGCCACTGGTAATACATATATATATATATATATATGTGCCCCAATTTCCGGTAAAAGGATCGCACCTGCTTTCACCAACTTGCGGCATTCAACGATATGATCTGCCGGCTCCAGCGGAGAACTCGTCACATCTTGAGCGAGGACCGACCGTCCTGGCATTCGTATACGGGTCTACCGGCCTACCACGACATGTCATGAGGACCAAAGGGTGTTCTAAGAGCAGGATTCGTGCGCCTAGAACTCGAATCGGGAATACTTAAACCAGGGCTGCCGGAGCCAAAACTGCTAGGAGAACACTCCGTGCAGGCCACATACGTTTAGCGTGAGACTCTTCGGTGGACCCAGAACTTTGCTTAGCGTGTCGCGGCGCCTGCCCCAGCGACACGCGATGCCCTGCGAGCGGATAGCGTGTCGCTCCCCTCCGCGGGGGCTGGAGGCCGGGCAAGGCTCGGGACGTGGAGGCCTAGGGAATGGGGCGTGGCTGATTGCGCATCGCACTGAAGCGTGATGGGCGAGAGCCCGCGGAGCGACACGCTACAGTCTCGCAGGCCTAGAGATTGACACCAACACCAATTTCGGCGGTGTGCCTCCGCCGGGGGAAGAAAATCCCGATCTCGGTGATGGTGGTAATATTCTGGCTTCCAAGGTGGCCGAACTATTACCACCAACACCGAAAATCTAGGATCATCTTCCCCCTGTGGAGGCAACCCTCTGTCTTGGTGTTGGTGCCAATTTCCAGGCCTCCGACAGTCGGGCTGCGGAAACAGAACGCGATTAAGTAATGAAGAATAGCACCCTTATATTTCCAAGCCGAGCCGTGCAATCCGAAAGAACGGCAGCACATCGAAGAAGAACACCGACGGGGCTCGCCACCAACAAAACAAACGCAACATGAGGGGAGCAGATCTGAGCAACCACCGGGCCCCTTCCGACCTCGAACTGTTTTTTCAACAAAAAGATCTGACTGTAAGCCACACTTCCTGACTGTATCTGGTGGGCCTATGCGCAAAACAAAACGTTTCGCCTTGGAGGCAGCCGGGGGATGAAGCCACATCCGCTCAAAGTCGGTCCGACCCCTGCCGGTGTCCATCTGGTGAAGTGTCTCACCCCAGACCCGTTTTCGACAATCCCAGGGCCCGAAGACGGCCCCAGGGTTTCGAAAAGCGCTAAAAACCAAAACCAGTGCTGGGCCACCTCAGCCCCCCAGGCGGCTCGACGTTTCGCTACTTCTTTCGGCGACACGCATGAGCTTTCCCAGGCAAGCGCGGCCATTGGTGCGCGACTCCCAGGGAGCGAGGGGGGCCGAACCCCAGCGCGCAAGCCGCTGCTATCAAACGGCATTCAACCATCTGGGGACCCAGTATGCCCGTACACCCCGCGAAATGCTTGAGAAATCGTGGGTTAAGAAATCCCTAGTCTCAGAATTTGAATAAAAACCCAGAATGTCTATTCAAATCTTAGGGTTCACATTGAACACATTAAGAATCATCGAGACTCTGGCCGAAAACTTGGGTTTTCTTAAGCATCGACTAGAGTGTACCAAAGGGCACTCCGGCGAACAGTCACTCTTACATGTTCCCACCGCTTGAATATCAGGCCCTGGCCCTGGCGACGACCCACCACAATCTCTCTCGGGCGGGGCCGAGACGGAAGGCGGGAGCTCCGCGCCCGCTGGAGCCTGTCATATAACTCGGGCACCGCCGGGCTGCGAGAGCGTCCATGGGAGGAGAGGGCAAGCCGAAAGGAGGCGGAGGACGAACACTCAGAGGTGGAGGGAAGAGGAGGAGGAGGAGGAGGAGGAGGAGGAGGAGGAGGAGGAGGAGGAGGAGGGAGGAGAGGAGGAGGAGGAGGAGGAGGAGGAGGAGGGAAGAGGAGGAGGAGGAGGAGGAGGAGGAGGAGGAGGGAGGAGGAGGAGGAGGACGAGGACGAGGAGGAGAGGAGGAGGAGGAGGAGGAGGAGGAGGAGAAGCGAGGAGGAGAAGCGAGGAGGAGGAGGAGGAGGAGGAAGTGGAGGAGGAGGAGAAGGAGGAGGAGGAGGAGGGAGGGGAGGAGGAGGAGGCGGAGGAGGGACGAGGAGGAGGAGGGGGAGGAGGAGAGAGGAGGAGGGGAGGAGGAGGAGGAGGAGGAGGAGGAGAGGAGGAGGAGGAGGAGGGAGGAGGAGGAGGAGGAGGAGGAGACGGAGGAGGAGGAGGGAGGGTGAGGGGAGGAGAGGGAGGAGGATGGAAGGGAGGAGGGGAGGAGGAGGAGGAGGAGGAGGAGGAGGAGGAGGAGGAGGAGGAGGAGGAGGGACGAGGAGGCCGAAGGGGAGGAGGAGGCGGCGGGGCTCCAGCCCGAGCGCGCCAGGGAGGGGTGTCCAGCGCCGAGCCGAGAGATCCGCGCGGGCCTCCGAGTTGTGTGTGGATGCTCGGCCACGCGCACAGGGGGGTATGGGGGAGGGGGGGAGGCTTCTGAGATGCAGCCTCCTTCCGAGAGGCTTCCTCCTCCTCCTCCTCCTCCTCCTCCTCCTCCTCCATCCTCCTCCTCTTCCTCCCCCTCCTCCTCCTCCTCCTCCTCCTCCTCCTCCTCCTCCTTTCGCCTCTCCCCCCTGGCCCTCCTCCTGCGCGCCGCCGAGATGTTGGGGGGCAGGGGTCGGCTCGAGGCGGTTCGAGGCTGGCTGCTTCTGGGAGCCTCAGGTCGGGCGTGTCCCCCCTACAGGGGGGATCTTCGACGACACATCCAAACTACCCCAGAAATGCCCCCCAAAATCCAAAATACCCCAGAAATGTCCCCCAAAACCCAAAAGCCAACATACCCCAGAAATACACCAGAAATGCCCCAACATACCCCAGAAATACACCAGAAATGCCCCCCAGAAGCCAATAGTCCCCAGGCTATGTTTGGAGTATGTTTGGCGAATTTTGGGGGGTGTTTTTTATTTTCCGTCGGAACACCTCCTATATGGGGGGACAGGCCCGACTGCAGAGTTGTGTGTGGGTGCTGCTGCGTTTGCGTATTGAAGGCCGAGGGGAGGCGAGGGACGAGCAGTCCTTCAGGGGAGGGCCCTCCAGCTCCTCTCGCTCTCCCTCTCTTCTTTCCTGCAGCCCGAGATGCGCACGTTGTCGGTCGGCGGAACCTGAACTTTGCGCAACACAGCCTGCCACGATTCAACCTTGCAGCGCGTTTGCGACAGAAATATCGGAGAGGCGAAAGAGACGGAGCAGGGGGAAGCGGGGAGAGAGAGGGGGGAAAGGCGAAGAGACGACAGAGAGGCAGAACTATAGAGAAGGCGAAAGAGACAGAGGGGAGGCGGACAAAACAGCGAAAACGAACGACAACCTACAAACTGGGGAGAGAATCCGCGCTCTACGGGCGCCGATGGCTGCCTTCACTTCCAGCATTCCCATCATTTCCATCACTGCCACCTTGCAACCGCACGAGCTCGCGCAACGAGGGGAACTCCACCTATCAAAAAATTCTAGACGCTTCGCGTATCCCCACCAGCCCGTCCAGGAACGACGCCCAGGCGAGTAGAGGGTCGTCCCGAGGGGCTTTTCGGCGTCTTGGGTGCCTCGGGGGGGCCTCTGTGGGCCGTTCGGGATCCTCTTTGGGGCCTCCTGGGGGCCTCTTGGGGCCTCTTGGGGCCATCTTGGGGCCTTTGGGGGCCTCCTGGGCGCTTCTTGGGGCCTCCTGGGCGCCTTTTGGGTGTCTCTTGGGGGCGGGCCGCGGCCCCTGGGGCGGCCCAGAGAACATCATAGCTGGCCCCGCCAGGGCCTGGGGCGGGCCCCCCATGGACGGCTCGGGGGGGCAACCGTAGGCCTTGCAGGGAGATTGTGCTACGAATGTTAAGCGCGACAGGTGCCTCGTCGGAATTGACCCTGTCGTAGGAGGTTCGGACATCCTCGGAGGAGACGGAGAGCGCGAACCCAATCTCTCCAACGTGTCGTTGCAAATCGCTCGCAGCTTCGCTGGCGGACTCTAGAGAACCCCGCCCGAAGGATCTTCTCCGAGGGGGGGGATCTTCCCTTCGGGCAGGGGGGGGCATGGCAACATTTTTAGGCTCCCCCCCCAGCGACAAGAGTGAGCGGACGCGTCTCCACTCATCGCGCGGAGAGGGGCCCGCCGACGGCCATTTTGACCCCTTCGCCATGACAGTTGATGAACGAGGCACAGTCGCGCTCCACTCGGCGCTGCTGTGCAAGATTGTCCTGGGCAATGAAACGCGCGGGAGCGAGGGTATACTCGGCGGCGTGGAGGCGCCTTTCACGCGAAGTCCTGGGCTGCGTTAAGGTCGGCCCCCTCGCGCTGAAGCATTGTTTCGGCGAGCGGGGCAAGGTCGCCCTGAGTGACGCGCTGCGCCAACGCAAAGATGGCCTACCTGCCGCCCAATACCAAGGGTGCGAGCATGGCAAACTTTCTTCCCTATGTATATACGAATGCGAATGAGGAAGAAGAGGGAAGGAGAGATCTAGGGCTTTCTGATTCTCATGTTATCTCCGGCAAAGCAACGGGACGCCTCGGCATCGATGAAGTCCGCGGTCCTGCGAAGCTGTTCGTGGACATTGCATTGGCAGATATCCAGGACAACGTTCCACGCGCAAACTGGAACTCCCGTCAACGACGTGGGTCACCAATCTTGCGCTCATCCAGAGAAAACAGCTCAAGTCGCGTTGATCGAAGCCGCCTGCTGGTTTGCGGATACCCTCCTCGCTCAGGCGGGGCCTCCCTGGAGGTGTGGGAGGGGCACGAAACCATGTAAATAGTATGGTTTGCGGATACCCTCCTCGCTCAGGCGGGGCCTCCCTGGTATGGTATGGTATGGTATGTGTGGTAGGAACTATGGTATGGTATGGTGTGTGTGGTAGGAATAATATTGTGCTGTATAGAAGACGGAGCGGGAGGTGGGTGGGAAGGAGAGGGTGTTCTGGGAAAACAAGAACCCCACTCAGGATGTGAGGAAAAACACTCGAAGAATTCCCAGAAGATGCCCAAACATATTCAAAACATAGTCCCCAGACTATGTTTTGACCATCTTTGCATATTCCCCCTGTAGAGGGACAGGCCCGACTTAACACTGGGGGGGGGAGGGGGCGAGAGGGGGTGGGGAGGCGAGGCGGTCGCAGCTCATGAGCAGCGTCAGCGGGGACTGGCTCAGGAGAAGACTGTGTTCATCTCAAGCAGCGATTGTTACCGGGGGGGGGTAGGGCCCCGGACATCGGTGACGCTCGGGCGGGGTGGGGCTCGTCGGGGCGGGGGTACGCTGCGATGGCCCAAACACCAGAACTGGAGTAGGGGATCGACTACAGAACTGATTTCCCTAACATGATCGACCCACGAACCTGGAAAGTTACTCGACGCGGAGATCCCCATGTGTCCATCTCATAATGATGGCTTGCTTCGGTAGAAGGCATTGTCCTTTTCACTATCTGAGTGTCAGCGAATTCATGTGGAAGACGACAATGAAAGAGACGCCGACGACTACGACGACTTTAACTGGTTGCTTCCTCCTTCTTTCCTCTTCCTCCTCCTCTTGCTCCTTGTCCTCCTCGTCCTCCTCCTCTGTCTCCTTCTTTTCCTCTGAACACCTGTCAGGGCGACGAACACTGCTCCGAAAGAGAAGGATGTTGAGCACCGAAACAGGCAAACCGCCATGCGGCTCCAGCGCAGGACCACCATGTTAGATACCTCTTCCTGGGTGGCCTGACCACGTAAAAACACATGGTGCCAGCTCGGGACCACCATGTTAGATACCCCCCTGGGTGGCCTGGACACATGAAAACACGTGATTCCAGCTCGGGATCACCATATTAGATACCCGCCTGCGTGGCCAGGATACGCTGAATTCGCGCTCCCGCTCGAGACATCCTCGCAATGTCTTCCCTGGAGAGACCCCCAAAGCGCCACCCCCTGTCCGGAGCAGGAACACATCACTTTTCTGTATAGGGATCTGTGCTCGGGTAGCGCTTTTCGGCCCCCCGTGCGTTTCCTCATAATTCGGCGCTGGGCCCGACGCCCTGTTGGATATCCCCCCCTTGGCGGCCTGGAGACAATAAAACACGTGGTTTCAGTCGGGACAATCATGTTAGACCCCCCCCTGGGTGGCCTGGACACGTAAAGACACGAGGTTCCAGCACAGGACCACCATGTTAGATACCCCCTGGGTGGCCTGGACACTTGTCAACACCAGGTTCCAGCGCAGGACCACCATGTTGGATACCCCTCCTGGGTGGCCTGATCATGTAAAAACACATGGTTCCAGCTCGGGACCACTTTATTAGATACCCCCTGGGTGGGCTGGACACGTGAAAACACGCGATTCCAGCTCGGGACCACCATGTTAGATACCCTCACGATGGCTTGCACACGTAAAAGCTGACGGTTCCAGCCCACCCACGGGGGGGATCCAGCATGCCGGCGTCTGGGGCGCCAGCGAGGGCCAGCCATTTTAGATATTTACCCCCCTGGCAAACCTGGGCACGTGAAAACAAACACTTCGCCTGAAACATCCTCTGAACTCTGGCCCCCCCACGAGGCCCCGCTCGAGACATCCCCCAAATCTTCAAAACCAGCGTTTCGCCTGAGACATCCTCAACAAACTTATATAAAACAGCCGTTTCGCTAAAAACATCCTCAATTTTCCCACGCCGAATGGGACTGCATCTTGCCATTTATAGCAAATAATTTCGCCGGCCAAAGCCAAGGGAAACAACACTAAAAGAAAACCCTGGGCCCGCGCCCTTTCCAGGACAAAAGCATGATCAACCCAGGAACCCGGAAAGGCATACAGGAATGTAAAGCATGGCAACCTTTCAAAGACACCTGATTGGGCTACGGACAAATGCAATGCTGAATGCATCGATCTTGATGTACCGTGCCGAGGGCTGCGCTGTGCTTCGCCGCGTTGAATTGCGATGTGCCATGCAGCGATTGTGCTCTATAGTGTTGTGGATCGAGTCCTCCTTTGCATCCGAGTCCTGACCAAACTGATCTGGATCTTAAGCTCGAGCTGCCTGAGCACATAGTAGCTGCCCCAGAGCTAATTGACACGGGGAGATGCCAGGAGGACGCGCCGCGGAACGTCCCACGCGCCAGGCGACGTGCCAGGGGACGTGCCATGGACGCACCGCGGGACGTGCCAAGTGGACGCGCTACGGAACGTGCCAATGGACGTGCCACGGGACGTGCCAGGGGACGCGCCTCGAAACGTGCCAAACTGCTATGCAGAATGTATGAAAAAGAGCGTGTTCTACCGCTGCTGGCGGAAAACCGGGGGGGGGTCACTGGGGGTTCCCAACCCGTCCCCCCCCCTCGAAAACCAGGAGGGGGTCACTACCGGTTCGAACCCCTCCCTCCCCCCCGTCCATCATGAAAAGGGAGAGAGGTCACTACCGCTTCGAACCCCCCCCCTCGAAAACCGAGGGGGGGTCACCACAGGTTTTACCCCCCCCCTCCCCCGAAAACAGAGGGGGGCCTGGGTCACTACCGGTTCGAACCCCCCGCCCCCCTCTTCGCCGCCGGCAAACGATCCCCGCTCCTCGGGACAGCTGAACAATGGTGAGGACGCTGGGACAGTGGTGGGAACGGTGGTGGTGAGGACAGTGGTTCGGGGACAGTGGGACAGCGGCGTGGACAGTGGTGGGGACGGTGGTGGTGGGGACAGTGGCGTGGGGACATTGGGACAGTGGTGGGGACAGTGGGACAGTGGTGGGGACGGTAGTGGTGGGGACAGTGGTGGGACAGTACTACGTGGGGAAAATGGTGGGGACAGTGGGGACAGTGGGACAGTGATGGGGACAGTGGGGACGGTGGGACACCACAGTGGGACAGCGGCGGGCCGCGGGAACAGTGGGACAGTAGTGGGTACAGTGGGCACAATGGGACAGTGGCGGGGACCGTGGGGAAAGTGGGGAGAGTGGGACCGTGGACAGACAATGGTGGGGAGAATGGGGACAGTGAGACACTGGTGGGGGCACTGGTGGGGCAGCGGGGAGTGAAACAGTGGTGGGAACAGTGGCGGGGACAGTGGGGACAGTGCGGCAGTGGTGGGGGCAGTGGTGGGGACAGTGGGGACGGTGGTGGAAACAGTAGGGGCAATGGTGGTGATGGCACTGGTGCAGGGGGCAGCTGTGGGGGGTGTGGTGCGGACGGTGGTAGGGACCCAAGAGTCGCTTGCTGGCGGTGAGCGATGGCGGGGGGAGGGGGGCTCGAACCAGTAGTGACCCCCCTGGTTTTCGAAGGGGGGGGTTCGTACCGGTTGTGACCCCCCCGGTTTTCGAGAGGGGGGAACGGTGGGGGGGGTTCGAACCGGTATATGACCCCCCCCCGGTTTTCGAAGGGGGGGGGTGGGGGGTTCGAACCGGCAGTGCCCCCCCCCGGTTTTCTGGATGGGGGGGGGTGCGAACCAGTAGTGGCTTCCCTCTGGTTTTCTGGGGGGGCGGGGGGGAGAGTGGTTCGAACCAGTAGTGACCCCTCCCAATTTTTTCGGAGGGGGGGGGGTTCGAACCAGTAGTGACCATTCCCGGTTTTGCGGAGGGGGGGGTTAGGGGAGGGGGGGGGGTTTGCCGGGGGGGGGAAGGGGTTGGGTGGGGGGTGTCCAGCAGGGGGGGATTTTCGGAGGGAGAGGGGGGGGGGAACCCCGGGCTCCGGAGGAAGAGGGGGAGGAATTTTCGACAATAAGGCGGCGGTGGATCACGCTTTCTCGAATGTATCGATCTTGATGTACCGTGCCGAAGGCTGTCCTGTGCTGCGCCGCGCCGGCGCTTCTCCCGCCCTGGGCCGTTCGGAACCCATGTGACTTCACGCTTCTCCCGCCCTGGGGCGTCAGGAACCCATGCGTTTTCACGCTTATCCCGCCCTGGGGCGCTCGGAATATGTGTTTTCACGCTTGTCCCGCCCTGTGGCGTTACGAACCACGTGTTTTCACGCTTCTCGGGCCTCCTGGGCCTTCCTGGGGTGCGGGGGGAAGCGAAAAGCGCTCCCCGAATACATATCCCAATGCAGAACGTATGTAAAATTATGCGAACGGAATTCCCCACCTAAAGATATTGACGGGCTCGTGGGACCCATGGGGTACGACACCATCTACACGAAGGAAAAGCTCATCGAACGAGTAAATACGCACAAAAGGGCAGACGAAAGAAAGGAGGAGGGAGGACAGGTGCGCAGGAAACGAAACCTTGTAAATAGTACGGTTTCTTGATGCCGTCCTCGCTCTGGCGGGGCCCCGCTGGAAGGGGGGGGGCTACGAAACCCGGTAAAGAGTAATGCTTTCCGCGACCCTCCTCGTTCAAGCGCGGCCTCTCTGGAATAATGGAAGGGGGGACTCGAAAGCGTGTAAACTGCATTGTTTTCCGATACCCTCCTGGAGGAAGAGGAGGAGGAGGATGGGGGAGGAGGAGGAGGAGGAGGAGGATACGATGGATGATGATGAAGAGCAGCAGCAGGAACCGCAGCAGGAGCAGCAGCTGGAGGATGGCCAGGAGTATGAACATGAGAAGGAGGAGGGTCGGGCGGGCGGGTGAGTCGCCCAGGCGTCCTATGTCCGATTCGTGAGGTTGGTCTGGGTGGTATATCTTTCCTCGTCCTTCCTCCTCCTTCTCCTCCTCCCCCTCCTCCTCCTCCTCCTCCTCCTCATCCTCTGTCTTCGCCCTCGTCGGTGTCGTAGTCGTCGTCGGCAGCGTCGGCGTCGCCGTCATTCTCAGGCGGGCCCTAGAAGGCGGGCCCTGAAGTATGGATTACCATCGATTCGGCACGCATGTACCCTCCCCCTTCCCTTCCTCTGCTTGTTCTTCCTCTACCTCTCCTTTCTCCTCCCCCTCCTCCTCCTCCCGCGAAGTCCTGAGAAGGAGTGACCGGGGCAGGCTTGTGCCAGATGGCGTCGGCAACAAGTCGCAACCAGCACGTTCTGCTACCCTTGCTGCAGCACGTGCGAAAGCCCCCGTACGGCCGAAAGCGCAACAGGGAGATGGCAAATCACAACTCAGGAACTCGTCGGGGTTGTGCAAATCGGCGAACGACACGAATTAGCGACCTCCTCGCTCAGACGGGGCCTCCCTGGAGGGGTGGGAAGGGCACGAGACCATGAAAATAGCATGGGTTTCCGAGACCCCCCTCGCTCAGGCGGGGCCTCCCTGGAGGGGTGGGCCACTCAGGATGTGGGGAAGCACGAAACCATGAAAATAGTATAGGTTTCCGATACCCTCCTCGCTCAGACGGGGCCTCCCTGGAGGGGTGGGAGGGCACGAAACCATGTAAACAGTATGGGTTTCCGATGCCCTCCTCGTTCAGGCGGGGCCTCCCTGGAGGGGTGGGAGGGGCGCGAAACCATGTAAATATAATGGGTGTCCGATACCCTCCTCGCTGAGGCGGGGCCTCCCTGGAGAGGTGGGAAGGGCACGAAACCATGTAAATTCGCCGGCCCAACGGGCCAGAGGCGTGCTAAGATCTCCGGTAACTGGTTAACAATTTTCTAGTTCGCGCGCGCGGGGCGGCCCCTGGGGGTCCCCGGACGAAAAGTACCCCGACCAGGTCCCGGCCGGTCCCCGGCCGGGGCCGGGTCCCGGCCGGGTCCCGGCCGGGTCCCCCCGAGCGCTCCATGAGCGCACCAACAGGGCTCCGAGACGTCCCCGAGAGCCCCAAGAAAGGCCAAGAGGCCCCCAAGAGGCCCCCAAGATGGTACACGAGGGGTCCGACATGCCACAAGATCGCTCCAAGACGCCCAAGATAGCCCCCAGACGCCCCAAGAGGCCTCCAAGAGCACTCCCAATAGGGCCCCCGGAGGCAAAAATCATTGTTTTTCCATAGGTTTTTGAGAGATTTTGGAGCTTCCACCTTTTCGGCTTCCCGACGCCCCAAGACGGCCCAAGAGGCCCCCAAGATCGCCCCAAGAGGGCCCAAGAGGCACCCAAGAGGGCCCCAAGATGGCCCAAGAGGGCTCGAAGACGGCCCAAGAAGCCTCCAAAACGGTCCAAGAGGGCCCCAAGAACGCCCCCAAAGGGGCCCCAGAGAGGGAACACGAAACAACATTTCGAGCCCTCGGCCCTAAGAAGCCCCTACGAGGCCCCTAAGAGGCCCCAAGAGGCCCCCACGGGGCCCTCAGGAGGCCCCCAAGAGTCCCCCAAATGCCCCCCCGAGCGCCCCAGGAGTCCCCCAAGCGGCCCCAGGAACCCCCAAAGCGCCGCATTGACACCGGGCCCTCGGGCAAACGGCAGACATGAGACTGTATGGGCCGGCGGAATGAGCGAAGCGATTAAATAGTATGGTTTTCCGATACACTCCTCGCTCAGGCGGGGCCTCCCTGGAGGGGTGGAAATGGTATTGATATGGGAGGCGGGAGGCGGGAGGGAGAAGGAGAGGATGTTTTAGGAAAACAAGAACCCCACTCAGGATGTGGGGAACAAGCATTTGACCTGAGATTCCCTTTGAATTCTGGCCCCCAGGAGAGGAACAATCTACAACACAAAACAAGCGTTTCGCTCGAATCGCAATGTCTTCTCTGGAGAGGCCCCCAAAGCGCCACCCCTGGTCTGGAGCAAGAGCACAACACTTTTCTGTATAGGGATATGTGTTCGGGAAGCGCTTTTCGGCCCCCCGTGCGTTTCCTGATAATTCGGATTTGGGCCCGACGCCATATTAGATACCCCCTCTGGGCGGCCTGGCCATGTTAAAACACGTGGTTCCAGTTCGGGACAATCATTTTAGATACTCCACTGAGAGGCCTGGACATGTAAAAACACGTGGACACAGCTCTGGGCAACCATGTTAGATACCCCCCTGGGTGGCCTGGACACGTTAAAACACATGGTCCTTACTCGGGACAACTATGCTAGATACCCCTGGGTGGCATGGACACATCAAAACACGTGGTGCAAGCTCTGGGCAACCATGCCAAATACACCCCTGGGTGGCATGGACACGTAAAAACACTAGTATCCAGCACAGGACTATCATGTTATATACCCCACTGGGTGGCCTGGACACGTTAGAACACGTGGTCCTCGCTCGGGACAGCCATGTTAGATACCCACCTGGATGACCGGGACACATAAAAACCCTTGGTGCCAGCTCTGCGCAACCATGCTAGATACACCCCTGGGTGGCCTGGACACGTTAAACCACGTGGTCCTTGCTCGGGACGACCATGTTAGATCCCCCCCTGGATGGCCGGGACACGTGAAAACACATGGTGCCAGCTCTGGACAACCATGGTAGACACACCGCTGAATGGCCTGGACACGTTCGAACACGTGGTCCTTGCTCGGGACAACCATGTTAGATACCCCCCTGGGTGGCCTGCACACGAAAAAACACTTGGTGCCAGCTCGGGACAACCATGTTAGATACCCCCCTGCGCGGCCTGGATACGATGAATTCGCGCTCCCGCCGGATACATCCTCACAATGTCTTCCCTGGAAAGGCCCCCAAAGCGCCACCCCCTGTCCAGAGCAAGAACACATCATTTGTCTGTATAGGGATATGTGTTCGGGAAGCGCTTTTCGGCCCCCCGTGCGTTTCCTGATAATTCGGATTTGGGCCCGACGCCATGTTAGATACCCCCTCTGGGCGGCCTGGCCATGTTAAAACACGTGGTTCCAGTTCGGGACAATCATGTTAGATAAGTACCCCACTGAATGGCCTGGACCAGAAACCACGAGGTTCCAGCTCGGTGCCACCATGTTAGATGCCCCCCTGGGTGACCTGGGCCCTCGTGGGGCCTCCTGGAGAGGGCAGGAACATATGCAAAACCACACGGATTCGTGCCCCTGGAGAGGGCCAATGTATGGGAGCACACGTAAAAAGACACGGATTCGTGCCCCTGACCCAAATGGGTCCCGCACCCTGTGTGTTATCGATCGGAATTTGAAGCACCAGCCGCTCGGGACATCCTCAAATTTTGACTCGCCGGCCCTACGCGACCTCCTTATTTATCGCAAACACATTCGCCGGCCCGTCGCAAAGAAAGACCTGGCCTTTGGTAACATAACTGAAAGAGAACCCTGGGCCGAAGCCCTTTCCCGGAAACAAGCTCGGGGAAGCATCGAGCTGGAATCGGCGATACATCGCCAATAGATCGGCGATTCGCCACCGAGGGCAAATCCGCAGGGTCCTGAGCAAAAAAAGCTATCAAGTCCCTATCGATGATCAATGGGCGATGGGGTCGAGGTTTCCCCCTGGAGCCTATCCCCCCCTCCAAATGATGCCTCTGGGAGGTGGGCCCAACGCTCGGGGGACAGCGAACAACCAATACCGTTATTCCCTGGACCGCTCCCGGGGTGCGCTCAGACCAGAATATCGAATAGAATCCGACCGTGGCGACGAGGGCTCTGCACGTAGCTGCCTCGATAGGCAGCACGCAACACGCAGCGTGCTGACATCGGGAGCGGCCAAGAGGGGGGTGTCCAAGAAGGGGGGGGGTGCAAATCCGCCGACCCCTTGGGGATCATCGGCGTGTGAGATGCTTCCCCCTCCCCAAACCCCTCCCCCGGGAGCCCGGTCCGGTCGATTTGGAGGGGGGGGGGGGTCCGGGACGAGCGCAGCACGGCCGGGACGAGCGCAGCACTGCCGGGACGAGCGGTTCACGGGGCTTTTCCGGGCCCAAGAGGGCCTCAAGACGGGCCAAGAAGCCCCCAAGAGGCCTCCAAGACGGCCCACGAAGGCCCCGAGACGCCAAACGACCGCTCCAAGACGCCCAAGATGGCCCCAAGACGGGCCAAGAGGTCTCCAAGACGGCCCCCGAGGTCCCAAACAAGCCTCCCAAGAGGGCCCCAAGAGTCTAAAATTGTTGATTTTCCATAGTGTTTTTCGATGTTTTTTGCTTTTCCGCCTTTTCGGCTTCCCGACGCTCCAAGACGGCCAAAGAGGCCCCAAAGACAGCCCCAAGATGGCCCAAGAGGCCCCCAAGACGGCCTCCAGACGGCCCAAGACGGCCCCAACACGGCCCAAGAGGTCCCCAAGACGGCCCAAGAGGGCTCCAAGACGGCACCAAGAGGGGCCCAAGAGGGCGACCAAACATGTTGAAACTCTAGCTTTCTGCCCCCAGGAGCCCCAGGGGGCCCCAAGAGTGCCCCAAGAGGCCCCCAGAGGCCCTCACGAGGCCGCCCAGACGCCCCAAGGAACCCCCAAGAAGCACCCCAGAGGCTCCGAAACGGCCCCCAAGTGGCTCCAAAACTCGCGGTGTCGCCGTCCGCTCGGACCCCCCCGCGGAACTGCCCGAGACCCTCTGGCGGTGGCGGCGAACAGACACCAAACAAATATCACTCGCCTTTTCACCCCTTCGCAGCTTCTACTACCCCCAGATTGGCATAAACAAGGGGTCGGCGGTGTGGCGTAAGCCTAAGAATCATGACCGGCGGCATGTGCGCGGCCCAGCGGGGGGGCCTGGGACGTAATTAATCAAATAAGAAGAGGCGCCATGAAATCTGGGGAGATATCATGGCACCCGCCATGATTTCCACCCCCCCCTAGTCATCACCCCCCTCTTTTCCGCCCCCGATGACAGGGAGCTCGACACGCAGACCGAACACGTAGGCCTGGCGCGCTACGGCCGCCCAGACATTGAGCCGACACGCGCCGGCTCAGCACGGACGTCTTGCACACGGTACGCGTGGCGTCTCGAAGCCGGGGCGTACCGAGGCGGCCATGGCGCTGCTCGCCATCGCTCGGACGTCCATTCCCTGTGCTTCTTTGTCGGTTCTGCGCGTGGGCTTTTTGAAAGCCAGATGATCAAGGACGCTCCTCGATGGTCCTCGCCGAAGGAAAAACGCACACGTCCGAGCGATGCCACGTCTGCGAGACGAGCAGCGGCCTCGCTTCCTCTCTCGCTCCTCGTGCTCGCTTCCTCACTGCGCCCCCCCCGCTCCGGCCCCCCATCGCCCCGCGGTCCCCCCGCGGGGCCCCCGGGCCCTCAGGGGTGCGCGCGCTGCTGCCGCGCTCTCTCCCCCCGCCCGGGGGCGCTCCCCGGCGCGGCCCACGTGCAGCTTGACAGGCCGCGCAGCGCCGTCGACGGAGCAGTCCAGCCTCGTCGCCGAGCGAGCAGCAGCGGCAGCACCCTCGAGAAGAGCGGGTGGAAGAGCGGGGCGGGATCGGAAGGAGGACTGGGTCTGGTTCCAAGGCCGTGCGCAAGACAGGTGATCGGAGCACCCGAACGAGCCAGCGCAGCATCCGATGCAAACATCATATGAACAAAAGGAGCAACACCTGAGCGACGAAAAGAAACGGGTCTTACGCGAGATGGCATGGCGAACTTACGCAGCGGCTTACACGGGCCACCAGCGCGGCACGCTGCATTCGAGACGAGGGCGCTTACGCGCGAGCTTACGCAGGCAACTTACGCGCAATTGTCGGTGAAGACGACCCCGTGTTTCTGCGCCGCTCGCCTGGATATAGCATGAACTGGCAGTGGGACCCGGTTGGCACCTCTAGGATCGCGGCTCGCCCAGTCGACCTCGCCAAGTGGCGCTGCGAATGACAGTGACGATCGACCGCGATGAAAACAGCTAGCGATCTGACGAATCGAGCTGTGCATCTGCGCTTCGTTTAACCGATCCCTACTCCACGGGCATAGTCTGGGCTCAACTGTCCGATGTGCCCTTTCAAGTGGCAATGCAGGCTGTTCTCTTCGAGTTTCGAAGGGTATATCCCCAACTGGGGTGGTGGGACGGTGGGGGATCGGGATGGCGATGGGGATAGGCATCGGTTAAACGAGATTGACTAATCGGGCTGTGCACTTGCACCACAATTGGCACGTCGAGCGAGGACAACACACTGCAAAGCACTCTGCACGCAACCAATGGTACATCCACCGTGGTCACCCTTGACGGACAAACCGCTCATTGTTTGTTTAGGGTCCGATCGAACAACGTTCGGCGGCCATGCGGGGCACGGACAGAAGCTGGAAACATAATCGACCCAGGAACCCAGAAAGGAATATAGAAATGTGAGGCATGGCAACGTTTCAAAGACACCTGATTGGGCGACGGTAAGTACATCGATATTGATGTACCGTGCCGAAGGCTGTGCTGTGCTGCGCCGTGCTGAACTGCGATTTGCCACGCCGCGATTGTGATCTATAGCGTTGTGGACCGAATTCTCCCTCCTTTGCATCCGAGTCCTGACCGAACTGCTCTGAATCTTAAGCTCCAGCCGCCCTTTGGGTCCCTGGGGACATCGGGGGATAAGAACCTCCCGTGGGGCACCCGCTGGCAGGCGGGTTTCTTCTTTGACGTGCCTATTGCAGTTGTCGCGGTCCCTGCCTCTTCTTCTGCTACTCCCGAAGTGGGCCCAACGAACCTCTCCTCCAACTCGCAGCGTATCTCGTCAAGATCGCACCCACCCGAGGCCACCCTCTGGGTCGGGGGAACACAAAAACGATAACTGATACCGCTACTCCCTGGACCTGTCCTGGAATGCGCTCTGACCAGAACTTTGAAGATAATCCAACCGTGGTGACGAACATTCGTAAGGACGAGCAACGGTATCAGTACAGTCGGACCGAGGCCAGAATAACATCCCTCAAGAACATGAGACCCTCCGGCTGGCCAACACAAGCAGAACATCTAAGGGTACCCCCTCCAGGTTGCACAAGACCATCCAACAAACACGAAGAACCTTAGAGCACCCTCCCCGAACCAACCTCGATCATATACCCGGTCCGACCGTACCATTTCCTACTCTGGTGGGCGCCCCGTGGCCAACCCAAAGCCGCCGCGGGGCATCTCCAGCCCAGGTCTGGCCGCGCAGCTGCCGAGCGACGACCGACGGGCGGCCCAGGTTGCGACGCAGCCGCCGCCCGTCCAAAACGCCGTCCCAGACCCTCTCCTCCGCAAGGGCCAGAAAAGCTGGATGAACTTAAACTGTCGACGGTCCGCGCAGACTTGTTTAGGGAGGCACCAACTATACACCAACACCGGTCCCGGCCAGGATCAACCTGGGCCCAGGATCGGTGTATACGCCCTCCTGCCATGGGCAGGATGCATACACACCGATCCTGGGCCTAGGATCGGCCTGGGCTGGATCGGTGTAGGTGTATAGGTGGTGCCCTCCGATTGTTGGATCTGCGCTGGACTCCCCTCCATGGCGCGCGTAGCGCGCCAGGGGCGGCGCCGGAGGCGCCCCCAGGGGGGCCCATCGCAGATCCAAGAAAACTGCGCGGAGCTCCGAAAACTTATGTTTGTGCGGTTGGTCTTTCCTCGACTCCTCCCACCCTCCGACGCGCCGAGGTGTCCGCGACGTGGGCCCCCCGAGGACCTCGACCTCCCCGGTGCCCCGTGGAGGCCTCCGAGCAGCTCCCTTGGCACGGCAGGGCCCCGCGGCGGCCAGGAGCTCCACGGAGGCTCTCGGCGGCGGTGCGCCAGGGCCGAGGGGGCCCCCAAAGGCGGCCTCCGAAGGCCCAGAGGCCGCCAAGAAGTCCCGCCCCCCGCTGAAAGCTCTCGGCGAAGCAGCCGATGGAAGGAGCCTCTTAAAAAAAAACATGTGTTTTGCCGATGGAAGGAGCCTCTGAGGGCAACGTTAGGGGGGTGGAGCAGCTCACGGGCGGGGGGGGGCGAAACATTGACCTGGACTCGGCGATACGTCGCCGACAGATGGGCGATCGGCCCGCGACAGCGACTCCGAACGGTCCTGGGGAGGGAGGGGCTATCAGGCCCCTGTCTGCGGTGAGTGGGCGGTGGGGGGTCGATGCGTCTCCCCCCGAGCCTATCCGCCTACCGCCTACCGGAGGAGGAGGAGGAGGAGGAGGAGGAGGAGGAGGAGGAGGAGGAGGAGGAGGAGGAGGAGGAGGAGGAGGAGGAGGAGGGGGGGAGGAGGAGGAGGAGGGGAGGAGGAGGGGAGGAGGGGGAGGAGGAGGAGGAGGAGGAGGGAGGAGGAGGAGGAGGAGGAGGAGGAGGAGGAGGAGGAGGAGGAGGAGGAGGAGGAGGAGGAGGAGGAGGAGGAGGAGGAGGAGGAGGAGGAGGCGGAGGAGGGGCCTGCAGGTCAGCCGCGCGGCCCCGGCATCCTGTGCAGGGCGTTCCGGCTTCTGGCCTGCGGGCCGGCGGCGGCGGGTGGCCCCGCCCTCTGCCGAGGACAGCAGCTTGCCGCCTGCCATGGCTCGCGCAAAACCATCGAAGCCCAAGCAACCCAGGGCACCCTGGGAGGCAGGCAGGGTGGCTCTTGGCATGCGCCTTTACTCGACCTTCGCGCCCTCGAGGGCGCACCTGCGGATCGCATACCCCCGCCGACGACGAGGACCCCCTGGCCACGGGCCGCGAGGCCTCCCCACCGGCGGCCCCCGCCGCCTCGCCGCTGGCCGCGGCCTCCGTGGCTGCTCGTGATCGCAAGCCGTCGAGCCCTCCGAAGCCGCATCGTGAAGAACATTTCGAACGCGCGACGCCGACGCGACATCTCCAATGCCACGTGGTGTTCCCTAGGGACCTGACATTGCTGGGAGAGAACTCTGACCAACGACGGTCTGAAGTACATCTGATTCGTGACCCACGTGATAAGCAGGGGGTCTTTGGCGTGGGCAGTAGGAACATGCAACGGGCGATTCCTCTCAACTTCGGCAAGACTCTCGCAGACTGAGCTGCCGCGCCATCATCTGCACAGAGATAGAGCCGTTTGTCCCACCAGCCCACGGGCGCAATTGGCATAACGAGGTTTGGAATCCCTCTTCCAGAACCCCGTTTTCCTCATCCCAGTACTATGCGAAGAGGCGGTTACCCCTCCCCCATATCCCACCCCGCGGTCTAGACGGGGGAGGGTCCTTCTGACCCAGGGTGGCTCCAGTCGCCCTCGATGCCCCAAGACGGCTCCACGTGCTCGCGGAGCCGAAGGCCAACACGTCTTCAAGATCCACCTCTTTCCGAAAACACTGGACCTTTTCTTCTCGCCGCATCGTTTCCGATGGGCCTCTGGAAGCTTGGGATAAACCAAGAGGGCCCCAGGAGCAGCCTCAGCGGGCCCCAGAACGGCCCAAGACGCTCCCGAGAGTGCCCGAGAGGCATTTGCGTGGCTTCCGAGGGGGAGGGGGTCCGAATTGGTGACCTGCCCTCTTTGAGCCATGGGGCCCAAGATCACCCCAAGAAGGCCCCAAGATCCCCCAAGGAGCCCCAAGAACGCCCCAAGACAATCAACACGGCTCCAAGCGGCCCCAAGAGGGCCCGGAGAGAGCCTGAAGAGTGCTCAGAGAGGGCCCCAAGAAGACACTCACGAGCCCTGCAAGAGACATTCACAACAAACAACATCAGCGTAGACCTCCTCCTCCTCCTCCTCCTCCTGCTCCTCCTCCGCCTTCTCCTCCTCTCAATCCTCCTCCTCCTCCTCCTCCTTTTGATGTTCCCCCTCTTACTCCCTCCTCCTCCTCCTCCTCCTCCTCCTCCTCCTCCTCCCCCTTCCTGCTCCCCCTCCTCCTACTCCTCCAGCTCCTCCTGCTCCTCCTCCTTTTGGTCCTCTTGCTGATCCTGTTCATCCTCGTTCTCCTCTGTATCCTCTTCCCTCTTCCTCCTGCGCATCCTCAACAAACCTCATGTGCGTAATTTCTGGATGGGCTGGTGAGGATACGCGAAACCGCTAGAATTCTGGGTATCCGACCTCGTGATACGTCCGCAGTGTTGGAGGCGGGTCTGGAAGAGCGGTATATCCACACAAGCGTTCGATCCAACCCCCTTGTCCTCCAACCATTCGCTCCCATATCTCACCTCTCGCTGTCCTCTGCCAGAAAGGCCGGGCCGTCAGGGAGGGAATGGTGGCATGCAGAAGTGAAAACTCGAGCGACCCCCTCCACAACGAGCTCGGCTCACACTGCTGCCACATGATCCCAACCAAATTGCAGGGAGAGAACGCGAGAGAGAGAGAGAGAGAGAGCGAGCCGTTGCGCCAACGGCGGAAGGAAACAAAACATGGACCATGACCAAGACTGAGCGCGGAGACGTCGGTGCCGACCTTGGTCAGCGTCACTTCGTGGCTCGTCCTCGCGAACCGATGACGACGAGCATGGACTGTGACCAAGATCGGCGCCGACAAAACCCCGCGACGTCTTTTGAGCAGGGACCGACCGTCCTGGCATGTCTATAGTCCTGCCACGAAATTTCTTAGAACCCAAACCTGTTCTAAGAACACAAACGATGTTCTTAGAACAGAATCCCGATGGGTTCGAGCAAGGCAGTCTCAACCAGAAACGGCCCCAAAACACTTCGTGGGAACCGCAAAAGGTCCTTAAGAACACTCTTGGGCAGGGCTGCAGGCGAGCCAGGACGCTTCGCCACTGCTTAAATCGTGGCCAGAACCACCGTTCGGGTGTTGCTAGAAGTGCCCCTGGCCCAAGGTGCCCCCAGCTTTTCGCTCCATTTTGGAGCCCCTGGGGCCTTCTGGCCCTCGTGAAGGGTGCCCTGGAGGCCGTCGTGGCCACCCCGAGAATCCTGGGGGTATCTTGGGCCAGGGGCACTTCTAGCAACACCCGAACCGTGCCCCCTCCCTCGAGACGGGGCCGCCTGCCAGCGCGGGATGCGGGGACCACCACCGCGGGTCGGCTGCAGGGTGGCGCCCGCGGGGGGCCACGGGCGGAGGCGCGCGAGGCGGCAGAGAGGCCCGGCTCGTCTCGCGCACGCCGTGCGCGGAGCGCTCGCAGGCCGCGCAGCAGGGTCAACGTGCCCCCCCGTCGTTGCAGGGCAGACCCCACTCGTGGCCTGCTGCACCGCGCGCACGGCAAACTGGCCATCGCTCGGACTTCCGTTCCCTGTGTTTTTATTTGTCGGTCTCGTGCGTGGTTTTTCGCCAAATAATGATCAGGGATGCTCCTCGATGGTCCTCGCCGAAGAAAAAAATGCACACGTCCGAGCGATGCCAAGACACACCACGGAGCTGTACGCCGCCAAATGCACTCCTTCGCGGCAGAAAGACAACCTCCGGCTCGTGGCCCGTCGGCGGTCAGGCACGGCGCGATCGACGGCAACTGAGGCCCTGCTGCAAGGGGGGCGCGCACAGACCCGCCGCCGTGCCCCGAGGCACGAAACGAAGTGTCCTCAAGCAAAGGGTGAAAAGAGGTAGGCGTGCTGGTGGCCTTGCCTCTGCCGGCGCGCCAGTGGCGCGCAGCCCAAATTAGTCGAGATCCCTGCGTCGAGTACTGCACGTGATCGTCAAGGTGCGGGGCGCCTGGATCCATGGGCGCTCTTCGGCGCTCCTGGGCGCGCGGCTCGCGCGACGCTGTCAAAGGCCTCGGGGGAGTAGTCATTTTTCTCTCGGGGCCGATGGTTGCGATGAAGAGGTCGCAACTGATGACAAGCCCAAAACCCTAACGCGCGCAGTGTTCAGACCGACCTAACTCGCGCCGAAGCTTCGTGAATCACCACGTGAATTACCAGCCTCGAACTTATCCCTATCCCTAAGATTGACACGCCAAAAAGCGACGACAATCTCAATGATTTGCCCTCAAAAAAACAAGGAATCCCTACGACTGGCCTCGTGATGAGGAGATGCCCAGCACAGGGATAGGGATATGTTCCAGGCTGGTAAGTAAACTCGGTCGAGAAGAAACAGGCCACAGGCCCCGGGAGAGTGGCCGGGATCCCTAAGATTGGCATCATGACGAGGAGATGCCCAGCATAGGGATAGGGATATGTTCCAGGCTGGTAAGCAAACTCGGTCGACAAGGCACAAGCCACAGGCCTCGGGAGAGCGGCTGGGACTCCATGCATCCGGCAGGGCCTAAGCTGGGCTCAGGAGGCGCGTCCTGGAGCCCCGCGGAGCGCCTCCTGGGCCGTCCTGTGCGGCCCCCTGGGCCGGCTCAAGACATCAAAACCCACTGTTTTTGTTTTTGTTGTTTGCTTTTGTTTGTTTTTTGCTTTTGGACATAAAAACCCTGGGTGGGGAGAACCCACTGTCTTTGTTTTTTTGCGCCATTTGGCCATGCTCGATTTGTCGGCACTGATCTGGCACAGAACGGCCCGAGATGAGTCCGAGCTCGCTCCGGGAAGGCCCCCGAAGCCTCCACGAGAGCCTGATAGGCCCCCAAGACGACTCCAAGAGGTGCCCAAAAAGGGAAACCCGAACGGGCATTTCGAGCCTTTTCTCTAATATCGTTCCCGAGACCGCATAGAAACTCTCAAGAGGCTCTGAAGAGACCCCAAGAGGCACTAAATAACAAGGCCCCAAGAGACCTCCAAGGGGCTCCCAAGATATCACCAAGAGGTTTCCAAAACGCCCCCAAGAAGTCCACCAATAGACCCCTAGATTCCTCTAAGAGTCCTCGCATCCACGACCTTAGCACGGTGGTTGGATGGATCGAAGGCCACTCGATCCGCTGCGCCCTCCGACATGTAGAGCGCTGTCTGATCCCAACGTCCTCCGGTCCAACCTGCTAGCCACCTGGACACCACGAAAAACAGCAACCAACCAGAAAGTCAAGAGAACTCGCCTCCAGCACTGTCACGATGGCTCAAGATGGCCTGCAAGACGGCCCAAGACGGTCGAAGATGGTGTCCAAGACGGCGCAAGACGCCTCTAAGACTGCCGAGCTGGCCCCAAGAGGCCCCCCAAGACGCCCCAAGCGACCTCACGAGGACCCACAAGAGGGCGCCAAGAGGCAACCGTAATTGATTCTCCTCAGACTGTTCAAGGAATTCGGCATTCTCGCCATCGAGGGCCTCCGACAGCCTCAGACGGCCTGAGAGACATTAAATGTTCCCAAGACCGCCCAAGAGGGTCCCAAGACAGCCCAAGATGGCCTTCAAGACTGCCAAGACTGCCCCCAAGGCGGCCAAGTTGGCCCTGTACGGCCTCTCAGACGGTCCAAGGTGCCCTCCAAGGCGGCCACGGTGGCCCCAAGACGGCTCGCTCAAGATGGCTCCAAGACGACAAGCCCCACAAGCCACACAAGGCGACAAGCCCGAAGAGGCGACAAGCCCCACAAGGCATCAGGAGGCACCTAAGAGGCCCCTAAGAGGCCCCTAGGAGGCCCCGCAAGAGGTCACCTCCTCGTCCGCGTCCTCCTCGGCTGTGGGGCCACATAGTTCGATAGCTTGGTCGAGCTTTCTCCTGACGCTTACCCACAGCGGCGTTTCCAGAGAGGCGGGGCACGGCGATGACTCGCCGTAGGCGCCTTCGACACACCCAACGGAGCCAAGAGGTCACAGAGGACGTTCGACCAGAAGGAGGGGAGGTCCCACCGTCGGTGGCCCGAAGATGCTCTCTCAAGGGACACCCAGCGACCGCAGGAGGAGGAGGAGGAGGAGGAGGAGGAATAGGAGGAGGAGGAGGAAGAGGAGCAGGAGGAAGAGGAGGAGGAGGAGCAGGAGGAAGAGGAGGAGGAGGAGGAGGAAGAGGAGGAGGAGGCGAACAGACGGCGCAGGCGGAGGACGACAACAACCATGGCGACAGGGCATCCTTCAATGGCTGGGGCACGGGGCGGCGGCAGTGGCCGGAGGTCTTGCCATCGAACATCGCGGGGCTTGATGTCACTTGCTCCCGCTTCGATTGACTAGGCGAAGGCGTCATCCTGGCCGATCTACACGTGTACTCTGGCTCTGCCGGTGCACCAGCGAGACACCCACGCGACACGTTGGATCACCCTGGTGGGACACCCTGCGTTTCTGAAGGGGCCCTGGGACACACAAATGAATAGACACAAACAACCGGACTCCCCGTATTGTCGTATATCTTCTGTGGTTTTGTCTTCCCCCCCGCTCCCCATATTTTCTTATATTTTCTTGGGAATCGACGGTTAATTGTGTCTGTGTGTTTTTTCCCCTCCTGAATTTCTGCGCCACCATCTGATGGGAGCAACTTGGTGGGGCATTCCTTATCGATCCGCTGCTGGTGCGACATGCACCTCCAGGAGCAAGGCTATTGACCCCCCCCAGCCCAGCCCCACAGGACTCATGGAAACCAACGCGCAACAGCGCATGCTGGATACGCTTTGCTCGAGATGGGCGCACGACTCGAAACATTTACGATGCCTGATATGATAAGTTGCACATGCTCCCAACGGTGACTTGCACAATCATATGCGATGACAGCCTGCCCATTTCATGTCCCGGACATATACCGATTGAACATTTTTTGTCGGGACAATCGGCTCCAATATTTTCTCCCGCGATACTCGTGGCCCCAGGGTCAATTCAGGACCGAATGCAGTGCTCTGTGCTCTGCACACACTGCGAGGCGGCCTTTCACTCGCACCTAGAGGCCTGAGAAGAACGCGCATACCTGATGACGCCGTACTTGAACTAACGACCCGGCCGCACTTCATTTGCGTGCATGACTGACGCACACATCTGAAATATTGATGTGACGATATGGCATACGACGGAGCCGAATAGGAAACCTACAACTCAGTCCTCGAGATCGCGTCCTTGCACGTAACGTCGTTGTGGCGCGCAATCTCGCACAAGCGACCGCCACATCTTATCGTAAACTTAGTCCAGAAGTTCCACATAACATCGCCTGCCCCGCCATGCTTTTTGAGGAAAGCCCACACTGGGTGTTGACTGGGCCCATTGACGTCCACCTTGTCCATAAGCATGAAACTTGAACCCGGCGTATTTACTGATAACCCCCGCTCCTCCGCAAACGCTCGTATGTCCGCATTGCTGCCAGGTTCCTGGGCACCAAACTGGTTGCAAGGGAATGCCAAGATCTTCAATCCGCTCTTCTTCTGCAGCTCCGCAAATTCAGCGTAGCCAGCTCGCGTTTTTCCTCAGGCACTCGCCACGTTGGTGACGATGACTGTCTCGATCCCCTTCAAGTTCTCGAATGAGAACTCGTTCCCGTCGACGTGGACCAACGTCATAGCGGGCGCCTTCCCCACCGATCCGGCGATGAAGACTGAGATGGAGAACTGGCGCTCCTCCCCGACCCCCTTAGTCCGTATGCAAGGGGGGGTGATTTTCCAAACGCCAGGGTGGGAATACGCCCGCGATCTCGTTGGTCGGATGTCCTTCGCGCTGAGCCCGTACCAATCTGCCGCAGGCACCCTGCCCTGAGAAACTGCTTGTCGGAGCGCCAGTGCCGACAGGAGCAATTTGAACATCGCGCGACGACAAGGGAACCACCTTGGGAAGCGCAACGTACGTACACCCACACACTGCCTACCCCAGGCCCCACAAATGTGTTGACATATACCTCCTATGTGAGCACATGTGAACGTTCATGACACTCAACACACATTCCCCTTTCTTTCTTGCGCTGCTCGTCTTGCCTCCTCGTTTTCTCAATGCCGCCCTTGGTGAACCAAACTTACGTGTTAATGCACTCGTCACTCTCACCAAGACACCTGCGCTGGCAGAAACCGTTTGCCTCGAGCCGACGTGGCGCTGACTAGCGCAATGGTGTAATGACGCATGATGCACCCGATGAGGATGCATCCTTCAAAATACGCATGTGCCAAATCATACAGAAATCGGCCCGGCAACTTTTGCAAAAAAAAACACTCGGAAAGGGGAGGAGATTCGGAACACCCGGCTGTTCGCGTATCGACCGCGGTTCGGGGCATCATGGAACCTAAACCCTCGAGCGAAGAGTGAGCCAGGCTGCGCTGTTTGTGGATCGCCCATGCTCCAACGTTTGCTCTACGCTATCCCGTCTGGACCTACCCGTAAGATTTCCCCAGTGCCACTGGATTGAAGGCGACTTTTATCATTGACAGGGGCAGACGATGGAAAACAAAGCTGCTACCTCCAGACCTTCAGCCACATGCAACGCAGGCAGCAGCCTAATGAGCTATAACACCGACTATGTGGCTCGTAGGCGCCTGGGCTTGAAACCGAATTCCTCGACCCCCTTTCCTGGGGGTGAAAAAGGCACGTGGGACATTGCGGCTGTCCCCCCTCTCCCTTTTCACCTCGCCCAAAGTCCAACATATCGTGTCATGTGGGGTTTCCCCTGCGAGCCCCCCCACCACCACCACCGCACGCACCTGTGAGTGAAAAGTAAGGGTACAGGACTTGACCATGATGTGACAAGCTGAGTGCCCGACTGTCAGGATAACGCCGGCGACGTATCGAGGCATCCCACAACTCATCCTTTGATGGCACGCATGACAAAGGCAAGAAAGAAGCCATGGGGCGGGTCATAGATGGACGTGGCTTTTGTCCGATGCTATGATCCCAATCGAGTCACACACGGCGGCGCCGGTAGGAAATAGGACAGCGCCGCCTTGAGCCAAGGCAGCGTCGGACACAGCGTTCGCTACGCAGCCTCGCCTTAAACCTTATTGATCGTCGGGGGATGGGGGGGGAGAGGGAACGGGCCGAAAGCTAGATCCTCGTACTGGTTAGTTACATCACATAAAAAAGAAGGAAGGGTACATTGTTTTCGACGTTCCCAGCAGTGCCAAGGCAAGTGCAGCACTAATTGCACATCGTGCTAGGGCTGGCCATGGCCGCGCCCGGGCACCCACGATAGCTCTGACGCTGTAAGTGTTTATCCCTGCGGCCAGGCGAAGGTTACTACATAGTAGGTGTACATGCCCGTGTCTGGGCAAAGATACCTGCATACCTATACGACCACCCTTCGGGTGATAAGGAGGCGAGGGGGGGGGCAACGTCGCACTCGATCGATCTCACTATCGAACTCACTACCGATCTCACAATCGACCTCGACCGATGGATCTCACAATCGATCTGACCATCGATTTCACAATCGATCTCACAATCGATCTCACAATCGATCTCACATTCGGTCTCGCTATTGATCTCACGATCGATATCACAATCAATCTCACAATCGATTTCACATTCGATATGACTATCGATCTCACTATCAAACTCACCACCAATTTCATCATCATTATCACCATCATCATCACTATCATCATCCGAATCATCATCATAATCATCATCAACATCATCATCGGGACACCGACGGAACACGGACGGGACACCGGCGGGACACCGGCGGGACACCGCGGGGCCCCGGCCGCCCGGAAGGGAATCATTTGGTCTGGCCGCGCCTCAGCCACACGGGACACCAGCGGGACACCGGCGGGACACAGCGGGGCCCCGGCCGCCCGGAAGGGAATCATTTGGTCCGGCCGCGCCTCAGCCACAGGAGACTTTCTCTCGCCCGCCCACGCAACTTCGCCTCGCCCGCACGGCACGCACGAACACGAAACCGAAATCGATTTCCCGGTAGGGGGGCTCTCCGTTCCACTTCGATCTCACCCCCTCACCTCCGATCCAAGTTGGGGGTAGTCGTCCTCATAGGTGTCCGCTGACCCTGAACAGGGCGCCCTTCATGCTGGTGCTGTGTCTGTCTTGCCTCTAAAAGGCACAAGCTTCTGTACCTCGTACTTGAAGGATAAATCTGCTTCCATCACTCGTAGCAGTAGCGCGCGATCGATGCGCCCTTTCGCATGGCCGTCCGCTGTCATATCTCGTGTATCTCACCATTGTACGCCATGAACAATACCTTGGTCCATCATCTGTCTTATCCAGCTGAAACGTCCCAACTGTGTACATTCGGTCGCATTCTTCGAGTCCTTACTTGACATAGATGCGCAGACTGACTAAGCGCCCACGGTAAATCTTGCCTTGGTGCTGAGACCACCTAACTCCAGAGCGCTCTTACAATAGGCGGGCGTTAGGGGTCCAGCTTTATGCTCACGTAGCGTAACGTTGGTAGGATACCGGCCCTCAAGATCACGAGCGGCTGCCGCGGCTTCCGCTGAATAGCTGGGTCGTGCATGCAAGCGATGCGAGTTGCAGCTTGCGTCAATAAGATGTACTACTGTTTTCCCGTTAGGCGTGGGTCCACGCAATGAAAGGTTGGCTCCTCGGACGCAATATCCACTCACTTCGTCGGCTTCGTCCCCAATGCGGCGGCGATGCCCTGCGTCGCTAGAAAGGTCCACTTCTCCTGTCGGATTCACAAGTTTGCATAATGCGTTCTTCGGGCCCTGCTGCGGTTTGCGCGCGACAGCGTTCAGTCCCCTTACTTGAAGGTTCGCGGCGCGCCGCGCGGATGCCGTGTGAAACATCAACCACGCATGGGTGACCAATGCATGCGCCAAGGCGCCACGTAAACTGAAGAACATGTCGGACGCTGTCTTCGTTGACTTTCTTCCGCCGCAGCGCCCGCAAGTTCTGGGCGCTGTTTCGGGCAAACTATTTTGACGTATTCATTCTGGCGTAGCTGGACGCGGCCGCCCTCGGTTGCGCGGCGCAATTGGCGTGACAGTGTTTGTTCAGTTTGCGCGCGCCGAACGCGACTTCTACGCATCTGACATATTTGCCAGTGGCTCCCCCCACTCCTGCCGCGTTGATGCCGTCAACGCGCGTGGCCGTCAGGAATTGAGGCTCGTCTCGAATTGTTCATCATATGGTGTAGGCGTCAGCCCGAAACCTCGCGCGATGGTTCTGAGCTTCCGCGAGAACGCCCGAGGGGCACCCTTGGTGCCTGCGCCTGGCCGAAGGCGCTGAAGACAATGTTCTGACGCGTCGTCCAATGAGAAGTCAAGCAGTGCACGTGGCACCGAGGCCGGAACAGGTGGAAGAGCAAAGCATGCCATGCGCTCTTGTTTCACCAGCGGCCTCTAACAGCTCGCGATGAGTCAGACCCTTCAAGAAAGCCTTTTCAATGCCCATGGATGCCACGAACCACTGGTTCTTGCATGCGGCCGCGCTGGCGAGCAGTCTCTGGCTTGCGCGTCGAGCTGTGTCTAAGAAGGCTTCCACGTTGAACGCCTCGACGTCCAAGAAGCCACGAAGAATAAGGCGTCGTCGGATTGTTCGCCCCATGTCGCCTCTGTCGCGTTGACAGACTTCCACGCGCACGCAGATCTAGAGGCCATGATCTGCGTGGCTTTCTTGATGTCTTGCATATTGAAGCATATGTTGTCGTGGCAAATTGTCAGTTCGGTGTGCGAGGCCTTTGGTATCTTTGTCGGATTGGCTTGCATCTGTGCCTTCGTCAGGAGGTCGTCTTCTCTGACAACTGCTGCTCTTTTTGCTGCGGCCCAGACGTGCGCGCGCATTGTGGTTACTTGGCCGTTGCGCAATGTCTCGTCGTATTCCGCAAACCATGGTACCAAGAAAGTTTCGTCGGTATTGTGATCCCAAGCATGAGCTGTTTCTCGCAAGTGTCCTTGCTCTTCACTGGCCGCGGCCGCGAGTGCGTGGTTGTCGGTGGCCATCTCGGTGAGTGCCGACCATGGAGACCCCCGTGACGGGGTCTCGTGTTGTCCCGTTGGCTTTTGGAGCTCTACATGCCGCGTGTCCTCGATGCGTGCTTCCAAATATGTTTCGGCCTCTCCAGCAATGGTAATCTGCCGTCGCGAGCGGTCTGCGCCGGAGGTCTATCCTCCTCTTGGGCGTGGCCGCCCGTCGCTGGCGCGTCTGCCAAATCCTCATACTCTGAAAAGTCCCCATCAAAGCCTGCTACCGCGTCGGAGACTCCATCAAAGCCTGCTACCGCGCCGGCCGCAAGCCAGGGGAAACGCGGAGATATGCGCCCCATGCGACGCAGCTACATCGCGAATCGAAAGATCGCCGGGCAGGCGGGGGCGCCGCGCAAGCCGACCTGCGATAGGGAAACCCACGCAGTGAACCGCGTTGCGACAAGAGGGAGGAGGGGATAGGGGGGAGGAAAGAAAGAGACATGGTCAGGACAAATATTAGAATGCGCTGTGCGCGAGCATCCCATGGCCCCGCCAGCCAATACATATATATATATATATATATATATATATATATATATATATATATATAATATACTAGAACCACGCGCGCGCTGCGCGCGCGCTTTGGTTCTAGCAAGATGCGGCGACGGTCTAGGGTTCGCAGCATCGGAGAGCAGAAAGACTTCTATCAATCATGATCAATCAGCAAACCGCACCATCCCTCTATGCCCCCACGGATGCACGCCATGAGCCCCAGTCGACCTTAATCCTGCATTCTCCTCTCAGCAAACCCTCTCAATCCCTTTCCTTTCCGCACCCTTTTTGGCGGACCAATGGAATCACATTCCACGCGGCAGGGGAGCTGTTGCGGGCGCGGTGGACGAATTTCACTCGGCATGCAACGCGAAAAAGTATGTTCGTTGTCGACGCGGTGGACGTGTTCCACTCGGCGTGCAACCATGAAACATACAGACGGCCGCAGGTCGAAATAGGATTCCGCATGATTCCACTTCAGCTGCCTACATACCCTTTGTTTCATTCCCAGGGGGGCGCCTCGAGAAAACAACTCACACACGTACAGCAGCAGCTCGTGTGTCCACCGGGGGGAGGAGGGGGGGCGGGCCCCAGTGCTTAATCAACCCCGGTTGAAGCAACCGCTTTAAGCAGCCAAGATCTGGTCTTTGGGGAGAAGGGAGCGGGGGCCCGCGCCGATCGGCGAAACAAGACATAAGAAACAGCTACGTACCTCTCAAGACGGCTCAATGGGCCCGATTTCGGCACACCCCTCACGCACTCTACGCCTATCCAAGGCCTAGACGACCCAGAGCGTCCAAGGCCCCGCGACGAAAATCTTTACAACGATGGGCTGTCGTGAAGGGTTCTATGGTGCGCCCACCTTCGTCGTGCAACCACCGCCCAAAATTTGCCAACACTGGGCCACCCTGAAGGTTTGAACGGTACGCGCCAAAAAAAATCGACAACGAAATGATCGATCCGACGGTCTTCCCAGTACCGCGGCGACTGCCGGGACTGATCCGAGTATTCGCTTCCTTTGTGGCGGCTCTGAAAAAAAGTACACCCACCTCAAAAAGCCAACGTCTCGCGTGAGATATCCCCGAATGCTGACCGCAAGTGGGCAAATGTCCCACCCCGTGGTCGCTCCCCATTGTGGCGCCCAGCAACGTTTGTTGCGACATCGCGAACACCACGCGGCCCTGAAAAAGACGCGCCTACATCCGTGAAACAAGCGAACCGCTGGAGACATCCCCACAATCTGGGCACGAACCGGTAAGTGTCCTAATTATCCCCTGGCGGCACCCCCTTGTGTTGCCCAAGTGCGAGGCCTGTCACATCGCGATAATTCTGATCGTGATATGGAAAAGGAGGAGGAGGAGGAGGAGGAGGGAGTGAGTAGACGGAAGCGCGACACGGATAACAAGAATTCACGACGCAAAACACGGAAATAAACGCCGCAACATATTCCACGAGACGTGCAACTGCCTGCACAATGATCCGTTATCACCGTCGCACCCTTGATCCGCACGCGTTCGACGGAAACTGGCGGCAATCAAACTGGCCCAATCTGCCAGGGCATCGCTCGTGGGGGGAGGGCCTCCTCGCCTCGGGCTGCTCTCCCGCAGCCGCGCCCCGCCGTCGACGGCGAGCGCGCGCCTTGTGGGTGCCCTGACCGTCCCGGGCGGCCGCCGCGGGTCCGGCGCCGATCTAGGACATCCGCGCGAGAACCTCCGAGCTTTTACTTCTACGGCAGCGTTTGCTCCATCGAAGGAGTACGATGGCCATGGCAGACTTAGCTGCCCCGAAACGCAACACGCAACACGTACTGTATCGATGCGGAGCTCAACACGTAGGCTGAAAACGTAGGTCTGACGCGATACATTCGCCAAAACATGGTCCAAAACGTGGAGCCGAAATGGGTACGGAAAGAATGGGTACAATGCCCAACAACAAATGCTGTCCCAAACCAACAGCGGCCGCTGTTGGGCAGGCGGCCTTCTGCCTCGAATGGACACAGGCCGCGGCGGCGCAGACAGCGAGTCCTGTTCAAGATGAACAGGAACCCATTCTTTCCGTACCCATTTCGGGCGTCCAGATTTACGACAGCGCTTGCTGCTCGAAGAAGTACGATGACCATGGCAAACATGTCGAAAGATCTTGTAGACGCCAGCTTCGGTCATGGTCCATGCCCCCGCCACCGATTCGCGAAGATGGTCTCCGAATTGACGATGCCCGAGAGCCTTCGACGTTTCCGCGTTCAGTCCGGCTAATCCGCGGGACAGGAATCTCCGCGTAACCAAAGTTTCTCCGAGGTTCTCGCGGACTTATTGGATCGGCGCTGGACCCCCATCCTTGGCGCGCGGAGCGCACCAGAGGTGGCGCCGGAAATGCCGCCCGTGGCCCAACGCGGAGCCCCGAGTCATGGCCCTCGTTCTCTCTTCGGGGCGACCGAAATGGGTACATAAACAATTGGTACTAAATCCAAGGGCAGCTCTGGTTCATTCAGAAAGAGATTCGCTGTCGGCGCCACCGCGGCCGTCGTTCATTTCAGACAGAAGCTCGCCTGCCCAACAGCGGCCGCTGCCGGTTTTGGACAACATGTAATGTTGGGCATCGTCCTACTCTCTTCTCCTGCTAACTGCATCCACATTCACATGTTTCGATGATGTCCCCGATGCCGCGCGAGAGGGGCGAGGGTCCTCGCTGCACTATTCAACGCTCTTTCGCCCAGGCTACAGCATTTTGGGGTGCAGACCTTTCGGGTGTCCACCTTGAAGGGGCCCTGGGACACACAAATAAATACACACAAATATAAGTATTCCCATATTTTCCTATATTTTCTGGGTTTCTGTCTCCCCCTCCACTTCCCATATTTTCATATATTTTCTGGGGGATCGGGGATTAATTGTGTCTGTGTTTTTTCTCCTCCTGATAGATTTGCTCATGTCAGCGTTGCGCGAGCACGCCCCCGACGGCACCCTGCAACCACAGTGGTCCAGTGCGCCGTGCCCCCCGCCGCCCCAGAGCCCTCGAGGCGCCCTGCGCAGGCGGGAGCCCCCCAGCAAGGAGTAATGTTAAGTCGGGCCTGTCCCCCATACAGGGTGATTTTCGACGAAAAATTAGAAATACCCCCAAAATAACAAAAAAATAATCCAAAGATAGTCTGGGGACTTTTTTTTTTTGTGCCTTTTTGGGGCATTTGGGGGTATTATCTATTTTTCGTCGAAAATCCCATTGTAATTAGGGGGACGCGCCCGACATAAGAGTAATGCCATGCGGCGTCCGTGGTGATCGAGGAAAGCTTGCGGCCTCATATCGGGCGTTGGCAGAACTGGGTTTCGTGTTCTGTACTGGGGGCGCCCCCCCGTCCCATTTCCACAAGCCGGAAGTGCCGTCACCCGAAAATGCACCAGCTATGGCAAACCTGGTTTAGTGATTCTGGCCGAGTCAAAGGCTCCGGGGCCCTACCACTGACCGGGTCCCCTCACCTGGGGTCCTGGCCATACCCGGTCATATTGCAGACGCATGCGATCAGACATCTTGTTGCGAGAAAACTCGGGCGGGCCTCGCGCGACACCTTTAGACCCAATGTACATTGGATCCACGTCGGATGTACTTCTTGTACACGTCGGAATGCGTCGGACCTGCGTCGGATTCACGACGTATTGGCGTCGATATATCGACGCGCGAACGTCGTCCCCTGTTTGCCGGGCTGGACGTGGGCACTAGATACTACAACTACATCACGCCGCACGAGGCCCTCCAGGATTCTCCTTATAGATCTTGGAGGGGCCCTGGGACACACAAATAAATACACACAAATAAATACACACAAAGAACAGGATTCCCCATATTTTCCCATCTTTCTCTGGGTTTCTGTCTTCCCCCACACTTCCCACATTTTCCAGCATTTCCCTGTGAATCGACGACTCTTTTTGTCTGAGTGTTTCTGCCCGAGACGTGCAATCTTGAGATATTGCAATGAGTCGTGCTTGGGCGCAATGTTTGCCGATTTCTGCGGGGAGGTCACGGCCGCCTGCGGTCAGAGCCTCTGCTCAGCGTGCCGCGGCGGCAGCCCCGGCGGCACGCCATGCCCCGCGACCTGGTAGCGTGTCGCTCTGCTCCGCGGGGCGGGGACGGGGGGGGGGGACGCTCGAGCCGCCGACACCTTCGGGACTGGGACGTGGCTAGCATCAGGGGGCAAACAAACCTACCTCGCTTTTGACCACCCTCGCTTCCAAGAAATACCAAGCGATGCCGAACTACGGCATGTACTGGTCAGGCCGCTTGACGAGGAGGCGTATGGTATGACTGGGTTTTGCCTGGAAGCGAAACCGGGGTAGGTAATTCACGCTCCGAAGCATATCGTGCCGAGGCGCGGCTGGCCAGAACTAGCGGCGCGACACGCTGAGGCAGAGCTCAAGGCCGTAGGATGCGTGCTGCGCAGCGCCCTCCACAAACGGAGGGAGAAATGTCCTCCAATTTGTCGTAGGCCCCCCTCCCGTCGCCCACGTATGACCTCGCGCGGGAGGCTGTAACGGGCGCACCTGCAGAATTCTGCACGTGGAACCCTCGAGGAACAAACAGCAAGTTCGACCAAAATCCGAATACGCAGGGCACAGCATGTTACCGGACGAGGCCGAACTTGTGCCGATCCCGAGCTCTACTCGACATCCTCACGTCGGGCTCGCATCGCTCACCTGAAGAACTCGTGCAGACAAGTGTTCAAACCACAGGGAAGGGAAATAGACGCACTTCCCGAGGCCCATGTCCCGCAAGAGCTTCCAGACAACTCACGGAGCAAGCCGAAAGCCAGGTGGCCACCCGACCCGCCGCACGAGCCCTTGCCCGTCGGCTTGTGCCCGAGGGTCCACGACGGCTGGCGAGGGCGAGCCCGCAGGACGGGCGCGGAGGGGCGAGGAAGGGACGCCGGCGACCTCGAGAGGACGGGAACAGCGAGGGGAACGATCTGTGGGAAAACACACACACACACAGTGAAAAAAAACACAGGCTGTGTGTGTGTTTCCCACAGTCTGTGTTTTTCCCCACAATGTTTTTTTCCCACGTGTGTGTTTACCCCACAGTGTGTTTTTTCCCACAGAGTCGCCCGCGGGAAAGCCGAAGGCCGGAGCCCGCTCCCGAGGTACGATGTCGTGGTGTCTTGCGCAGGCCGTCGAGCTTTCTGAGAGAGCTGGACGCACGGACGGGACGAAAAAACGGACGACAGCACGCTGCATGCGCCAAGAGAGAAGGGCAGCGTTGAATCTATCGATTCGTGGAGGGAGAGAGGAGGGGACGACGGCAAAAGAGTCAGGAGAGTGAGACGGAAGGGGGTGGGGGAAGGGGGGGGGGAGGTTGAGGAGTGGAGGAAGGATCGGGAGAGGACTGGCGGTGGGGACAGGGGAAGAAGCATGGGGGAGGGAGAGGAAAAAAGGGATAGAGAGATAGAGAGAGATAGAGAGAGGCGACTCGAGGGGAATGACATCAAATCCAACGTGATCTCTCGTGGACGGGCCGATCACACTGTCCCAACTTGCATCTGAAAAGCACCCTCGCACATACATTGCCTAGAACTGCTGGACAAGCTCCCCGTGCCTGTGGAGGGCTTCCGCTGGCACGTCTGCACGCTTCTGGAAGGCCGTTGGCGTCGAAGTCCTAGACGGCGCAGGCCCAGAGATAAGCCCCTCCGAAGCCCTGGCAGGACCAACGAATCCCTCCAGAGCAGTGCTCCTAGAGCCTCGACGTCCATGGCCACCACGTGCGCTGCGCCATGGGGAAGGGGCACGGCTGAGGAGCAGACCATGTGGACGGCTCTGGCGGAGGCGACGGAAGAGACTATCAAACTCCGTCGCCTGCTCCTCTCCCGCGCTTGCGCTTGCGCTTGCGCTTGCGCCTGCTCCTCTCCCGAGCTGGACCCAGACAATCCCGAGGCTCTCGCCATGGAGGCGGAGGCTACAAGGGACAAACAGATGAAAGAGCAACACCATGCTCCTTATGTGAACTGCTCCCCGCGGCTACGTTCAACAACATATTGCTTCGGTGAAATGTTCTTCGCGGTTGCGGCCCAGGTTGTCTTGCTCTCGAGACTTGTCCCCCCCCGCTCCCCATCCGGTTTGATCAAACAAACAAAAAAATAACTCCTTGATGGGCCGCGCGCATTTCTTGGATCGGATCGGCGCTGGACCCCCCCGTTGGCACGCGGAACGGCGCAGGAGGCGCCGCCAGGGGGCCCCAAGCGCCGATCCAAGAAATCCGCGAATCGGCGAAAATCGGCATTCTAAGAAGGCCTCCATGGAGAAACCGAAGTCTGGATGGGAGTCCGACGCCACCTCGAATCGGAATCGGCGTCGATCGACTCCGAACCGAATCGAGCCTGAGGAATTGAGCCGGGTGTCCTCGACAAGTGCGAGGGCACGCAGGCGCACGCAGAAGGAGGAAAGAGGAGGAAAGAGGAGGGGGAGGAGGCGGAGGAGGAGGAGGTGGAGGAGAAGGTGGAGGAGGAGGAGGAGGAGCAGGAGGAGAAGGAGGTGGATGAGGAGAGAGGAGGAGGAGGAGGATGAGGAGAAAGGAGGAGGAGGATGAGGAGAGAGGAGAAAGGAGGAGGAGGAGGAGGAGGAGGAGGAGGAGGAGGAGGAGGAGGAGGAGGAGGAGTGCGGGATGAGCCCTGGTGACCCGCCGGCGCACGCAGGCGGCACCCACCGCCGCGCCCGCGGTGGGCGGGGCCGCGCACAGGCGGGGCCGGGGAGCGGCTCGTGGCTGCCGGCCTCGCCGCGCACGGGCGGCACACGGCGGAGGCCTCGCAAGGTCGGAGGGCGGCGCCGAATCGCCCTCCGATCTGTGTGGGGAACGGTGGGAGGGGCCCAGGGACGCACGAATGAACAGACACGAATCCAAGGGTGCCCCATGTGCGGGAGGGCGGCGCCGAGTGGCCCTCCGATCTGTGTGGGGAACGGTGGGAGGGGCCCAGGGACGCACACATGAATGGGCACAAATCCCAGGGGTCCCCATATGCTCCATGTTCCATTGATGTTCGTCGCCCCCTCCACTTCCCATATGTTCCAAATTTCTCCTGGGAGGCGACGATTCTTTGTGTCTGCGCTTTTTTCCCCTCCTCGAGCAAGCGATGGCATGAACTGACCATAAAGACTCGGAGGTCCGCGCGGATTCCTCGGATCGGCGCTGGGGCCCCCCTGGCGGCGCCTCAAACGCCACCCCTCGTGCGCACCGCGCTCCGGGGAGGCGGGTTCCAGCGCGGATCCAGGGAGTCTGCGCGGCCCTCCGAGTTATTGTGTTTGTGTTACGGTTTGCTCCCCTATACGATCTTGCATTCCGCACTTAGTTTGTTCCGTTGGGCAGTTGACGACGCCACCGCCAGATTGAGCAGTGCGAAAGCATGCGTTCGCAGGCGAACGAGTATTAGGCCGCCTCCGCACAGAAGGTGGAGGCCTCGCATACGGGGTCCGAGTAGAATGGGGTCGGAGGATGGCGCCGAAACGCAAAGCATCGGCGATGCATCGGTGATGTCGGCGGTGTATCGGCGTCGTCGGCGCTGTCGGCGCGGAAAACCTCGGGCTCCGCCATGGTGTCCGAGAAGATGGGGTCCAGAAATGGCACTCATTCGGCTCTTCTTTCTTATATTTCATTTACGGACGGTAAACTTTTGCTTGGCGTGTTGCGGCGGCGGCCCTGGCGACACGCTATGCCCTGCAAGCGGATAGCGTGTCGCTCCGCTCTGCGGGGCGGGAGACTTGGAAACGCCCAGTACGCTGACGCTCGGGGACGGGGAATTGGATAGCGAGTCGCGCTGGATCGCGGTGGGCCAGAACCGGCTGTGCGACACGCTATGCCAAAATTCCCGACCGTAGTTTGATGTGGGGCGCATGTTGACGACTGCACCGCCAAAATAAACAGTGCGAAAAGTAGGCGTTCGCTGGCGAGCGAATAGTATGGAAGCCCCGTGCCAAATCTTGATAGCGCATCAAGGGCACTTAGCGGTTCTCCTGAGGCATCGCCCCTCAAAGAAATATCACCAAACTACAGAATTATCATCCAGAGCGTTTTGGGGCGGCACCGTCGCCAAGTAGGAGCTTGCGGCAGTGAAAAGCTTGACAGCATACATCACTGATGCATCGGCGATGCATCGCCGACGTCGGCAGTCCATCCGCGCTGTCAGCGCGGAAAGCATCGGACTCCACAGCGCGCCGCATCGCCGATGCATCGGCGCAGGGGGCGCGACCTTCCGAACCCGTCCACTCGGGCCCCATTCATGGGAGTCCTGGGCACAGGCCGGGCAAGAGCGGCTGTGGCCTCCCCGCCACACCTCGCAGAGTGTGGGCGGGGGAGCACTGCTGCAGGCCCGGCACAGGCATTAACTGGAGCGACTTGTGGCTCCCCGCCTCACCACGCACGGGCTGACTGACGCTGCCCCTGAGCGTTCGGGTCATAATGCGGCTCTCCGGCGGCCGCTCCGGACGATCGGGGCACCCCCGCACGCCTCTCGGCGAGGCGCTGCTGCTGGAAGACACCATTGTAGGCTGGAAAGCCGCCAGGAAGCGACGAGAACGGCCCGAGAACCTCGAGCCTCCAGGCAGAGCAAGAACGACTGTGGCCTCCCCGCCACGCCGCGCACTCGGGCGGGCGGGAGCACTCCTGCTGGCTCCGCACGGGCAGGTCCGAGGCGCCAGGCGGACGGGCGACGCGAGAGGGAGCAGCTTCGGGGGCAGGTCCGCGCGTCACGCTGCGGGCCAGACCTGCGGCGCTGGGGGGAGGCCCTTCCTCCTCCTCCCCTTCCCGTCCCGTCTCCTCCTCCGCCCCCCTCCATCGCCCCCCCTCCCCCCCCCCTCACATCCTCTCCCCCTCCCCCTCCGCAAGTACACAATATGAGCACTGATGTCTCCTCTCCCTCGAATCCGTACTGAGAGCGTTCGCCCCCCATCCGCGTCCTGATCTCTTTTACGCAGGATGTGCGCGAACATGTTTCTGCATGCGCTTCTGTTGTACAACACGGTTTGGCTGCAGCCTTTCTAAAAATAGTGCTCCCGAGGAAGCGCAAGCCTCCCCTCCGCTTCCCCTCCCCTCCACCCTCCGCTTCCTCCCCGCCCTTCCCCTCCCCCTCCCCCCCTCCCCCTCCCCCTCCCCTCCCCTCCCCCTCCCCTCCGCTTCCCTCCCCGCCCTTCCCCTCCCGACCGTAGCCATTTTGGCTCAAGCGAGCCGCGCGCTTCGGGAGGCCCTCGCCAGCGCGCCTGCTCGGGCGCAGGCGCGCAAGCGGCCATGGAGGACGTCGCCTTCTTCAGCAAGAGTTCCGGACGCCGCTGCCGCGAGTGCGAGGACGCTCGCGCGTCGCCGTCGGCGGCAACATCGTCATGAAATCGGACTTTCGCGTGCTCAGGCGCTGCAGCGGCGCTTGGTCCTGCTCCGCGATGGACTTACCGCCCACTGGGACCTGAGCGACGCCATCGGCGGCCACCACCCCAAGATGGGCGACGCCCTTGCTGCTGCCGATCTTCTTGGGGCTGTGTCGCCCGATCTCATCGCGTTGGCGGCCGCAGCCTGTGCTGACAGCAACTGGGCTCGGCACGCGCCACTAGGCGACACGCCTGCCATCCCCAAGATGCCGATCGGCATCAGCCTGGTCTCTCTCGAGCTGTTCCGTGCCGCGTTATACCACGGCCAATACGACTTCGAGCAGAAGACCGTGGACGACCTGCTGGGTGCCCTGCTGTGTGATGGCGATGTTCCTCACCCTGGCGACCCTCATGCTCCTGCAGATGAGCCTTCTGTGCGTGCAGATGTGCCTCATCGTGATGATGAAGAACTTCCTGGTGGTGCTTTTCCTGCTGAAGCGGTTCATGGCGTTTCTCCTGCCGGCCTGCCTGATGAGCTACCTGACGATCCTGGGGCTCATGGGCTACCTGATTTTCCTGGTGGAGCCGCTCTTCCTGAGCTACCTGACGATTCTGGTGGAGCCGCTCTTCCTGATGATGCTGATCTTCGTCTTCCTGCTCGTAGGCGTGACCAAGATCGATGCGCTGATCTTCATGGCGTGGGCGGTGCTCGCTGGTGGACTGCCCGCCAAGCCATCGCCGACGCCTGGCTGCTGCGCCCTGATCGCGATGATCCTGTCCTCCGCGCTGGGCCCGCGACTGCTGAAGTTCAGAAACTTGCTGCTCCTGTCGCTGGTCGCGACAACATCGGGTTCACGTTCGCCACGAACTCGTTCCGACCTGGTTCGTCTGTCTACGACTCGTCTGGCGGAGACTGGTACGACAGCATGCCCAGAGGCTGGAGGCTGACGCCGCACCGCTTCAAGCGGGCTGTAAGACGCCCCCCGCGCGCCTCAGTTGCCCTCCCCGCGACCTCCCCTCACTCCCGTCTGTGTGTCTTGTTGGGGGGCGGGAATGGGAGGGATGGAGGATGAGGAGGCTGTCTTGAGATCTCTCTCTAGTTGCCGCCCCGTTTGATATAATAGATTGTCCAGTGTTGGCGCTACCACACGTCCGAGGATGATCTTTTGAATTGCAGGTGCGTTCGGGCCCTCGAGGTTTCGTGCCCCTGTTTGTCGGTCGTGGCCCTCCGCCTCGTCTCTGTCTGGGTTCCTGGGTCCGTCCCTCGTTCCCTTTTCGGTCCCCTGCGGGCCCCTTCGCTCGTCGTCGGAGCAGGAGTGTTCGGCAGACGTTCACCCGCGAGCAAATCAAAAAAAAACCCTTCCCCTCCCGTCCCCGGGCCCACGGGCGGAACGCGCGCGCGCGACGGGCTGCTCCCGCGGGCCGAGGGCCACGCGGCTACCACAGCCCCACGGAGCACTGCCTCCCGCCCCCCCGTGAATCGAAAATCTGCCAGGACACGGCAGCACGTGGACAGACAAACTGGCCATGGCGGGTGCATCAGGATAGCTGTGCAAGGCGCTCCCTCCTTCCCGTCCTCGTCCTTCCCCCCTTCCTCCCCGCCCCCACCCCTTCACAAAGGGGGGGGGGGGGGAACGGGGAGAGGCGCCCAGGGGCAGACCCGGGCTCCCTTCCCGACCTCCTTGTCTCCGTTTCCGTCGCCCCCCGCCTCCCGCAGACCAAGGCCAGGCAAACGCAGGGGGGCTCCCCACGAAGCAGTCGCGGAAGCAGAAAGGCTGTGCCTCATCCTCACTGCTCCTCCTCGCTCCTCCCCTCCTCCTCCTCCTCGCTCCTCCCCTCCTCCTCCTCCTCCTCCTCCTCCTCCTCCTCCTCCTCCTCCGCCTCCGCCTTCACCTTCGCCTCCGCTTCCTACTCCTCCTCCTTCTCCTCCTCCTTCTCCTCCTCCTCCTACTTATCCGCATCCTCATCCTCATCCTCATGCTCACCTCCCCGTCCTCCTCCTCCTCCTCCACTTCCTCATCGTCTGTGTTGTTTCTTGCTGCTTCGCATGATGTTGCAATCCGATTGTGTTCGGTGCTTCAAAACGTTGCTCTCGCTGCAGCGTGGGCCTCATGTTCGGATCAACGCTTTGCTCCCATCGTTCAGAATGGCGTTATCGCCTTGGCGCAGGCCACTTTTTCTGGATCCGAATCCATTTTCATCGTTGTCGCCCCCCTCATTTCCCTCCGTTCCTCATTCTCTTCCCGTGTCTGATGAATGATCTCCTGCTCCTCCTCACCATGGCTCCTCTAGAGCCATCCCAGATGGAGTCAGAGTAAATGAGATCGGAGGATCGCCCGCATCGCCGATGCTTCGCCGATGCTTCGGCAATGCTCGGCGACGTTGGCGATACATCGCCGCCTTCGGTATGGAGAAAGTCTGGCTCCACATCGAGCCGAATCGCGGCGCGAAGCTCCGACCCATCTACTCGGACCCAATTGGGGAGGCATGGATCGACTACACGCAGAGTGGCCCTGGGCAAACGTGACCTTTGGTGCGCGGATTGTCGATCGTCGAACGCGACGCGGCGATAATTAGCGGCATGCGTGTCTGGGAGGCCCCCTGGCGCAACCCAGAACCCGCGCACCAAAAGTCACTCCGGCGGAGGCTGGAAGCGGCCCGCGGAGCTAACTGGCCGGCACCGCAGAGCATCGGTCAGGAGGGGGAAATGAAGGCCACATGCGCTCAGCCCCCGGACCCCGCCGAGGGTCCGCCTGGTGCAGTTTGTGACCGTGGATGCGATTCCACCGCTCCAGCACCCGAAGAGGGCCCCCCGAGGCAGAACGACAGAGCCCCTCCCGAGGCCTCGAATCCTCCTCCTCCTCCTCCTCCTCCTCCTCCTCCTCCTCCCGCCCAGCACTGGCCAGAGCCAGTGCTGGGCCACCTCTTGCCCCCACAGCGGCTCCGAGGCGGAGGGTCGCTCTGCAGGGCGCGTGGCCGGCTGGAGGCCCCCCCCGCCCCCAGAGAAGAGCCCCGACGGCTGGCGACGGGCTATACTCACGCGCAGCCCAGGCGAGCGCCGTGCTCCCAAGAGGGCCGCCTTGGCTTGGACGGGCCGGCCTGCAAGTCAGCGCCAACTGCACTCGGGCCCCAGTGTGCGAAGCCCGGAGGCCCCCGTGCCCCCCGAGACGCCCCGCCGAGCCGGCGGAGGGCCACCCCTCGCGTGCAGCCGAGGCGACCGCAGCGCTCCCCAGCGGGCGGGGAAGGTCGCCTGCTGCGGCCCCGCCCCGCGCCGCCCCCACGCCGCCATGGCGAGCGCCGCCCCGGCCGCTCCCGCAGCGGCCGCCGGCACCTGGGCGGCGGTCGACGAGGGCCCAACGTAGAGACCCCCCCCCTGCGCATCCCCTGTGGTGTCGAGAATCTGCCATGCCTGCTGTGCCATGCACGACCGTCACGGACAGCGGCTGCGGTGAGAGACCCCCCCATGCGCACCCCCTGTAGTGTCGAGAATACGCTATGCTTGCTGTGCCATGGACGACCGTCACGGATAACGGCCGCGGTGAGATACCACCCACTGCGCATCCCCTTATTGTGACGAGGCAGCGCCATGCCTGCTGTGCCATGGACGACTGTCACGGATAGCGGCCGCGGTGAGAGACCACCCCCTGCGCACCCCTTTTATGGTGTCGAGAAAATGCAATGCCTGCTATGCCATGGGCGACCGTCACGGATAGCGGCCGCGGTGAGAGACCACCCCCTGCGCACCCCCTATGGCGCTGTGTGTCAATGTGCTGTGTGCTGTGCTCTGCTGTGCTGTGCTGAGCTGTGCTGTCCTGTGCTGCGCTGCGCTGTGCTGCGCTGTGCTGTGTGAGAAGGAGAAAGAGGGGGAGGTGTGTGTGTGTGTGTGTGTGTGCGGGAGACGCGGGTGCGACGCGGCAGGGATGAAAACCAGAACTGTGCTGTGCTGTGCTGTGCTGAGCTGTGCTGTGCTGTGCTGTGCTGCGCTGCGATGTGCTGTGCTGCGTGAGAAGGAGAAAGAGGAGGAGGGGTGAGGAGACGCGGGTGCGAACATGTGGGGAATGAACGCTCCCTCCAAATTCCCTCTTCACAAGTCCCGTCACTGGTATACATTCATTGCGGGTAGTGCGCCATTCGAAGAGAACCATTTGATAATTCACAACCGTGCCTAAGACATCAGTCCTGATACTTTAACTCTGCAAATCAACATGACTGCTGGGGTCCTGACAATCCTGAACCGTGCCAGAACACAAGTCCTTGGACTTCAACCCCGCGAGTCAACGTTACTTGCGGCCGGACAGCCCTCAGTCGTGCCAGAATGCCAGTCCTGGGACTGCACCAATACGTTGTCTGTTCTTGAAAATTCCCTGGGGTTGTTTTTGTTACCGTTCTGCACTTTGGGGGGCTCGAGACAAGCTACAAACGCTACACACAAATCTACGTGGTCGTAGCGTTTTCTTTGCTGCGTTGCTCTTAGCGTTGTCAGGCTCGTCGCCGTGGACCTCCATTTGTCTGGCGATTGCTGGACTTCTTGTCTAGGCCTGTTCCTCGTCTTCACTGCCGTCTCCGCTTCCGTCCTCCTGCTCCCGCCGCCCCCCGTTGCTCCCGCTCCTCGGGTCGGGCGAAAGGGGGGGATAGCAGAGGGGGGGGTTTGAGTATCAACTCACGCAGCTGGTCGCCCCGGCGCCTCCTGGCGCCGGAGGCGGCCATGTATCGAGGAGTGGGCCCCTCGGTGAGGCCGAAACCCGCTGCATGCCGCAAATTTCGTACCCCCCCCTCTCCCAATCCCCCCCCCCAGGAGAGCCCAGAATCGAATCGATAAATCGGATCGGCAATCGACATGAATCGGATGGGCGAAAAATCGGCAGCCGAATCGGGAAAAGTCGAATCGGCGGAAATCGGCAGGCTAGTATGCCTCCAATAAGAAATCGGAATCCAAATCGGAAGCCCAAGTCGAATCGAATCGGAATCGGAATCCATCGAAGTCGAATCGAATCAAATCGGAGGAATCGAAACGAGCCCTGCCCCCCTATCGACCGGCCCGAGCTCCGCGCGCAGAGCGCAAAGCAAAAAACAAACACACGCAGACAAAAAAAGCCCGAACGCCGGCCGGGCACCGGCGCGGAGCAGGCCCCGGGGGCCCCGCGACCAAGCGACAGCGACGACCAGAGCAGAGCCACGTGGCTACAGCAGAGAGAGATCGGGAGGACAGGGACGCCATGAGAGGGAACTGAGGACGTGGTAGAGGAAGGGGCCCCAGGACACACACAAAACAGATGCACACAGATGAAACTATGCCGCATCGTTTCCCATGTTTTGGCTGCTGTCCCCCCCCCCCACTTCCCATATGTTCCCATACGCGAAACAGCGCAATGAACTGATTAAAAAGCGCAAGAGCATGGGGCTGAAAACACAAAAGAACTGGTGGCCAGACAGCCGAGGCGACAGCGCAGCCCACGCGTGCCCGAAACAGCATAGACGCATCACATTCAATGGGGAGGAGAGGAAGGAGGAGGAGGAGGAGGCGGAGGAGGAGGAGGAGGAGGGGGAGGAGGATGGCGACCGCCAACACACCGAGTTCAAAACTGTAAACGCCCAGGTCATATTTAAGAAGAACCACGACCAATACGATGACTTGCAGCTGTTGTGGACTTTGACTCACATGTGCCTGGCACTAAAGCGAGAACATCTTTAAAAAATGAACCACCCTCCATCACTGGAACCGTCGCGAACTTTTCAGGATCGTACATGGTGAGAAATCTCAGGCGAGACGCAAGTCGCGCCCTACCGGAACGTCTGGGAGTGCGACGGGGGGGGAGTCAGTTCTATAGAAAAGGGGATGGAAAAGTGAAGGAGGAGGAGAACGAGGAGGAGGAGGAGGAGGAGGAGGAGGAGGAGGAGGAAAGGAAAAGAAGGAGGAGAAGGAGGAGGAGGAGGAGAGGAGGAGGAGGAGAGGAGGAGGAGGAGGGAGGAGGAGGAGGAGGAGGGAGCAGGAGGAGGAGGAGGAGGAGGAGGAGGAGGAGGAGGAGGAGGAGGAGGAGGAGGAGGGAGGATGAGGCGGAGGGAGGAGGAGGAGAAGGAGGAAGAGGAGTCGACGCAATTAGCAATCAGCCTGAAGAGGCCGCGAAGGACGGAGGGGGGGCCGGGAAGAGATCCCGAGCTGTTTTTTGACGGTCTGGGGGCCCGCTCGGGGGGCCGAGCGGTGCCAAAAACCGCCCGCCGAGGCTGCTTCGCGACGCGAGGATGTGCAGCGCGCAGAGGGGGGAGGTGCAGCGTCGACCTGGGATATCGGCGATGCACCCAGACGTCGGTAACAGGGGATGCGTCGACCCCAATCCCAGGCTCCGTGAGGTTTTCGAGAGGATCAACAATTTGGGGCCCAACCCTGGGATATACGAGGGGGGGGGGCGTCCATCCTCGACAGGGGTGCGTCCGAATAGCCCCCTCGGGATGTATCCCAAGATTCCTCCCCTTTTCTGAGCGACCAAACTTTTCTGGCGGAAGTCGGGGATTGGGGGAGAGAAATCGCCTGCGAGTCGGGCGTCTCGAGAAAAAATCGAGGCAGCTGTTTTTCATAATGTTTGGCCTCTCGGGGCCCTCGCCGGGCCTCGGGGCCGTCAGAAAACGACCAGGGATGAAAAGCCGACCCCACGGAAGTGGTCGGGAGGGGGGGCGGCTCCTTAAATGGAGGCTGCTGCTCAGAAGGCGCAGGCCTCACGTCCACAGGCAAGGCCAGCGCCTTCCAAGGAGCAGCCTGCTTCTACGAAGCCTCTCCCTCTCCACTCTACGCCCCCCTGCGCGTGGCCGAAAGGAGTCTGGGGCCCTCTCCCCGCCGGCGCAGGCGACGAACGAAAGCCGGCGCGTCAAGGGGCGGCGGCGCCGCGACGAGGGCCGCGTCGGCGAGCACCAGGCCTGCTGCGCCTGCAGCGGCGTCGGCGCTCGCGCAGGCGCCGCCTGCGCAGCCTGAGGTCGGGGGGGCGGGCGTGTGAGCGTCGGAGGGAAGGGCGGGCCTCGCTACGCGGCGCCCCTCTTTCGGGCCCTGTTGGGCAGTCTTGGGGGCCTCTTGGGCAGCCTCGGGGCCATCTTTGGCCGTCGGGGGGCGCTCTTGGGAGAGACTCTGGGACCGTCTTGGGGCGGTCTTGGGGGCCACTTGGACCGTCTTGGAGCGTCGAGAAGTCCGAAAAGGCGAGACCACTGAAATCCTTCAACAACCTACACACAATCTATGGCGTTGGCATCTCGGGGCTCTCTTGGGGGGCCTCTTGGAACCCTCTCTGAGGCATCTTGGGGGCCTCGTGGACCGTCTGTGGGCCATCTTGAGCGTCTTGGAGCGATGATAGGGCAACCTGGGGCCCTCTTGGCCAGTAATAGGGGCCCACGAGCATCTGGAAAAGGCACGCGGGGAGGCCTGAGAGCGCGCAGGAGCGCGCATCATATTAGAACAACAGCACCACTGCATACGTCATACAGAGGACCCTTAGAAGCTTGAGGAACACTTCACTTGGTGCCTCGAGGCACGGTGACGGATGACAGGCTATAACAGAAGACACGGTACCATATGAGACAAATAAACTTTAGAAACATATTCGAAAAACATACGCAACAAATCCCCCGACCCTTCGGCGGGTGGAAGACGCTGTCGTCGTGAATCTCAAAGAAACTGGGGAACACGGCAAAAGAACGTCGAAATTATATTGAGAGAAGATCTCCCCCCTTAATCCCTTCCCTTCCGTGTGTGTAGGTGTGTGTAGGTGTGTGTACATGTGGGTATGTGTATGTGTATGTGTATGTGTATGTGTGTGTGTGTGTGTGTGTGTGTGCGGGGCGGGCTAGGGAAGGGGAGGAGGGGGGGGGGCGGGGTCCTGGCTCAGAATGCCGCCCCCCCGGAGTCCTGGGGGGTCCCAGGGAGGGCCTTCAGCAGGGGTCCCGGGGGAAATTTCGCCTTCCGGGTCGGCGCCACTGGCCGTACGGCATGTGCCATAAACAGGACCCTGATATATTTAATAACGCATATGCGAACATCCGAAATAAAACGGTATGTACCATACTATAATAAACCGCACTGCCCTTACAAGAGGAGCATAAAACAACGCTGCATCATAGCATTATATATGTTCATAGAACAACATGCAACGGAACACAATACAAGAAACATGGCACACGGTAATGCAATTGGGAAAGAACATACTAACACTTACGAGCATAGACCAAACAAACATCGCACACAATGTAATATTGATCTACTTTGCAGACTTGCATGTTGCACGATGAAATATATTCCACCATTTGTTCCGCCTCCATGTGCTCCGTCCGCTTCCTCAACGCATGTGTGCACACATCGATTCCGTAAACGCGCGCACCGTCGGGGACAAACGCCAAAGGCTTTGGTGAGGATCACTCGAAGCAAATGTTTGACTCACTATGGACCGCACTGTCTGATTTACCCTTGTCTCAGATCGGGTCAAGCACAAGGAAAGATCTACTTTCTCTTCGGATCACTGTGCCGCCCCATGGACATCGAACGTCATCTTGTTCTGGCTGTAGTGGGGATTCTTGAACACATTGGCTGGAATGTAGCCTTGATCATTGCGCAAGCGTTCTCAATATATACGCCAATTAGTACGCGGAACCGTATACTCCAAGGGTGCGCCAGAGCAATAGCACCTTTCGCGCTGTGTCCACAACTTGTCCAGAAGGCCATCGAGAGTCAGTGCGTATGCCTGCTCGCGTCTCCCCAATCAACACCACACTTTGTCCATGACAGAAGCCAGAAGACCACGCAGAATTAACCTGGAAATCCGCACGTCTTCCAAATGGCAACTCTTACAACGACTTTGACGCTCATGATCGAATGCCTCGAGCGTTTTGTACCAGCGGCACGGAGACCACAGTATCTCACCAGAAAGAATTGGTTCTCTTCGGCCACATCGGAAATTCTGAGGGAGATGTCGGCGCTCATGCTTTCGTGATCTTTCGTGATCGGCACTCAGCCAAAGAACGCTTTAGTAGTGCAAAACACCAACGCTTCTGGACAACCAAGAAGCGAAAATGTCAAGACGAAACGGAAGCACGCCGGCTCACTATTGCAAAATACTACGTGGCACGATAATGCATGTATATAAGCATTGCTGTGCCGAGTCATCAAGCGGACATGTGACGTGGATGCTCAAGCTCGTGATTTTTCGCAGGCGCGCAATATGCAGCCATCAATGCAACACGCACCCTCTGAGGCCAAAGAGGCTTGACCCAAAACGGCCACGAAACATGATCTTGAACTGTGATTGCGGGGTGGTTTGAGCAGTGCTGCATGAAATCAGGTCTCATCTGAACAAAATCCGCCCCGCCCCGCATGCCAGGGGTGAGACTGCGTCTGAGACGGTCGGCCGGCCCCCTCGCCCTTGTACCCCTCCCTAGGGAGACCCTCTGAGCCCTGAGCTCGTCAAAGGCCCGCCCGGGCCCCAGAGACTCACTGGCCATCGCTCGGACATCCATTCCCTCTGCTTTTTTCGGTTCCGTGTGTGGCTTTGTCGCAGGATGATCCAGGATGCTCCTCGATGATCCCCGCCGAGGGAAAGTGCACACGTCCGAGCGATATCGGGAGCGGCAAAGAGGGGGGCGTCAAAGAGGGGGGGGGTGCAAATCATGACCGGCGGCATGTGCGCGGCCCAGCGGGGGGGCCAGGGACGTAATGAAATAAGAAGAGGCGCCATGAAATCTGGGGAAATATCACAGCCCACGCCATGATATCCACCCCCCCCTAGTCATCACCCCCCTCTTTGCCGCCCCCGAGCGATACCAAGCCCAAGACCGTGAGCGACGGCTCGGGATAGCTCGGGCTGGCCCCCCCAGACTGCGCAGGCCGGCCCGGGTTGGACCAGGATGGCCTCCGACGCTCCCCCGACAGGCTCTCGTGAAGGGGCCCACGGACACACACACACACACACACACACACACACGCACACGCTCACGCACACGCACACGCACACGCACACGCACACGCACACGCACACGCACACGCACACGCACACGCACACGCACACGCACACGCACACGCAACGCACACGCACACGCACACGCACACGCACACGCACACGCACACGCACACGCACACGCACACGCACACGCACACGCACACGCACACGCACACGCACACGCACACGCACACGCACACGCACACGCACACGCAC
>CAUYUJ010020291.1:0-85576 GCA_963575745.1 Prorocentrum cordatum | reverse complement strand
CCTCCTCCTCCTCCTCCTCCTCCTCCTCCTTCCTTCATTCCTTCCTTCCTTCCTTCCTTCCTTCCTTCCTTCCTTCCTCCTCCTCGTCCTCCTCCTCTTCCCAACTGGGCCCACGGAAGGGATTTGCCGTGTTCTGGTAGGGAGGGATTTGAGTTAGATCACTTTTCTCTTTTCTGCGCACGCTACGCCAGATCGGCCACAGAGGAATGCCTACAAGAAAGCATCAGAGCCTCAAGGGCTCAAGAGGGCCTCGAAGACCTTACAAAGCCCACCAGCTCTCTGGGCGTACTCCTTCTTCCCCTTCGGGGAGGGTTTCATCACTGTTCCCGATCAAGAAAAACACCAGCTCCCCCAGGCAACCAGCGGCCAACCAGGAACCATGATCACACCGCCACACCAGTTTAGTAAAAAGCAATACACAGCGCGCTCTGCCTCCGCATTTGGAGCATGCGCGGCCAACCCGACGCGTCCCCCCCACAATGACTCGGGAGGCCCACGAGCACTTCGTATTGTTTTTGATCGGGACGGCGGGAGTGTCAGCATGCTGCCTGCTGCGCGCAGGGCTACCATCCCTAGCAAAAACAACAATACAACATGCACCTCGCGGCGAAATCTGGATCGTGCGCGGCTACCCCTCGACCGCTGTCACATGGTTTTTGACAAGGACGGCGGGGGTGGTGGGGCGTATGGCCCGCTTTGCGCAGACCGCCAGGCACAATGATGGGCCCTGGTGTTCGACAAAGACGCTAGGGGCCGACATGTTTCCCAATGTGGGGCGCCCGAGTTATCCGGGGTAACTCGGGTCCGGGGTAACTCGGGTCTGGACTCCCGAGAAAGGAACCCGAGTTAGCCCTGACCCGAATTACCCCTGATGATGTGGGGCTCTGGACGCCCGAGTTATCCGGGGTAACTCGGGTCCGGGGTAACTCGGGTTTTGGATTCCCGAAAAAGGAACCCGAGTTAGCCGTGACCCCTGTTACCCCTGATGATGTGGGGCTCTGGACGCCCGAATTATCCGGGGTAACTCGGGTCCGGGGTAAGTCGGGTTCGGACTCCCGAAACAGGAACCCGAGGCAGCCCTGACCCGAGTTACCCCTGATGATGTGGGGCTCTGGGCGCCAGAGTTATCCGGGGTAACTCGGGTCCTGGGTAACTCGGGTTTGGATTCCCGACAAGAAGAACCCGAGTTAGCCCTGACCCGAGTTACCCCTGATGATGTGGGGCTCTGGACGCCCGAATTATCCGGGGTAACTCGGGTCCGGGGTAAGTCGGGTTCGGACTCCCGAAAAACGAACCCGAGTTAGCCCTGACCCGAGTTACCCCTGATGATTCGGGGCTCTGACGATGTGTGCTGCCGCGTGCGCAGGCGAACCTGGTAAACTCTGCGCGTGCCCCAAACGTGGCGCGCCCGGCGCGGCCGGAGCACGTGGCGCATGCGCACCAGCCGAGCCCGGCACGCTCGGGCCCTGGGGGTGCCCGGCGCGCGTGGCGCGCCGGGCGTGCGTGGAGCACTCCGCCCCAGCGTACAGTCGGGGCATTGACCTAAGGAACCCAAAATAAGGAACGAGGCCCCTTTTTTCCATAAGTTGAACTTCGTTTTCCTATCGAAAACAGAAGGAGAACCTGAGGCAAGCTGCGGAACACTCAAGGAACGCGGAGCCCCTCCCCAACGAAAAGGGTTCCTTCTTCAGGGCCCCGACTGTGGCGCACGTGAGGTCAGTTTTGGTTCCCAGGTAGCTGTCCATCCAAAGGCAACCGCTGAGCATGCTCAGGCTCGGGTGACACTCATGTGTTGGGAGGGCGGGTCGGAGTGAGCTCGACGGCTTGCTATCCCGGGGGTGTCTTGACCCCTCCCCCTACCCCCTCCCCTGGACCTGGAGGGGGGGTTCGCGAGGCGGTGGAGCGTCCAAGATAGCTCCAAGAGGGCCGCAGAGAGCCCTAGATGACCTCCAAGATGGCTCAAGATAACCTACGATGGCTCCAGATGGCGCCCAAGATGCTCCTAGAGGCCCCAAGACCGCTCCAAGACGGCTCCAAGTGGCCACGGAACCTTCCCAGGACGCCGCCTTGAGGCCAACATCCTTTGAACACGGAAAATCAATGAATGTTGCCTTCTCGCCTTTTCGCTTCCAATGGCCTTCCAAGGCCTCAAGACAGCTCCAACATGACCCATGAGGGCCCCGAGAGAGGCCCAAGAGAGCCCCAAGACGGCCCCAAGAGCGCTCCAAGAGGGGCCTAGAGGCGATGTTCTGGGCTCCCGAGGGGGGGTCGTAATTTGAGCTCCCATCTGTTTTGATCGATCTCCTCCAAGATGGTCCCAAGAGCGCTCCCAATGCTCCCAAGAGCGCCTCAAGAGGGCCCCAAGAGGCGCCCAAGAGGCCTCCACGAGGCTCCCAAGAGGCACCCAAGATACCCAAAGAGGCTCCCCGAGGCACCCAAGACGCCCCAAGTGATGTCCAAGAGGGACCCTTCCTCTGCGTGCTGCCCACATCACTGATCAAAACGACTCCTCTGGGCATCATGTCTGGGCATCCATCTGCATTGCCATCACGAATCCCCACAGACCTCCCAAAGCCTTCTGCAGCAACGACTGGGCGAATTCCACAATATTGCCTCATCTTCTAGTGGTCCGCGGAATGGCGTGAGCCTCGTGTATCTTTTGCCAGCAGAGGCAGAAGAAGACGGTGAGAAAGAAGACGGCGAACATGTGGATAGCGGAGAGGAGGCCGGGTGGCTGGCACAGCCCAGTCCTGCTGAGCAAGACTCGGCCAGGTTGTACGCCCCGCAGGCAGCAGTCAGCTTGGTCAGCTCATGGGCACCTGAGTTTACATGCACGCTCATGAGACGCGCAGAACATACTAGTACCATATGTCCACCTTGGAGGCGCGCGTCCGACCCGAACGTATAGTATACCCATCTTGTAGTAGATCGTTTCCCCAGCGGTGTGGCCTTGAAAAAGCACGCCACGACGCATGTACTATAATATGTCTCGGTGCGCGCGTCGCCCCTTGGGGGGCGACGCACAGATATTATGAATAAGTATGTTGGGGTGACGCCGAATTCGAATGTCCTGCCATCTCCTCCTCCTCCCATCTCATCCTACTTTTCCTCGTTCCATTATTAATGTTAGTTGTTGCTGTTATGGGGTAACACTTGAGACCCGAGGTGGTCCCGCTTGCAAACTGAGAAACAGGTATTGAAGGACAAAACGTAAGAAGACTCGGACAACGTCGAAGAGGGTCCCGACGCCTGGTGGAACGCTGTAGGGAACAAACAGGGGGATCATTTCGCCAAAGCGGAGGCTGGAATGGCACGCCATCACTCTGATATGGAACGGTAGCCTTGCGAGCCTCCAGAGCGCGGTGGAGGCTCCCCTGAGGCTTGTAAGGCTGTTGTGTCCACCGCCACAGAGGTGAAGCTAGGAATTCCTCAATCGATCGCACCCCCATCCACCCCTGCCTGCTGCCTTGAGGGTCGACGGGGAGGCGGCGCAGAAGTCCTGGCTATGGAAGTGGAGACGTTCGCAAGGGGTAGCTCCCCCTCCCCGTCCTCCTGGCCCCCCCATGGCGCCCCTCCCCACAGTTGGCGCTGAATGGCAGGAGATATCACCTCCCCTGCCTGAAAGCGGTGCAGGAGTTGCTGGCTACGGAAGTGGAGGTTCCCAGGGGGGGCTCCTCCCCCCCCCTCCTCCTGCCCCCCCCCCCCTGGCGTCCCTCCCCTCAATTGGCACTGAATGGCAAGGGATCTCACGTCCCCTGTCTGATCCCACATCTCGGATGTGAGATCAGACGTAAATGCATTGCCTCCCATCCGGCCTTAGACCTGTCACATTGGAACGAGCATCCACTGGCATCCGTGGCCGTCGCTGCAAGACTCCAGGACTCCTACACACAGGGGGGGGGGTAACGCAGCGGGGCCATGACGCTTCCTGACTGTCGTGGCGCAAGCCTCCGTCACAGGACCCACGGACTGAATACGCCTGACGATCGACACGTGCACCGATCGTTGATGTGATCGGGGCGCTCCTGCGGGCAAGCGGGATCCACGTCTGGAAGATGAGCCGCCCTCTCCTCCTCCTCCTCCTCCTCCTCCTCCTCCTCCTTCTCCTTATCGTCCTCCTCCTCCTCCTCCTCCTCCTCCTCCTCCTCTCAAAAACTTGTGCTCAATTCGAAGGGCCTGAGGCGAGCGCGCAAGTCTCGCACCGCGGCCTCGGCGGCTCGCCAGAGCCACCGCGCGGTGTACTGGCCCTTCTCCTTCGCCACGCCTGCGAGCATCCCTCGCCTCCTCCTCCCCCTGGCCTCCTCCTCCCACCTCTCCTCCTCCTACCTCCTCCTCCTCCTCTCCTCCTCCCCCTCAACCCCCTCGACCCCTCCCCTCCCCCCTCCCCCTCCCACACTCTCCCCCTCCCCCTCACCCCTCCCCCTCCCCTCTCCCCTCCCCCTCCCCCCCCCCCTCCCCCTCCTCCTCCTCCTTCCTTCCTCCTCCTCCTGCCACCATCCTCCACCTCCTCCTCCTCCTCCTCCTCCTCCTCCCCCTCCTTACTCTCCTCCTACTCCTCCCTCTCCTTCCCTCCTCCCCATCCTCCTCCTCCTACCTCTCCTCCTCCTCCTCCTCCTCCTCCTCCTCCTCCTCCTCAGCGGGGACATGTTGGTCCCGTCGCGCATCCCCCCAACATCGGGCCGCCTCATCCCCGATTGCCGTCGCGATTCGTGGGACGAGCCGCGTCCTGCCGTGGCGACTGAGCACCAACCAACACCCCAAGGGCAAAGGGTGTCGCTGTGCTGAGCCACGCGGGACTGCGAAGCCGAAGCCCTGCAACTCACGTCCGAGGACGTCACAACAACTGTGCCGACCCCTGCTGCGGCATTGCCTGTTCCCGCCAACCCCCGCCAAAGGAGCACCTTCTTCCAACGCGCCACGCCTGAGGGGAGAGGTGGGACAGTTAAAGGGCGAACCGCAGAAGGGGGACAACCATGAGGCGTGGGGAGGGAGATGGGATCGGAAACGAGACGTCCAGGAGGAGGAACAGGGAATGAAGGAAACATGGAAGCTCAGGGGAGGGCGCCGCCGCATTGGACCGGGAGGGAGCGCGAGGGCATAGAGAACGGGAGGGGGCTGGGAAAGGGGAGAAGAGGTAATGCGGTGAGGTGTTAGAGGGAAGATCACTCAAATGATTGGCAAAGGTTGTGCATCCAATTCCAGAGGTTCACAGCAAGCCCACATACACTTTCAGTGGGGCTCCAGGGGTTATACACGGCGCGCACCTCGGGTCAGACTTCTGAGTCGGCCTTCGTCAAGCTATCGTGTGTGCGGCAATTGAGGGTCAACTCATATACCGAAGTAGGTTTTGATTGTGTTCGCATCACAGGGGTGTGATTTCGAATCCACATCGACCCGCATCTCGCCGCAGATCTCGCCCGCAGGGCTAGGAAGGCTGAACGGGGGAATTATATCTCAATGAAGGGTCAACCTAGGGGCGCGAGTGATCGATCAAGGCTGTTCGAATTGCCAAATTAGACACGGAACGCTTCATGGTATCTTATTGGGCTCAGCTCGGGTCCACAGAAAGAGCCAACACCCGACATAAGCAGTGGGAGAAAATCACTGGTATGAGGTAGAGCGCCTGCGCCCTTGCAGCACTGAGCCCTGGCAAAAGCTTCGTTGCCCAAACGTTGCGGGCTTAGCACAACAGGTAAAGGCTTCCCGAGCCACCCAAGAGGTTGCCCCTGGCGATCGCCTCATGGCCGTGGTCCTTGCCATGGAATGCTCTCTCTGTTATCACCCCGCGAAGACAAACGCACTTATGTTGTATCGTGCGCGGGAGCCTTCAACGCAACCTAACATGTGATGTGCGCTATGTCTCCTGCCCCGTCGGCGGATTTGCTGGCGCGTTGGACCTAGCTCGATCGTGGGCGAAGCTTGATCTACACACCAGGGCTCTGCGGACCATCCCGGGGGAAATTCTGGCGGGTCCAGTGTAGACATGTCACCGACCTCTGGATCTGGAAGACGGCTCAAGAATTCACCACGCCATGCGTGCTGATCCCCCGACTGCGCCACGCCCTCGTTCGCCTCCGCCGTAGGCCACCCAGCGAATAACATGGCCCCGGCTAGACACAATCATCCTGTTGGTTGCCACGAAGCCATGTTGCTAGAACAAGACCACACAGACGCAAGCGCCCCCTTCCCAAGGGTATATGACGATTCTGGGTGCCACTCGCCATGTACGCTAAGACCTTCAGTACACACCACACTGGCGACTCCCCCGATTAGGCAAACTTGAATCACGCACTCGATATGCACCGTAAGCCTTTCTTTTTAGTCATCTGCGCGAAGGTTCTGTCCAAGAATGCGCCTCATGTGTTCCTGGGTTTGGAGCGTCATGTTCGCGCCTGCTGCAAAAGATGACAGGACAATGCTCGATATATGGTCCAGGGTTTGGGCCCCCCCCCCCCTCCCAATGCAATGCCGATGCCATTGGGCCCCCCCCCCCGCGCGATGGTCCCCCCCGCCCCCCCCTGTGGGCGTGGCGTGGTGCTGCGCTGCGGTTCCCCCCCCCCCCCTGTGGATGTGGTGTGGTGCTGTGGTGGTTCAGAGGTGGGCGTGGCGTGGTGCTGCGCTGCGGTGCCCCCCTCCCCCCCCCTGTGGATGTGGTGTGGTGCTGTGGTGGTTCAGAGGTCGTCGTCGTCGTCGTCGTCGTCGTCGTCGTCCTCGTCGTCTTCGTCGTCGTCGTCGTCGTCATCATCGGCGTCGTCGCCGTCGTCATCGTCGTCATCGTCGACGTCGCCGCCGCCGCCGGCGTCGTCGCCGCCGCAGCCGTCGTCGTCGTCGTCATCGTCGTCGTCGTCGCCGTCGTCGCCGTCGTCGTAGTCGTCGCCGTCGTCGTCGTCGTCGTCGTCGTCGTCGTCGTCGTCGTCGTCTCTGGGACGATACCATCTGGGGGGGGGGCCCGAGGAATCCTGGGACCATACCATCTGGGGGGGATGGGGGGGGGCCCGTGGGCCCGGAGCCCGGGACCATATATGAATTGTTACCGCCTTCACTTTTCATATTCAATGGGCACGTGGCGATTCTGACCTTCGCGCGGGCGTTGAAACATCATGGCGTCTGCAACGCTCAAAGCCACATGGCTTCCTTTCACAAATCGAATTGGGGAAACATTGAATCATTTCAACCGCCGGGCGGGCGGCGTCCACATCACCATACCGAAAAGAATGGCAGAAGCTGGGTTCATGATTGGTTGTCGTGGTACTTTGCGAGCAAGAGGTCTGGACGAGGGAAGGCATCGTGCAACAACTGCTCTCGTGGTCATAATCAATTCTCACGTGCAATAATCCTCCGATCCGGCGAGTGGGTTTAAAGGGGACGGGGTGACCAGGGTGGCTTCGCCGGGGTAGGGGGGGGAGGGGGTGGTTCTGGTGGCGTGGGTTCTGGAGGCGTGGGGGGAAGGGTGGGGGTCCGGTCCCCCGTCCCGCCTGTGGACAAGGGGAATTGGGGGAAAAGGGGGGGGGAGATTCTGGCGGCCGGGGTTGCTCTGCAGGGGTAGGGGGAGGGGGGTGGGTGGGTCCGGCGGCGTGGGTTCCGGTGGCGTGGACGGGGTGGAGGGGGGGGTCCAGTCCCCCGTCCCGACTGCGGTCAAGGGGAATTGGGGGAAGAGGGGGGGATGGGGTCCGGCGGCGTGGGTTCCGATGGCGTGGGGGAGGGGAAAGGGGGTTCTGTGGCGTTTGAGTTTGAACGAGCCTCACTGCAGCTACAGCCTCGAAGCTGAGCTTCAGCCTCTGGGGGGTTTGCCGGGGTGGCTCTGCTGGGGAAGGAGGGGAGGGGGGGGGGTGTGCGCGCGTGCGTGGGGCAATACTTGTCCGTGCGCGCGAGAAGGGAATCGGGGAAAAAAGGAGAAAAGAGTGGAACGGGACAAGAGCGGAAAACGGGAAACAAACGGGGGAGAAGACGAAGGTGGCGGTGAAATGCGTGTCTGTTCTGTGGTGTGTTTGTGCGGTGTTCGTGTTGTGTATGTGCGTGTGTTGCCGGCGTGTGCGTGTGTATGTGCCTGCGAAGGTGGCGCGCCTGTGTAGTGTGTGTGTGTGTATGTGTGTGCGTGTGCGTGTGCGTGTGCAATGTCTGCGAGCGTGCGCGCGCGCGTCTGTCGGCGAAGCGTCGCCGCCCAGTCTGGGGGGTACCCCAAGCGACACAGATCGGCGGCACTGGCCGAAGGCCACTACAAGAATTTTAGGCGAAGCGATGCATGACATAGTCCAGCTTGCTGTTGTCCTCGTCAGCCTCCTAGCCAATGCGTAACGTTGCTGGCAACCATGGGCACATGTTGAATTCTGGTTTGACCTCCAACCTCGTACATTCGCCCTCCTGTACGGTACACAACAACAGATATACATGTTCACTCGACGAACTTCTGACGCCATTAGACCTGGCCCGGCACAGAGACGGAAAGAGCGCTTCAGAAACAGAAACCGAAATTATTCACACCACCGTTCGTACTGGGAGCCTTGGCGTTGAAAGCTTGTTACGTCACCCCTCGCGTTGAAAGCTTGTTACGTCACCCCTCACTCTTGGGAGCCTTGGTGTTCAGATATTGTTTCGTTGCCGCCCGTTCCTGAGCCTTGGCTGGGCCTTGGTGTCAGGACCTTGTTACGTCACCGCTCTCTGCTGGGAGCCTTGGTCTTATCAGCTTGTTTACGTCACCGTTCGCTCTCGGGAGTCTTGGTGTGAAGAGCTTTTTGCGTTACCGATTGCTCTTTGTTTGGCGTCTCTGGGCCTTCCTCGGAGTCCTATTGGGGCCCTTTTCGGGCCCTTTTGGAGGCCTCTTGGGAACCTCTTGGGGGCCTCTTGGGGCTTCTTGGGGGGCTCTTGAGGCCTCCTGGGAGCGTCTTGGGCGAAAGCCTAGACTTTTCGGTTCGTGGTTTCCCTCTTGGGGCCGTCTTGGGGCCCTCTTGGGCCGTCTTGGGCGCCCATTGGGCCGTCTTGGGGCCCTCTTGGGCCGTTTTGGGGGCCTCTTGGGAGCCTCTTGGGCCGTCTTGGGGCGGTCTTTGGGGCCTCGTGGACCGTCTTCAACGCCGTGAAAGCCGAAAAGCCTCGTAAGCTAACATGTACCTTTTCCCCATAAGAAATCAATGATGATGGCCTCCTGGTGGCCTCTTGGAACGCCTCTTGGGGGCTTCTTCGGGGGCTCTTGAGGCCTCCTGGGAGCGTTTTGGGGCGAAAAGCTAGACTTTTCGGTTCGTGGTCCCCCTCTTGGGGCCGTCTTGGGGCCCTCTTGGGCCGTCTTGGGCGCCTCTTGGACCGTCTTGGGGCCCTCTTGGGCCGTTTTGGGCGCCTCTTGGGAGCCTCTTGGGCCGTCTTGGGGCGGTCTTGGGGGCCTCTTGGGCCGTCGTCAACGCCATGAAAGCCCCCAAGCCGTAGATGCTAAACATATACGTTTTCCTACCGGAAATCAATAAGTTTGGTCCCTTGGGGCCCTCTTGGGACGCCCCTTGGGCGCCCCTTGGGCGCCTCTTGGGGGCCTCTTGGGGGCCTCTTGGGCAGTCTTGGGCTCTCTCGGAGCGCTCTTGGGCCGTCTTGGAGGAGAACCCTAAAAACATGCAAAAACCCAAGGAAAAACCAGAAAACGGCCATTACAGCCCATTCGTGCCCGATGCGCCCCCCCCTGGAACCCCCCTTAAGAGCCCATCCGTGCCCGATCGCCCAAAACACAGCGTCATCACTCGTACCTCGCTCTTTCCGTTGTCCGAGGGACAAAACGAATAATGCGTGCACGAGCTCGCCATATCTGACCATAACCGAATGTATTTCGCCTGCTTGACATGAACGATCCGCCTTGGAATATCGGATTACGGATTACCCCCGTACTTAACGTAACCGCAACAAGCTAAGGTGCAAATTGACAGAAACTTCTGCTTGGCATCCTTCTTAGAAATGATCAGAACGCGACGTTCAGGAACCCCGCCCGTGCTTGACAGCCAGAACCCACCTCTTGTGGACAATCTCGAGCTCGCTCAAACTGGAGCCGTCTTGAGCAGTCCCGTGAAAACTTCTGCTGCATCAGTCGTGTGCCCTGTAAGATGTGCGAGGGCAGCGCAAGAGTCCCAAGCGCTCCCCTGCCTCGTCGGGCACTGCGCCCTTGGGCGCTGAAGGTAAAATGCTGCGGGCCATCCGAATGAGGCAACAATGGACGCATTGCAATACAAGTGCGTCTACAGACAGATTGGAAACCAGACGTGACACACGACTTCCAATGGACGGCCTGCACCTCTTAACAAAATAACTTTCTCGACCCGGCCTTACCAGGTTCGCGTGCTCGGCATCCCTGAACCTGGTTTCGGCCGCATCCTCTAGCCTGGCGCTGTGATAACCATACGTACACTTTCGGAACTCCGCGCGGATTTCTTGGATCAGCGCTGGACCACCCGCCATGGCGCGCGAAGCGCGTCAGGTATGGTACTGAAGGCGCCGCCAGTGCTCGGGGGCCCGTGCGCTTACCCAAGAAATCTGCACGGTGCTCAGAAAAATTATGTTCATGCGGTGTTTCCTTCTTCGGAGTATGTCAGAGGGGGAGGGATCAGAAAGAAACGGGGAAAAGCGGGGGAGGGGCTTAAAGAAGGGAGGGAAGAGACGGGGCTGGGCGAGATGAACTCTCACCCCCATTGCACCACCCGAATCGCGAGGGGGCCGCCGCCTGAAATGAACGCGGTGCTGGCGAACGTGATGAAGTGCGGAGCCTCCCTTGTCCACGGGCCTTCCGAAGCCAGAAGCTCCATCGATGGACCCAACACTGCAAGAGGAACCGAGCACAAAACATACCGAGACCGAACACACACAAATCCCACCAGCCCTTTAGGGCGTAGGGGTGTGGCCGAACAGTTCACAATCGTGTTCCGCCCTCAGCGTTTCATCGAATGACTCCGAGATTGACCCCCCACTGAAGGCCTCCTCGACAGAAACGTCTCGTGAAGACGCCTGCCTCCCAGACGTCGCTTGCGACTCTGTCCTAAGACAGCTCCGCCGAGAGAACAGGAACCGGGAGACTTCTCAAGACGTGTCTGCATCCCAGAAGGCCGGAACTCCCGGGAACCGAGATGGGGGACGCACTGACCAGGGCCAATGCAAACCCGGGTCCGTCGGGCTTTGCAGGATCCTGCAAGATCCTGCAGAATACTGTTTGCAAGCCTGGGTCAATGCAGCCCGCTCTGCAGGATCCTGCACGATCCGGCGCTCTGGCTGAGCCTCGTTTGCATTGACCCCCGTCCCCTGAGCCCCGACGAGAGCTCGCTCGACTGTCGCTCGAAGCTCGGCGGAGAAGCCTCGGGCGACCTCTCGCTCCCCAGATCTCTAACGCTAGGATCTTTGGTCACAACGTGGAAGCTGGGAGAGTTGGGCCCCATCCCTGGGACCGGGATGTCACCCCGAGTCAACCAGCCTCGAATGTATCCTTACCCCTGAGATCGACAGGCCAAAAGGCGATGACAGTCGGAGGGATGCGCCCTCGAAAACTGAGGGAAGCACTAAGATCGGCATCGAGATGAGGCGGTGCCAATCATAACCGCAAAGATATGTTCCAAGCTGGTAACGAATCGTTGCTGTTCACGGACCCGGGGTCCGGCGAGAGCCCCCCAGGGCCAAGAACAACAAAGACCAGTCGTGCTGATGCTTCCGTGACCAGAAGGGGGTCAGGGGAGACTGATTCCCTGGCGTGCCGACGTTGCGCTCCCGCTCGCTCTGGGCCGCGCCGCTCATGCCGCCGCTGCTCCGGAAGGCCAACCGCAGCAGAGGCACCCAAACCGTCAGGCTGGAGGCTCGGATGCCCAAATCGACTGACCTTCCTCCGCTCCCCATGCGGCAATTTAAAACCGTCCCCCTTTTCCTCTCACTGTTACATATATAAATATATGTGTGTATATATATATATATATGTATACGTATTAAATTATATGATATATCAACAGAAACGCTAGGAAATCCGACCAGCCCTCTGGGCGCAGGTGGTTTAAGGAGTTTCCTCTTCCACCCCTCCTTCTTCCCGTTTCGGGGGGGGATTATCACTGTTCCCTACGAATAAATACCCCCTCCCCCAGGCGACTGGGGGCCAACCCGGATCCATGCCGACACCTCCCCCCACCATCCCCTGTAAAAAACAATACAAACACACACTTTGCTTCCAAATTCGGAACATGCGCAGCCAACCCGATGCGCCCCCCCCCCCCCCCCCCCCCACCATCCCAGTCAAAAAACAAAACAAAGTACAGTTGGCGGCGGCGGCTGCTGCGGCGGCTGCGGCTGCGGCGGCGGCGGGCGGCTGCGGCGGCTGCGGCGGCGCGGCGGCGGCGGGGGCGGCGGGGCGGCGGCGGCGGCGCTGCAGCGGCGGCGGCGGCGGCGGTGGCGGCAGCGCTGCGGCGGCGGTTAGGCAGCGGGGGGCGGCGGGGGCGGCGGCGGCGCGGCGGCGGCGGCGGCGGCGGCAGGCGGCGGCGCGGCGGGGGCGGCGGCGGCGGGCAGCGGCGGCGGCGGCGGCGGATTGGCCCCCAATAGCTGCCCATCCAAAGACGACTGCTGAATATGCTGAGGCTCGGGCCAGACTCGGGTGCTACGTGTGTGTCGGGAGGGCGGGTGGGAGTGAGCGAGACGGCTTGCGGGCGGGGAGGGGGTAACTTGACCCCTCCACAATTACACAATATGATTATCCCGACAAAGCAACCTAACAGCGATGTGTAGAAGCATATATGAAAGCATTCCCCTTAAGATTCAGATGAAAATCCAGTTGTAGAATTCTGCTGTTCTCGCAGTCGTAATCGCATTCGCGATGACAGTCGCAGCGGCAACGGCAGTCGCAGTCACAGCCTCAGCCTCAGCCTGCCTCAGCCTCAGCCTCAGCCTGCCTCAGCCTCAGCCTGCCTCAGCCTCAGCCTCAGCCTGCTTCAGCCTCAGCCTCAGTCTGCCTTCAGCCTCGGCCTCAGCCTCAGCCTGCCTCAGCCTCAGCCTGCTCAGCCTCAGCCTCAGCCTCAGCCTGCCTCACCATCAGCCTGCTCAGCCTCAGCCTCAGCCTGCCTCAGCCTCAGCCTCAGTCTGCTTCAGCCTCAGCCTCAGTCTGCCTTCAGCCTCGGCCTCAGCCTCAGCCTGCCTCAGCCTCAGCCTGCCTCGGCCGCAGCATCAGCCTGCTCCAGCATTCAAAATGTGGCCCAGGAGTGGAGTTCTGGGCACTAGAAGAACACGAAGTGGCCTACAGTTGGCTCCGGGCATTCAAAATGTAGCCCGGGAATGGAGTTCTGGGAACTTGAAGAACACGAAGTGGCGTACAGTTGGCTCCGGGCATCCAAAATGCGCCCGGGAATGGAATTTTGGGAAATCGAAGAACACGAAGTGGCCTACGGTTGGCTCCGGGCATCCAAAATGTGGCCCGGGAATGGAGTTCTGGGAAGTCGAAGAGCACGAAGTGGCCTACAGTTGGCTCCGGGCATTCAGAATGTGGCCCGGGAGTGGAGTTCTGGGAGGTCGAAGAGCACGAAGTGTGTGACTGTTTGCAAAAAAACGATGCGGCGGCAGCCGCGGCGGCAGCCTGTCCGGGTCCCGCCCAGACCCCCCTGAGGGAGTCATGATGCTCTCTTTTGAGATCACTAGAAACCTATCAGCAAGAGCTGTTAGGTAAAAATTATCCCGGCAAAGCAACCTAACAGCGATGTGTAGAAGCATATATGAAAGCATTCCCCTTAAGATTCAGATGAAAAACCAGTTGTAGAATTCTGCTGTTCTCGCAGTCGTAGTCGCATTCGCGATGACAGTCGCAGCGGCAACGGCAGTCGCAGTCACAGCCTCAGCCTCAGCCTGCCTCAGCCTCAGCCTCAGCCTGCCTCAGCCTCAGCCTGCCTCAGCCTCAGCCTCAGCCTGCTTCAGCCTCAGCCTCAGTCTGCCTTCAGCCTCGGCCTCAGCCTCAGCCTGCCTCAGCCTCAGCCTGCATCAGCCTCAGCCTCAGCCTCAGCCTGCCTCAGCATCAGCCTGTCTCAGCCTCAGCCTCAGCCTGCCTCAGCCTCAGCCTCAGTCTGCTTCAGCCTCAGCCTCAGTCTGCCTTCAGCCTTCAGCCTCAGCCTGCCTCAGCCTCAGCCTGCCTCGGCCGCAGCATCAGCCTGCCTCAGCATTCAAAATGTGGCCCAGGAATGGAATTCTGGGAACTAGAAGAACACGAAGTGGCCTACAGTTGGCTCCGGGCATTCAAAATCATGCCCAGGAATGGAGTTCTGGGAACTTGAAGAGCACGAAGTGGCCTACAGTTGGCTCCGGGCATTCAAAATCATGCCCAGGAATGGAGTTCTGGGAACTCGAAGACCACGAAGTGGCCTACAGTTGGCTCCGGGCATTCAAAATGTGGCCCGGGAATGGAGTTCTGGGAACTCGAAGAGCACGAAGTGGCCTACAGTTGGCTCCGGGCATTCAGAATGTGGCCCGGAATGGAGTTCTCTGGGAGGTCGAAGGCACGAAAGTTGCGACTGTTTGCTTAAAACGACTTCTGCGGCACCCTGTCCGCACCCGCCCAGACCCCCCTGTGGAGTCATCTGCTGCCCTCTTTTGACCCTACTAGAAACCTATCAGTTTTCGCTGTTAGGTAAATACTCTCCCACTTCCCCTGATGCGTCCCGAAGATGGCCGCCCCCCCCCTTCCCCCCCGCGTGCTCTTTTTTTACACACAGGATTCCCGTGAAACGGGTTTTCGCCTGCGTTTTTTTCAAAATGCAGCTCTCGCTGAGGCGCCGGCCTCATTTCTGCTCCCGAATCGTTCCGAATCGTGCTCCCGCTGCAGCGTGGGCCTCATTTTCGGATCGGTGTTTGGCCTCCGTCGTTCAGGATGGCGTTCTCGCCCCAGCGCGGGCCTCTTTCTCGCGCGCCCATCCGCCCGCCACCACCGCACCACCACCACCACCCACCACCACCCACCACCACACCACCCCACCACCACCACCAGCACCAGCACCAGCACCAGCACCACCACACAGCACACAACCCAGCACCAGCACCAGCACACAGCACCAGCACCAGCACCACCACCACCACCACCACACAACCACGCACACACGCACGCACGCACGCACGCGCACCACCACCCAATACGCACGCGCGCGCGGAGCCACAGGTCCGCTACGACACGCGTCCGCGGATAGAGAAAATCAGCGCCATGGTAAGGGATGGGAGGGAGGGGTAGGACGTCAGATATGACGCGAGCGCACCTAGCTTGCCCTACCCCCTCCCCTGGACCTGGACGGGGGGTTCCGCGAGTCGTCGGAGCGTCCAAAACAGCTTCGGCGAGGAAGCCAACATCATTGGTTTAGCTTGGGTGTTTGCCCCATTTGGGTCTCCTGAAGGTTTTTTTTTGGAAGGCACGACGAACACCCTGCCGATCCACTCGTCCATATGTCCACCGCGGGCATCAGGAAAAGAGCCAGAAACGATACGAATTAGCCCCTAAAACGTATCAGCGCCGGCGGGGAGAGGGGAGGGAGGAGGAGGAGGAGGATGAAGAGGACGAGGAGGAGGAGGATTTTGGTCTCCTGAAGGGGGGACTGAAACTAGTACCCCCCCCTTCCTGTGATCGATCTCTCCCAAGATGGCCCAAAGATGGCCCCCAAGGCTCCCAAGGGTGCCCCAAGAGGGCCTCAAGAGGTGGCCAGGCAGCCCCAAGAGGCCCCCAGGATGCCCCCAAGAGGACCCAAGAGACCCCCAAGAGGCCCCAAGAGACCCCCCAGAGGCAACCAAGATGCTCCAAGAGGCATCGGCGAGAATGCCAAATCATTGATTATACAAGAAGGTGTTAGACACATGTTGGCCTCTTGTGGGGGGTGGGGGGGCACTGATTAAGATGACTCCAAGAGCGCCTGGGAGAGCCCAAGATGACCTCCAAGACGGCTCAAGATATCCCAAGATGCCTCATGATGGCTTCCCCTGTGTGCTGCCCACTTCCCTGATCGAGGCTATTCCTCTGGGCATCGTTTCTGGATGGGCTGGTGGGGATTCTTTTTTGGTCGCCGCCGCGGGCGAGAGCGCAAGCGGCGAGTCGGAAGTCCGGGGCGCGGGCCCACCAATTGACAGGAGGAGGAGGAGGAGGAGGAGGAGGAGGAGGAGGAGGAGGAGGAGGAGGAGAGGAGTAGAGGAGGAGGAGGAGGAAAGGAGGAGGAGGATGGAGGAGGAGAGGAAGGAGGAGGAGGAGGAGGAGGAGAGGAGGAGGAAAAGGAGGAGGAGGGGAGGAGGAGGAGGAGGAGGAGGAGGAGGAGGAGGAGGATTCGCGAAGCGTCAACAACTGTTTAGCCCTGCTCGGCCTCCGGGTGCCCTCGCGGGGCCCCTGGACCGGCAAGGACGGCTCGGGATGAAGATCCTCCTGCTCCTCCTCCTCCTTCTCCTCCTCCTCCTCTTCTTCCTCCTCCTCCTCCCCATCCTCCACCCCATCCTCCTCCTCTTTCTCCCTTTCCTCATCTTCCTCCTTCTTCTCCTTCTCCTCCTCCTCCTCCTCCTTCAACAGGCGGGGTCGGCGCTGGTTCCATGGACAGGGTGCATGAAGGGGAACTGGGACACACAAATAAATACACACACAAATAAAAATATCCCCCATATTTTCCCATATTTTCTGGGTGTTTGTCTTCCCCCCCACTTCCCATATTTTCCCATATTTTCTGGGAATCGCCGATAAATTGTGTCTGTGTGTGTTTTTCCCCTCCTGAGTGCAGTCCTTCCAGGGGTCGACGCCGTGAGCAAAGCGAAGCCGGAGTTCTTGGAATCGGGGGGTGGCAGGACGCCAGCGGCCGCAGGGGAGGAAGGCGAGGGCACGTTTGCAGGATGGCCCAAAATCGGATCGAGCAGCGCGCTTGTTTGGGTTAGGCGATGACGGGCGTCATTCGGACGCCGGGCAAGGGCTGCTAAATCCGTGGCTGCTAAAATCGACCTCCGGGAAGTTGTCTTCGTCCTTCCGGGAAGAAGCCCGTTGACTGTTTCGCGTGCCGCGCCTCATTCCGGGAAGCTAATTTTTCCTTCCGGGAGGGCCGTTTTAGCAGCCACGGTTTTAGCAGCCCTCGCCCAGCTTCCGAGTCATGGGGGGTAGGGCGGGGGATATGACGTAACGCCCCCCCCCCCCCGCCGTGTGGCTCTGGCACCTCAGCCGCGCCCGCGCGCACGACGCGACGAGGGACGAGCGACGAGCGACGACGACGACGACGACTCGAGCAGCATGTGGGTGGCGATATGCCCCAGTGCGCTTATGTACACCGCAACGCTCACGTGCACCACAGCGCGCGTGTACACCACAGTGCCTGCGTACCCCGCAACAACCGTGTGCAACGCAGCGCCTGTGTACACGTGAGTGCTTGGGTAGACTACAGCGCCGGCGTACATGCGTACACCGCAACAACCATGTGCTACACAGCGCATGTGTAAACCACAATGTTTGCGTGCACCGCGGCGCCTGTGCACGCCACAGCGCCTGTCCACACCACAGCATCCGCGCGCAACGCAGCGCTAGTGTACACCAGTGCTGCGTGCAGAAAAGTGGTGAAAATCGAATGCGACGCTCTTCCCTCTTCCCTCCTCCTCCAGCTCCACCTCTTCCTCCTCCTCCTCCTCGTCCTCCTCCTCCTCCTCCTCCTCCTCCTCCTCTTCCTTCTTACCCCCTGTCGTGCGGGTTGGCGCTGCAGCGCACGTGCATATCTCAACATGCACCGCAGGATGGTCTATTGAATCGGTCCGCTTGGTTCTCGAAAGGCCAATTTAGCTGGAGCATCGTGGACGCAGATGGGAGGAGTTGGGGTGATGCGGGCGGACTCGGGAGGACTAGTAGATTACAGCGGCGCTCTTTTGTCCATAAAGAATATTTTCTGTCGTTTTCTGTGGAATCCACAAGCGCTCAATTTTGTCGTAAGGATTCCTTTTTAACATTCTATATGCAACAGTGGTGCTGTGTTGCACACGGTTGCTCTGGTGCACACAGGCATGCAGGCATTGTGTACATCGGTGCTGTGTTGCACACGGCTGATGTTGTTTATCAGGCGTTGCGGTGTACACAACAGCTGTTGTGCCCGCAAGCACGGTGGCACAAACTGACGCTGTGTTGCACGCGGCTGCTGTGGTGTACACAGACGGTGTGGTGTACACAGGCGCTGTGGTTCACGCAGGCACTACAAGCGTTGTGGTGCAAATCGCCACCTACATGCTGGTGCTACCCGTCATCCGTCATTCCCAAGCATTCCAGACGCCGACGGCGCCAAACGTGACGTCATCGACAGCCTCCGAGACCCCCCAGATGATTGCCGTCATCGGCCTGGAATAAAAAACAAGCTCCAGCCGCGTCCGCGCGCACGACGACGATGAGCGACGAGCGACGAGCCACAAGCGATGACTACGACGACGACGACAACGACGACGACGACGACAACGACGACGACGACGACGACGACGACGACTGCGGACCAGACTCCTATGCGGATTCCTACGCGGACGCCTACGCGGATCCCAACGCGCACGGCAGCAGTGCACGGAGCGCACTTGGGGGGGGGAGCGTTACGTCAAAGGGGGGGGGGCGGGGGTCATGACGCCCGTCATGCCCCAAGCAATAAGAAACGGGCTCGAGGAACCAGATCGGCGATTGAAATCAATCGGATCGGCGCAATCGGTAGACAAGTCGGGAGAAATCGATTCGGAAGAACATCGAAATGCTTGTAAGTCCTGAATCGGGAAACCGAAATGCAAACCGGAATCAGAAACCGGATCGAATCGGAATCGGAATCGGAATCGATCGAGATCGAATCGGTTCGAGTGGGAGGAGTCGAAGCGAGCCCTGCGTTTGGGAGCCTCTGTGTATACGTAACGCCGAGGAGCTGCGCTTGTCGTAAGCTCAGGCTGGCCTCTGGTGGGCTGCCCGAGCCTCGAGCCGGAAGGTGCTCCTGTTCCCCCCTCTGCATGTCCATCCTCCCTCCCCCTCCCAGTCTTCCCACTCTTTCCCTGTCCCCCCTCCTCCCCACCCCTCCCCCCGCTCCCCCTCCTTCCCCCCCTAACTTCCCCCCTCCTCCCTCCCCTCAGCTCCCTCCCTCACCAATCCCCCCTCCCCTCCCATCCACTTCTCCTCCCCCACCGTGCGGTGGAACCCCGAGCTCACCCACCGACGCACGGCGTGGGTCGCCATGTTGAACCACGAGATATCTCTCGTCGGCGATAAGCCTGGATTGCCCGCTGGGGATGGGGGGGTGCCGGCCGACGGCCTGACCTCTCAGCGCTGGGCAGCCCCTCGTGCACCCGCACGCACCGGCACGGCGTACCCTGCAGGCGCGTCCGCGAGGAACTCTCGCAAGAAACCCAACCCTGAAATGTTGTTGATTTTAATTGTCTTGGTTTGCCAAACAAACATAAAGCATATTACGCAAATTTCTAAGTTTCAGGACTGAGTATCAATTGAATTAAAGTTACACAAAAAAACTCGCGCGCGAAGTGCACCGGAGAGGAAACCTGGAGCACCCCGAGCGCAGCAGCTCCTTCAAAAGGCTGCGGGAGGCCGCCGCGCAGCGCGCGGAGCGAAGAGACCCGGGATGCCCCGACGAGATGTACACGGTTTCTTGATGCGCGCCCACTCTGTACCTCCTCTCGGGAGCGGCAAAGAGGGGGGTGTCCAAGAGGGGGGGGTGCAAATCATGACCGGCGGCATGTGCGCGGCCCAGCGGGGGGGCCAGGGACGTAATGAAATAAGAAGAGGCGCCATGAAATCTGAGGAAAAATCATGGCCCGCGCCATGAAATCCACCCCCCCCCTAGTCATCACCCCCCTCTTTTCCGCTCCCGATCCTTCGAACCTGCGCAACCGACAAGGTCAGGTTGTCTGGGGGCGGGGCGGGCGGGCCCAATAACATGAGTAGCGCCAGACCCTACAGAGAGAGTCTCCACCCACGCGGCGAGGGTGCCTTGGTTCACTCCCGGATCGCTCCACGAGGGCTACGAGGGTTTCGTCCCGAGTAGCGCCAGAGCTAATTAGGCGAAGCCATGCACCCGCTTTCCCTGACCGTCCACCACCATGTCCCCCTCCCCTCGCCATCGCTCGGACGTCCATTCCCTGTGCTCTTTTCGGTTTCGTGCGAAGTTTTTTTTCGCCGAATGATGGAGGATGCTCCTCGACGGTCCCCGCCGAGGAGAAAACGCACCCGTCCGAGCGATGCCAGGTCCCTCCCTCCCATTCACCTCTCCTGGGGAGGACGGAGAAGAAGCAGAAGAAGAAGAAGAACAATAATAAGAAGGAGATCGGACGCGTCCCGAGTAGCGTCAGAACTGATAGGCGAAGCCATGCACCCGCTTTCCCTGACCGTCCATCATGTCCCCCTCCCTCCCTCCCATCCACCTCTCCTGGGGGGGACGAAGAAGAAGACGAAGAAGATCGGCCGAGTGCCAGTTGAGACAACGGCGGCTCTCCCGCCCCGCCCCAATCAGCTCAAGATCGCACCCCAAACCCTCCAGGAGGAGGAGGAGGGGGAGGGAGGAGGAGGAGGAGGAGGAGGAGGAGGAGGAGGAGGAGGAGGAGGAGGAGGAGGAGGAGGAGGGGGATGCATGCAGCAGACTTCGTAACCCCCCCTTTCCCAGCCCCCCCCCTGCAGGGTCTTGCAGGCCCTTCCAAGGAAGCAGAGGATCTTCCGAATCCTGCAGGGCCTTGCAGGCTTCTTGCAGATGCCTGGCGAGATCAAGCCGAGGAATGCTGACCGCTGCCCGAGGCCGACCCCGCCGTGGCGACGGGAGGCCTCCAGGACACCCCAAAAGCGGGAACGACGCCAGGGAGCGCCGCCGTTGTCTTGTTTTGTCGGGGATGGACAGGCCTCCCTTTAGTAAAACGTGGTTTAGTGAAAACGACTTCGGGTCCAAACCTGGCGGGCGCAAGCCTGGAAAACAACGGCCACGGCGCCCTCTCGAAAACCGAAAACGGACAATTCTCTAATCGACGTGTCACTGTTGGGGGTTCTGTCCACCCCCGATTTTGGGCCATGCGAAAAAAGGAGAGGAGGAGGGATGAGAAGGAGGCGGCGTCAGTAAATGAGGCCAACCCCTGGATGGGAACGATAAAAAGGGGGCGGGACTGGCTCAGGGGGGAGACACTGGCGTAATTAAATGAGGCCAACCCCTGGATGGGAACGATAAAAAGGGGGCGGGACTGGCTCAGGGGGGAGACACTGGCGTATCCGGGATCTTCTGACCCGGGTCGGTCCAAACCCCGGGTCAGTCAGGCTTTGGAAGAGCCCGCAAGACCCTGCAGGACCCTGCGGAACCCTCCACGCCGGCCCACGCAAATTCACCCCTGGCTCTGCAGGATCCTGCACGAGCCGGCGCTCTGGCTGACCCCCGTTTGCGCTGACCCCCGCCTCCTGAGCCCCGATCCTGGTCATCGCCGATCGATCGGCGACAGACCGTCGACAGCGGCACCGCACGCTCCAGGGCAGGGCGAGGCACCCGGGCCCCGATCGGCCACCCGGGGCACACACTCGAGCGGAGGTCCACCAATGGGACCACGAATCGACGGCGCTGAAGAGCTTCGCTGCCCCGAGACGCAACGCGCAACACATGGCGTGCCGGCCCGGAGCTCACACGCAGACCGAGAGCGCAGGTCCAGCGCGACACGTTCGCCGAGACGCGGGCCGAGGCGTGCCGAGGCAACGCACAGTGAGTTGACCCAGAGGAGGAGGAGGAGGAGGAGGAGGAGGAGGAGGAGGAGGAGGAGAAGGAGGAGGAGGAGGAGGAGGGGACAATGAGGGGGGGAGGAAGAGAGGAGAGGAGGAAGAGGAGGAGGAGGAGGAGGAGGAGGAGGAGGAGGAGGAGGAGGAGGAGCACGGTACATGTGGCGTTCCACAACGGGCAGGCCAGGGCAGCTGAGGGCGGCGCGGAGGAGGGCTCCGGAGGCCACGGGGAGGCCTCGGGGGTCACAGAGGAGCGGCACCTCCGCCGGGGACAGGCCTCGAAGCGAACGGCCTCGTGGTTCGCACCCTGCACCTCCTGCACACACGATGCACGTGTGCCTGACCAGCTGCTCCATTCGAAGGCGTCTGATGAAGCAAACAGTTATTGCGTCTCAGTGTGTCATGCTACGCTTTGGGGCACGAGGGCTTATGATGCCGCTGGTGCCGGTCAGAGCAGCCAGCCAGCCAGCCAGACCAGCAGACCTCAGACCAAACTAAGCAGATCAACAAAACCAACCAAATCCACAATATCAAAATTGAATTGCAAACACTATCCTGGCGAAAGGCCCAACCATATGCAGTTGTGCATACCTCGGTGATGCGTATCCTCTTCGTTGGAGATCTCTATGGGGCCACGAAGCATGTGAGGAGTGTGCCGAAACGTCCGCGATGATGCCACTCGGGCGCTGCCACTAGGGCCTTCGTTGGAGCTCCCTATGGGGCACGAACCGTGTGAGGGGTGTACCAAACCGGGTAACGTGGTGCCATGCGGGCGCTGCCTCTGGGACCTTCGGTGGAGCTCCTCATGAGGCTCAGAAACGTGTGAGGGGTGTGCCGAATCGGGTGCGGTGGTGCCATGAGGTCGCTGCCTCTGGGGCCTTAAGGTGGAGCTCATTATGGGGCTCCGAAGCGATTGAGGGATGTGTCGAAGCGGGCGCGGTGGTGCCATGCGGGCGCTGCCTCTGTCACTTTCGGTGGAGCTCCCTCATGGGGCCCGAAACATGTGGGGGGTGTGCCTGAAAGGGCGCGGCGGTGCCTACGGGTGCTGCCTCTGGGACCTTCGTTGGAGCTCCCTAGCCTTCGGTGGAGCTCCCTATGGGTCCCGAAACTTGTGAGGGGTGTGTCGAACTGGGTGCGGTGGCGCCATGTGGGCGCTGCCCCTGGGGCCTGCGGCAGAGCCCCCATGGGGCCACGAAACGTGTGAGGGGTGTGCCGAACCGGCCTGCGTTGGTGCCATGCGGGCGCTGCCACTGGGGCCTTCGGTGAAGCTCCCCAAGCGGCGCGAAACGCGTGAGGGGTGTGCCGCAGTGGACATGCGAAGGAGGGGTGCGCCGAAATCGGTGGCGCGGACGCATGTGGACACCGCCACTGGGGCCTTCGCTGGCGCTCCTCACGGGGTCACGAAACGTTGTCATGGCTGGGGGGGACGCATGCGAAGTGCGCCACTGCCACCTTCGGCGGAGCTCCATATGGGGCCACGAAGCGCTGTCCTGGGTGTGGGGGAAGCGCATGCGAACGGCGCCACCTTCGGTGGAGCGCCCTATGGGGCCACGAGACACCATCCTGGGTTGGAGAGACGCATGCGAACGGTGCCACTGGGGCCTTCGGTGGGGCTACCTGGGCTCCCTATGGGGCCACGAAACGATGTCCTGGGTGGCGTTCGCGCATGCGGACCCTGCTACTGGAGCCTTCGGTGAAGCTCCCTATGGGGCCCCGAAGCGATGTCTTGGGTTGCGTATGGCGCATGCGGACCCTGCCACTGGAGCATTCGGTGGAGCTCCCTTTGGGCCACGAGACACTGTCCTGGGTGGCGCTGGCGCATGCGGACCCTGCCACTGGAGCCTTCGGTGGAGCTCCCCATGGGGCCACGACGCGCTGTCCTGGGTGGCGCTGGCGCATGCGGACTCCGCCACTGGAGCCTTCGGTGGAGCTCCCTATGGGGTCACGGAATGCTGTCTTGGGTGGTGTTGACACATGCGAGAGAGCGTGATCCACCGCCGCTTTACTGTGGAAAATTGCCAACCTTTTCCCTTCCCCCCCCCCCCTCCTCCGGAAAAAAAAAAAAAAATACGGTAAAAAAAAAAAAAATCCCCCCAGACCCCCCCCTGCCGGAACCCCTCCCCCCCCCCCCCCCCCCCCCCTCCCCCCTCCCGGCAAAAAAAAACCCCCCCCCTCCCCTAAAACCTCCGCCCGCCCCCCCCCCCCCTCCCCCCTCTAAAACCGTGGGGGGTCACTATACCGGTTTCGACCCCTCCCCCCTCCACCCCCCTCCGGAAGTCCCGGAAACCGGAAATGTGTGTCACTTACCGGTTGGAACCCCCCCCCCCCCCCCCCCCCCCTCGAAAACCGGAGGGGGGTCACTACCGGTTCGACCCCCCCCCCCCCCACGCACCGCCAGCAAACGACTCCCGGTCCCTACCACCGCTCGCATCACATCCCCCACTGTTGTTCCCAGCACCACTGTCCTCACCACCACTGTCCCCACTGGTTCCACCACCGTCCCTATTGTCCCCACCAATGCCCCCACCACTGTCGCACTGTCCCCACTGTTCCCACAACTGTTCCCACCACGGTTCCACTCTCCCCACTGTCTCCACGGACCCAACCACTGCCTATCCCCATTGTCCCCACTGTCCCACTGACTCCTCCGCTGTCCCACTGAGCTGTCCCACTGTTTCCACCACTGTCCCCACTGTCCCCACCACTGTCCCCACTGTACCTCTGTCCCATTGTCCCACCGCCGTCCTCGCCACCGCCTTTACCAGTGTCTCCACCACCATTGTACCCTCCACTGTCCCAGTGTTTCCACCTCATTCCCACTGTCCCCACACCACTGTCCCCACCACCACCGTTCCCACCACTGTCCACTGTCCCCCCTGTTCCCACCATTGTCCCCACCACTGTCCCCACCACTACCGTCCCCACCACTGTCCCACTGTCCCACTGTCCCCACCACTGTCCCGCTGTCCCCTCACCACTGTCCCCACCAACACCGTCCCCACCACTGTCCGCACCCCCACTCGGTTTTCGAGGGGAGGGGGGGGGGGTTCGAACCGGTAGTGACCCCCCCCCCTTTTCATGATGTGCTGGGGGGGGGGAGGGGGAAGGGTTCGAACCGGTAGTGACCCCCCCCGGTTTTCCGGAGGGGTGGGGGGGGGGGAGGGGTTCGAACCGGTAGTGACCCCCCCCGGTTTTCCGCCAGCAGCGGTAGAACACGCTCTTTCACACATGCGGACCCCGCCACTGGAGCATTCGGTGGAGCTCCGTATGGGGCCACGAAACGATGTCCTGGATGGCGTTGCCGCATGCGGACCCTGCCACTGGAGCGAGCCTTCGGTGGAGCTCCCTGTGGGGCCACGAAACGCTGTCCTGGGTGGCGTTGACGCATGCGGGCCCTGCCACTGGAGCCGTCGGTGGAGCTCCCTATGGGGCCACGAAACGCTGTCCACTGGAGCCTTCGGTGGAGCTCCCTATGGGGCCACGAACCGTGTGAGGGGTGTGCCGAAATGTGCGGGATGATGCTGATGTTTGCGATGATGATGATGATGATGATGATGATGATGATGATGCTGATGATGATGATGATGATGATGATGATGATGATGATGATGACGATGACGATGACGATGACGATGATGATGATGATGATGATGATGATGATAATGATGATGATGATGATGATGATGATGATGATGATGATGATGATGATGATGATGATGATGATGATGATGATGATGATGATGATGTTGCCGTCGATGGAAAGAGGGAGGAGAGGGATGAGGATGAGGAGCGGAGGGGAGGAGAGGAGACGCGGGGCACTGTCTCTTCACAATGAGGACCCAACACCACAGGGTGGTGGGAAAAACAGCGACTTGAACGCATCGGAAGAGGCAGAGCAGCAAGACCAGCAAGCGAGCCACGCCAAGTAGACTGACAAGACCAACCATACCAGCCAGTCATACGAGAGAGCCAGACCAGACCAACCAGACCTACCAGACCAGCCAGCCATAAAGACCAGCTAAGCCCAGACCCATCAGACCATCCGCTAACATGCCGCATTGCAAAACAAAGCCTGACGAAGGACCCGACCATATGCAGCTGGGTGGCGTTGACGCATGCGGACCCTGCCAGTGGAGCCATCGGTGGAGTTCCTGTGGGCCTACGAAGCGCTGCCCTGGGTGGCGTTGACGCATGCGGACCCTTCCACTGGAGTTTTCGGTGGAGCTCCCTGTGGGCCAACGAAGCGCTGCCCTGGGTGGCGCTGACGCGTGCGGACCCTGCCACTGGAGCCTGCGGTGGAGCTCCCTATGGGGCCACGAAGCGTTGTCCTGGGTGGACTGGCGCAGCGGACCCTGACAATTGGAGCCTTCGGTGGAGCTCCCTATGGGGCCACGAGACACTGTCCTGGGTGGCGCTGGCGCATGCGGACCCTGCCACTGGAGCCTTCGGTGGAGCTCCCTATGGGGCCACGACGCGCTGTCCTGGGTGGCGCTGGCACATACGGACCCTGCCAGCGGAGCCTTCGGTGGAGCTCCCTATGGGGCCACGAAACACTGACCTGGGTGGCGCTGGCGCATGCGGACCCCGCCACTGGGGCCTTCGGTGGGTCCCCCTATGGGGCCACGATGCACTGTCATTGGTGGCACTGGACGCATGCGGACCTGGCAATGGAACATTCGGTGGAGCTCCCTGGGGGGCCACGAAACGTGTGCGGTGTGTGCCGAAATGGGTGGCGGTGACGCATGCGGACCCTGCCACTGGAGCCTTCGATGGAGCTCCTATGGGACCACCAACCGTATGAGGGGTGTGCCTAAATGGGTGGCGTTGACGCATGCGGACCCTTCCACTGGGGCCTACGGTGGAGCTCCCTATGGGGTCACGAACCGTGTGAGGGGTGCGCCGAAATGGGTGGCGTTGGCGCACGCGGACCCTGCCACTGGGGCCTTCGGTGGAGCTCCCTGTGGGGCCTCAAACCGTGTGGGGGTTGTGCCTAAATGGGTGGCATTGACGCATTGCGGACCCTGCCACTGGGGCATTCGGTGGAGCTCCCTGTGGGGCCACGACCCGTGTGAGGGGGAGGAGGAGGAGGAGGAGGAGGAGGAGGAGGAGGAGGAGGAGGAGGGAGGAGGAGGAGGGAGGAGGAGGAGGAGGAAGAGGAGGAGGAGGAGGAGGAGGAGGAGGAGGAGGAGGAGGAGGAGGAGGAGGAGGAGGAGGAGGAGGAGGATCCGCGCGCATCAAGGGGGCGGGCTGACGGCCGCCTCCCCGGCGCCCGCGGCGGCGGGCTCGCCGACAGGGGCCCTGCCGCCAGGCGAGGGCCCCTGGCCACGGGAGCAGCTCAACGCAGGCTCCCGCTCCCGACGAGGAAGCACGGGCCCTGCCGCCTGGCAAGGGCCCCTGGCCACGGGAGCCCGCTGGCGGCGGGCCCCCGACCACGGGGGCCCCCAACTGGGCCAGGCCCCGACCATGCAAGTAAGTGCTCGCGCAGCTGGGTGCAGACCATCACCATCAGCGCGAGCCAGTAGCGCTGGAGGACAAACTTCCGTCCAGCATCTTCATCGAGACCACGACCTTCGCGGAGATCGTGGGCGCCAACTTCTTCTCCAACCTCGGCAGCGCAGCCTTGCCTCTGCTGCCAGGGTGGCCGCGCTCTTTCTTGAACGTGGAGGGCCTGGCTGCAGCTGAGGCGCCACACACCAGGCATGCAATAACAGCCATGTCCTTGACGAGCTCGGAGATCCGCACGGGCGCCAGCTCCACAAACACATGCTTCTTGTCTAACGTGGAATTCATCTCCAGCACCGTCGGGACGATGCTCCCTGAGCACTCCGATCTGCGGTCGTACCATCTGCACCTGGCACGCCACTTGGCACCCTCATCGCCCCTGAGGTCACACATCAACTTGGTTGCCACAGGTTTGACGGCTGCCTTGGGCGCTGGCCTGTTGGGTTTCGCCGTGCAGTGTGAGCAATCCGTGCCATCAACACGAGAACCCACTGCAACAACCCACAGGGCCACTCCTTCAACCGGCTCACGAGGCTCCCGAAGCCGCCCACGATCAGCTTCAGAGATCCGCCCGACAGTAGCCGCCTGCTTGGCCGCTTTTCCGGCCAAGTAGTTCCCATGCCAATCGCGATAACAGGGGCCCACACCATCTGCGAGTCGACGCCTGCTGACGTGCGCCTGTATCCTCTCGATGGTCAAACCTTCGGGTCCCAAGCCACCGAATTCATCGACCAGGGTCCAGATCTGCGTCCACAAATTGGCCCATGCATATGAATGATGCGTCGCGCGTTCACGCCCGTGCTCCATGAGGCCCTTGACCACGAAGGAGCTGCCCGTAACCGCCACCACTGGTGGAAGAGAAAACTCAGGGCGTGAAGCAAGGCTGCCAGCTCCCCACCTTTGATGTCCACGTACGGCTCATCCAGCACCCCTGAGACGCCCTGGTAGAACTCGTCCGAGCCTGGCCTCAGCGCGACGACTGCCCAGCCCACTGTGGTGTAACGCTCGTAGTCCCCTTCGTGCGCTGACCCGTCTAGATACAGCCTCCCAGGAGGTAGCCAACCTTCACCAGGCATGCCGAGCCAACAAACTTCCGCTGGTCGGGGAGGTATGCGCACACCTTGAGGACTTGGCCACAGACAACATTCAAGAAGGCAACGTATCTTGTCGTCATCTGCTTTCTGCGCCAACAGCTCGATCTGCTTCTTCAGCGCCAGTTCATCCGGCCAATTGCCACACTCACAATGCCTGTGGTACAACGTCCCGAAATGCCCACAGCGCAGACAATCTGGTGCAGTAGCGTAGCCCTTCTCAAACTTGCGAGCCTGCGGCCATTGGCCGCCTTGCACCAGCGAGTCCAGATAACCCTTCTCATTCGCCGTCAATTGAATAGCCACCATCTTGGATACGACTGTGGCAGCGACTGCGCAGCCGCTCTGGCCCGACTCGACTCCATCACTGCCCCCAGACCCCGTATCCCGTGGCGCATGGCCGAAGCCACGCATTGAGGGTAAGCTGCCCACCACAGGACCGACAGCCTCGAAGCTGCCGCGCGGGGCCTGGCTGGCTGGCTCGCCATGTCGGGCCAGGGGCGCAGAAATGCTGCCCCCACCCAACAGCACCTCGGAAACTGGCGCTCCACCAGCGATCACGACAGTGGCAGCGACTGCGCAGCCACGCTGGCCCGACTGGACTCCATTACGACTGCCCCCAGACCCCGTATCCCGCGGCGCATGGCCGGAGCCGAGCATTCAGGGTAAACTGCCCGCCACGGGGCCGACAGCCTCGAAGCTGTCGCGCGGGGCCTGGCTGGCTGGCACGTCTTGTCGGACCAGGGGCGCAGAGCTGCTGCTCTCGACCAGCGGTGCCTCGGCCACTGGGACTCCATCTGCGGCCACGTCGTTGTCGGAATCTGTAATATCACCCAGCAAATCATGGAATACGCTAGCCCAGCCCTGACCAGCGTCACCCCGTAAGCGTTTCAAAGTGCAAGAAGACGCGCCAGCGGGCAGCTGGCACCCAGGGCCCAGCACCGACCCTTGCACCCCCGCACGATCCACTCGAGGAAGAAGACGAACCTCTGGAGGCCCATGCTGCGGAGGCGCATGCGAAGGCGTCCTTCGAGGTCTCGAATTGGCTGCGGTACCTGGGACGACCTGCTTGCCGAACATGCCCGTCTTGCAGGCTGCACCACCATTGATAAGCCGCGTCAGCGGCTCCAGCACCCCGCCGCCCATGAGATGTTCGAAACCATCATGCGCTCATGCGCTCCGACTTGCTCCCACTGCCGCGATTCAACAGCACGCTCCAGAAGCCGCCTAACTGCCCATGGTGACGCACCGAACACATGAACCGCGAGGCCTTCGTTGGTGCGCCGGCATTCGTCAGACAGCACGGTCCATCCCACTCTCTCAAGCGACAGTCTCACTGCTGCAAAAGGCCCCTTGACCTGAGCCCAGCTGGTCGCACAACAATGCATGAGGCCGTATCTGATGACGTGCTTCGGTCTCCAGCCTTCCCACGCCGCTCGAAGCATGGTCATAGCTGGCAATAGCGTTGCCCTGAACATCGGGCCCAGACCTGGCGACAGCATCAAGGTAAGTGACCGCGACCGCCCAGCAGTGGAATTAGCCACGGACGTGAACACCAGAGTTCTCAGCTTGTCGAGCTCCGTGCTAGTACAGCCTGTGACCACGAACCCGTAGCTGACCGACGCCTCCAACCCACTGCGAGCGACCTTGCGCACAGCAAGTCGCCTACCTTTGCCGCCTTTGAGGAACATAACCCGTCGAATACGAAGTCCAGCAGCCACCAGCTTCTCTCTCCTGACTTTACTTTGAATGCGCCACCTGCCACATGCAAAGTCCACTCCAAGGTTGCGTTCAGTGCCGGCTGATTGCATGCCTAGCGGTCGCCGCAGCCGCTTTTTCCAAGGAGTGTCTAGCAGCTGGCACGTTGGACATCGCCCGTGCAGCAGCGATCTTCAAGTCCACACTCTCGAGCAACGTCTGCAGGCGAAAAGCAGCGTCCGAAACCTCTCTCGTAGCTCTGACCAACCCTCCCACCCGATGGAACATCACATCGCCCACGACAACTGCCAGCTGAACCGTGGGGTGGTGACGCACTAGCAGGTCCAAGAGCTTGATCCGGATAAGCTTCAACAAAGTCGTAGCAAACCCATCGCCTGGTAGCACGGATTGCCGCGCAGCCACCACATTCGATGCCGCACTTCCAAGCGTGAGAATGAGAGGAGAACAATACAGCTGCAAATACAACTTCAATTGCTACAGTGGGTACCCCGTTTCAATGGCTGCAGCCACCAGCCAATGATGCCGAATCTGTTCGTAAGCTTTGAGGAGATCGAGAAGACCTGCAAATGCCGTCCAACCACGCTCGTCTCCCGCTGCGACGCCTTTCTGGGTAGCCCACTCGCTCACGGCGGTCTGGTGCCATATCGCTCTCTCACAGGAGCGATCTTGCGTGGCCCACCAGAAAGACCGCGAATTGCGCGCCTCCCAGGACCTCGCCACATCCCGCCGAAGCCTCGCTCGCATTCGAGAAATGGCCATGATAAGAGCAATAGGCCGAACACCACCTGTTCGCTTTTGAATGAAACAGACCTTCGTAACCAACTTTGGCCAAGACGCCTCTCTCTCAATGCCTTCGATGATGTCCGCCAAGACCTCCAACCCCGCATCGTCGAGCTCCAGAAACTGACGTGGGCTGATCGTGTCGAAAGACATGCCTGTCTGCACAGGGAAGGTGAGGAGGGCCTTCCTCACCTGCTCCACCGAAGGCCGAGGCGGCCTCTCACCCAAATCAGCAGGCCAAACAAACCGCTCCTGATGAAGATGACACCTCCAACGAGGAGGAGGATGAGGAGGAGGAGCAGGAAGAGGAGGAGAGGAGCATGAGAGGGGACGCGGGTCGCTGTCCTTTCAAAACGAGGACCCAACACCAAGATTGTTGGGAACAAACTGCAAAGCCCTGGCAAAAACAGCATTGCAACAGCATCTGGCATGCAATTACCCTTGCGAAGGACAAAACCATACGCAATTGTGAATAACGCGTTGTGGGTGCCGCTTTCGGTGGAGCTCCCTATGGGGCCACGAAACGCTGTCCTGGGTGGCGCTGGCGCATGCGGACCCTGCCAGTGGAGCCTTCGGTGGAGCTCCCGATTGGGCCACGAAACACTGACCTGGGTGGCGCCGGCGCATGCGGACCCCGCCACTGGAGCCCTCGGTCGAGCTCCCTATGGGGCCACGAAACGCTGTCCTAGGTATGGCTGGCTCATGTGGCCACCCCCACTGGGGCCTTGCGTGGGGCTCCCTATGGGGCCCACGAAACGCTGTACTGGGTGGGGCGGACGCATGTGGCCACCCCCACTGGGGCCGCAGATGGAGCTCTCTATGGGGCCGGTGTGAGGGACGCACGTGGCCGCCCCAGCTGGGGCCGCAGATGGAGTTTCCTATGGGGCCACGATGCGCTGCACTGGGTGTGGCGGACGCATGTGGCCACCCCACTGGGGTCTTGGGTGGAGCTCCCTATGGGACCACGAACGCTGTACTGGGTGTGGCGGACGCATGTGGCCACCCCCACTGGGGCCTTAGGTGGAGCTCCCTGTGGGGCCACGCGCCGTACTGGGTGTGGCGGACGCATGAGGCCATCCCCCCTGGGGCTTTAGGTGGAGCTCCCTATGGGGCCACGAAACGCTGTACTGGGTGTGACGGACGCATGTGGCCCCCCCCACTGGGGCCTTAGTTGGAGCTCCCTATGGGGCCACGGAGCGCCGTACTGGGTGTGGCGGGCGCATGTGGCCACCCCCATTGGGACCGTAGGTGGAGCTCCCTATGGGGTCACGAAGCGCTGCACTGGGTGTGGCGCTCGCGTGTGGCCGCTCCCACTGGGGCCTTAGGTGGAGCTCCCTATGGGGCCACAAAGTGCCGTACTGGCTGTGACGGGCGCATGTGGCCACCCCCACTGGGGCCTCAGGTGGAGCTCCCTGTGGGGCCACGGAGCGCCGTACTGGGTGTGGCGGACGCATGAGGCCCTCCCCACTTGGGCCTCAGGTGGAGCTCCCTATGGGGCCACGAAGCGCTGTAATGGGTGTGACGGACGCATGTGGCCACCCCCACTGAAGCTTTAGGATGGGCTCCCTTTGCGTCCACGAGACGCTGTCCTGGGTGTGGCGGGCGCATGTGGCCACCCCCACTGGGCCCTTAGTTGGAGCTCCTTTTGGGGCCACGGAGCCCCTGTACTGGGCGTGGCGGACGCACGTGGCCATCCCAACCAGGGCCTTAGGTGGAGCTCCCTATGGGGCCACGAAACGCTGTACTGGGTGTGGCGGACGCGTGTGGCCATCCCCAGTGGGGCCTTAGGTGGAGCTCCCTATGGGGCCACGGAACGCCGTACTGGGTATGACGGACGCATGTGGCCACCCCCACTCGGGCCTTAGCTGGAGCCCCCTATGGGGCCACGGAACGCCGTACTGGGTGTGGCGGACGCGTATGGCCACCCCCAATGGATTTTTAGGTGGAGCTCCCTATGGGGTCACGAAGCGCTGCACTGGGTGTGGCGGGCGCATGTGACCACCCCCACTGGGGCTTTAGGTGGAGCTCCCTATGGGGCCACGAAGCGTGTGAGGGGTGATGATGAGGGGGCAGCAGGAGGGAGGAGACGCGGGGACCGTCTCTTCAAAACGAGGACGCAACACCCCAGGATGGTTTGAAAAAAACAGCGGTTGTGTGGCGGTCGTGGTTGTGGCTGCGCGCTTGGCACCGCTCTGGACCTCCTCGAACCACATTCGGCTCGCACGCGGAATCACACACATAAGCTCAAGCAACGAAACATCGCTGGGGGGGGTGACCCGAGGGGGGGTGTCCTGGGCGGGGGAGGGTCTCCACCCAGATATGCATCCCTTCCGGGCAAAGACGCGGCAAGAGTGCCCCAAGAGGCCCTCAAGACGGTCGCCGAGGGCCCCAAATCACCAAACGATCGGTCCAAGGCGCCAACGTAGCCTCCGGACGGCTGTGAAAAGGTTTACAAAACGCCCCAAGAGGCCTTCAAGAGCACTCCCAAGAGGGCCCCAATGTGCAAAACTCACAGATGCCCCTTTGAGCCGCCGAAAGATTTTAGTGGTCTCGCCTTGTCGGCTTCCCGACGCTCCAAGAAAGCCCACTGGGCCCCCAAGATCGCCCAAGAGGCCTCCAAGAGAGCCCCGAAACGACCCAAGAGGGCCCCAAGAGCGCCCAACAGGCCTCAAAGACAACCCCAAAGGCCCCCGAAACTGCTCCAAGAGAGAGCCCAGACGGGGGACCCAAACGGACATTTCGAGCCCTCGGCCTGAGAGGCTTCCAGGAGACCCCAGAGGCCCCAAGAAGCCCCCCGAGAAATCCCCACGATGCTCCCAGGAGGCCCCAAAGAGCCTCATAGGAGGCCCCCAAACTATACAAACGAGGCCCCCGAGAGCGCTCGTCGTCGTCGTCGTCGTCGTCGTCGTCGTCGTCGTCGTCGTCCTTGTCGTCGTCGTCGTCGTCGTTTTCGGCGCCACCGCCACCGCCGCCGCGGTCCGTGTCGTCGTCGTCGTCGTCGTCGTCGTCGTCGTCGTCGTCGTCGTCGTCCTCGTCGTCGTCGTCGACCTCGTCGATCTCGTCGTCGTCCTCGTCGTCGTCGTCGTCGTCGTCCTCGTCGTCGTCGTCGTCGTCTTCGCCGCCACCGCCACCGCCGCCGCCGCCGGTGTCGGTGTCGTCGTCGTCAGTGTCGTCAGTGTGGTCGTTGGCGTCGTCGTCGTCGTCGACTTCGCCGCCATCGCCACCGCCGCCGCCGTCGGTGTCGTCGTCGTCGTCGTCGTCGTCGTTGTCGTCGGTGTCGTCGTCGTCGTCGTCGTCGACCTCGTCGTCGACCTCGTCATCGTCCTCGTCGTCGTCGTCGTCTTCGCCGCCGCCGCCACCGCCGCCGCCGCCGTCGGTGTAGTCGTCGTCGTTGTCGTCGGTATCGTCGTCGTCGTCGTCGTCGTCGTCGTCGTCGTCGTCGACCTCGTCGCCGCCGTCGTCGTCGTCGTCGTCGTCGTCGTCGTCGTCGTCGTCGTCGTCGTCGTCGTCGTCGTCTGTCAGGGTCGGCGGCACCGGCCGTCAGGCCTCTCCACTACAGTAATAAGGATCAACCTGGCATCGGCGGTTCCTCGACCTGCAATCGGAGGCACGTCGCCGATGAATCGGCGATGGCCCCCTGATAGCGAAGCCACACGCTTCTGGGCGGGGTGAGCTGTCGGGCCACTATGGGCGATCAATGGGCGATCGGGGGTCGATGCGTTCCCCACCCTGAGCCTCCATCCCCCCCTAACGTTGCCCATGAGGGGAGGGGAAAGCCTCCTCGACCCTGGGGAAGACCAACAAGCACCGGGACCTCTCCCAGGGTGCGCTCTGACCAGAATTTCGACGCGAATCCAGCAGTAGCGACGAGGGCCTACGAGGAGGCCCGAACAGGCTAAACGGAGGGACACATCGCGGCATGGGTACCTTTCCATCCTCCGAGGCTCGTGCTCCTCGACGCGCTGGGGCCGATGCCGCACGTGTGCTTTTCTGGCGCGCGATGCCAGCGGGCCCTCGTGGCGCAGGGCAAGTGCCCCGCGCGGCGCACCTATATATGTATCCGCATCCGCGCCCTCGCGGTCTGGACTCCAGGGCGCGACCCCGCGGATACACGGCCGCACGCGGCCGTGCGGCAAGTTCGTCTCGTGCTGACTTCGGCGCTGGTTTCTGACACCGCAGGGGTCGTTCATCATTGAACGATCGGCCGTTTCCGAAACGTCAGATGGTTCAAGGATCGAGCGATTCTAAGTCGCCGGCGCCGTTCAACGTTGACCGCCCGCGGCGGGGCCGCCGCCGAACGACACGACGCCAACCTACCATACGCTCCGCGCGGGTCATCCGTGGAAAATCGCCCCGTATCCGCGGGGTCGCGGCCCAAGGGCCGGGCCCGCGAGGACGCGGATACAGACTTTTGTTTCGCCCACGGAGGTGGGCCGAGAATGATCATTAGCAGAGGCCACGCTTGGCATCGGGCAGTGCGCAGCACTACGCACCCCGCAGAGGAAATGGGCAGATTCCTGCCGCCGTGCTCTCTTGTGACGCTGGGGCGTGGTCGAAGGCCTGTCCGCTGTCTGGCAGGGCTTCTCCAATGTCTTGCCGTGGAACTCCCGTGGGCTACTCTCTTGGCCAATTGTGAGCAACTTCCTCGTCCTCTTCCTCCTCCTCCTCCTCCTCCTCCTGCTCCTCCTCCTCCTGCTCCTCCTCCTCCTGCTCCTCCTCCTGCTCCTCCTCCTTCTCCTCCTCTCCCTTCGCCTCCTCCTCCTGACCGCCCCCCCTCGACCCGACCCGCGCAGAGCATCACCACCTCCTCCCCCCTGGCTCTGCTCCCCGGCATACCTCCCTCCTCCCTCCTCCCTCCTCCCTCCTCCTCCTCCCTCCTCCCTCCTCCCTCCTCCTCCCTCCTCGTCTCCGCGGCCGCGGGAGGCTCTGGGGCGGCCGGAGGCCGTCCCCGAAAACGGCTGCGAGGCGCTCCGGGTCCATCCCGAAGCGGCCCGACGAGCCCTCGCGAGGCTCCAATATCTCCTCAAAATGCCCCCCCAGGCCCCAAGGAATTTGCAGGAGACGCCCCACGAGGCCTTCTGCGGCGCCCTGAGAGGCGAAAAAGACCGAGCAACCGACTGAGAGCAAGTTGCCTCTCGAACTTTTCGCCTTCAGGAGCTCGATTCTCCATGCTTCGCGAGCACGCCCGTGGCCAGCCCGCCCCCCCCCCGCCCCCCTCCCCCCTGGCTGGCCACGTCACGATTTGCGCTGGCGCCGTGCGCGAATGAGCCATTCCCGGGCGTTGCCAGACGGCGCTGGCGCGAACCGTGACGTGACCAGCCCCCGCCCCCCCCTCCTCCCGGGTCACGCCAGATATCGCCGCCAGAAAGAGAGGGACGGCATCCGAACTGCCTCGAGAAAACCTCAGAGCAGAAGCCGCCACGACGGCCCGGCAAAACCGCCCCCAGGACAGCCGCAAGAGCGCACGCGTCGGCTTCCGGGCGACTTCACGGCCCAAGACCACCGTCAGCGAAAGGTGATGCAGGGCGCCGCAGTACTGTCCCAAGTGCGGCCCGAAGAGCCCCCACGGGCTCCGAGACTACTCCAAGACGCCCCTTGGGGGCCCCGAAAGCTCCCGAGAGGCACCCGACAGAAGGCACCCGCAGGGCGCGAAGGTGCAGGAGACGTCGCCACGACGCTCGGGGACCTCAGAGCGTGCTGCTCCCTGGGCGAATCCGTCACAGATCGGCTCGGACAAGCTTCAGGTTGCCCCCGGAAGGGGGGGCGAGGAGGAGGAGGAAAGGCAGGAGGAGGAGGAGGAGGAGGAGGAGGGAAGGAGGAGGAGAGGAGGAGGAGGAGGAGGAGGAGGAGGAGGAGGAGGGAAGGAGGAGGAGAGGAGGAGGAGGAGAAGGAGGAGGAGGGAGGAGGAGGAGGAGGAGGAGGAGGAGGAGGAGGAGGAGGAGAACCAGGAGGAGGAGGAGCCCGCCAAGGACAGCCCCACGAGGCGCCCCACGAGCGCCCCACGACGGCCCGAGGCGGCCCCGAGGCTGCCGAGAGGCCCTCGCCGCGCCGCCCCGGAGCCGCTTCGGGGCAACGCCACCCCGAACCACATCGCGCCCGCCGTCGGCCGGAGGCCGCCGGCGGGTGCCCCCGGCGGTCCCCCCAAGAGACTCCCGGGGGGGGCCCTCGCGAGGGCCCGGCGAGGCCCTCGGGAGGCCCCAACTGGCCATCGCTCGGACGTCCATTCCGCGTGTTTCTTTCGGTGTCGTGCGTGGTTGTTTCGCCAAAGGATCAAGGATGCTCCTCGATGGTCCTCGCCGAATTGAAAAAATACACACGTCCGAGCGATGCCAGGCCAAGAGACTCCCGGGGGGCCCCTCGAGAAGGCCCGGCGAGGCCCTCGGGAGGCCCCAAAGGAGCGTCCAGGGTGCCTCAGCTTCCAAAGCGGAAGTGGCAGTCGAGGAAAACAGGCAGTGGGAAGCGAGGCCGCGGACCAGGAGGGGCGTGTGCAGGACCTGCGCCCCACGAGCGCCCCACGACGGCCCGAGGCGGCCCCGAGGCTGCCGAGGCCCTGGCCGCGCCGCCCCGGAGCCTCCTCGGGGACGCCGCCCCGAAGCATCGCGCCCGCCGTCGGTCCCCCAAGAGACTCCCGGGGGGGGGCCCTCGAGAGGGCCCGACGAGGCCTTCAGGAGGCCCCAAATATAGGGGAAAACAAACCGACCTCGCTTTTGACCACCCTCGCTTCCAAGAGATACCAAACGATGCCGAATTGCAGCCTGTACTGGTGAGGCCGCTTGACGAGGAGGCGCGTGGTATGGCTTTGTTTTGCCTGGAAGCGAAAGCGGGGTAGGTAATTCACGCTCTGGAAATAAGCGTCCAGCGCGTCTTAGCTTCGAAGTGGAAATAACAGCCGAAGAAGAAAGAGAGTGGAGAACGAGGCTGCGGACAAGGATGGGGGTGTTCAAGACACCTGCGCCAATTCAGACGAGGCGCTGGACGGGACCGTCTCGAGTTCGACCTCTGTTTGCTGCGCTGCTGAGCTGGTACAGTGGCGGGGTTTGCCGCAGGCAGCTGGATATGTAACGAGCGGCGCGATATACAAACAGGAGCGGTGATGACTGCGCAGCCAGAGGAAGGGTGGATAAGCACAAAAAGACGAGGGAAGAGAGAGAGAGAGAGAAAGAGAGAGAAAGAGAGAGAGAGAGAGCGAGAGAGTGTGAGCGAGCGAGGGAAAGAGAGAGAGAGAGGGATAAGGAGAGAAAACGTTGGATGAAGAGGGCAACAGCAAAGGAAAACGAACAAATGTACATCTCCACTGAAGCGGAGTATCCCAAGGTTGATACAGCTTTAAGCCGCTGAGAATGGGCTGCCGCCCCCCCGCCTCCAGCCACGGCAGCGGCCGTGGACCCCTCCCCGTCTCGTTCGGACCGCGCCCTAGGCCGGGGCCCTTGTCGATGGCCCAAGCCATTACAAAAGAACCCAAGGGGGTCCCAAATACGACTACGACGGCCCAGAACGCCCCAAGAGGGATCAAATGGTGATCCCCAAGAGGGCCCCCAAGACATCAAATCACACCAAAACTCTAGGAGTGGGTGGTTTCGGGAGCTCTTTCTTCCAACACCCTCCTGGCTCCTCCTCCCCTTGGGGTCAGGACCAGGGTCTCGCGAGGGGCCAGAGGGTCCAAGATGGTCCAACATGGCCCCCAAATGGCCAGATAGCCCAAGATGGCCTCCAGGATGACAGAAGAAATCTGAAGACGGTTCGTGATATCCTCGAACGGCCTTTAGAAGGCGACCTGTCCCAAGACCGCTCCAAGTGGCCACGGAGTCTCACAACAAGATGCCCAAGAGCCGAGCCTCGTTCAAAACATGTGGTGCTCAATTATTCTCAGCTTCTCGTCGTTTCGCTCTCGATGGGGCCAAGAGGCCTCAAGAAGGCTTCAAGAACGCCATAGAAAGCCACAAGCGGGGAGGGGACCATACCCACTCGGCCCCAAGAGCGCATCAAAAGGACCCAAGAATCGATTCGTCGAGCTTCGACGGGGTAGGAAAATTGGCCCGCCCTCTTTTCTGATTGCCGTTCTACAGGATGGCCCCAAGAGGGCTCCAAGGCCCCAGAGTAAAAAAACCCAAGAGACCCCCCGAGAGGGCACCGAAATCACTCAAACAAGTTCCAAAAATGCCGTCAGGCCTCTCCCCAGCCCCCCCCCCCCCCAGACGAGCCCGAAGCCGGGCTCCACGCCACCCGTGACCTGTCGAGAGTGTTTCCGAGGAGACAGCTGATCGACTGTGGTATCCTCATTCCTTGGCGGCGCGGGCGCGCACAAAGGGGGTCGGGGGAGGAGGGACAACTTCATAGAAGGAAGCTGCTCCTGAGAGGGCACCGGCCAGAAATCTACAGGCAAGGCCCGCGCCTTCTAAGAAGCAAAGGTGCTTCTAAGAAGCCTTCCCCCCCCCTTCCCGTGCCCCGCTCTTCGCGCGGCTGGCTACTCTTCCCAGGCGGACATGAGGCTCCTCAGCAGCCAGTACGGCTTCACGAACCGCCCTGATATTGTCGCACCCTCCACAGACGTCCCATTTTCCTTGGCATCGCTCGGACGTGTGCACTGTTCCTTCGGCGAGGACCATCGAGAAGCATCCTTGATCATTTGGCGAAAGAACCACGCACGAAACTGAACAAAAAAACACAGGGAATGGGCATCCGAGCGATGGCGAGTTTCTGTTTCTGTGGGCACGACGACCCTGGACAAGCCCTCCCTACATGCCCAACCAAGCCCTCAGCAGGCGCCTGGGGGCTCCAAGACGTTCCCAGGACGAGCCGCGAGCGGGGCGTTCTCTTGCAGCGAGCATGCGCCTGTCGCCGAGGACCTCCGCTGACGCCGGGGCCAATGGCTGCTCGGTTCAAAAAAACTTCCCGCGAGCTGGGGGTGTATCCATATCCACCGCCTGGAGAACCGACGTCCTAGGACTCCACAGGGACGGCGGGATACGGATGTGGATTTGTGCTTTGGGGCCCAAATCTATCCATATCCACCGCCTCCCAAGGTTTAATACGAAAAATAAAAATACTAGACTTAGCCTAGCGAAGGCCCCAACCAAATGAAGTTGTGGGTACCGCAAGTGTGAGTATCTTCTTCTTCGGTGGCGATTCCTTTGGGGCCACGAACCGTGTGAAGGGTGTGCCGAATTGCGTAGCGGTCCGTGTGAGGGGTGTGCCGAATGTGTGGCGGTGACGCATGCAGACGCACCCACCGGGGCCTTCGGTGGAGCTCCCTATGGGGCCACGGAACTTGTGAGGGGTGTGCCGTAATGGGTGGCGGTGACGCATGCAATCGAACCCACTGGGGCCTTCAATCAAACTCCCTATGGGGCCACGAACCGTGTGAAGGGTGTGCCGTAATGGGTGGCGGTGACGCATGCAACCACACCCACTGGGGCCTTCGGTGGAGCTCCCTATGGGGCCACGAACCGTGTGAGGGGCGTGCCGTAATGTGTGGCGGTGACGCATGCAGACGCACCCACTGGGGCCTTCGGTGGAGCTCCCTATAGGGCCACGAAACGTGTGAATGGTGTGCCGTAATGGGTGGCGGTGGCGCATGCAACCGCACCCACTGGGGCCTTCGGTGGAGCTCCCCATGGGGCAACGAACCGTGTGAAGGGTGTGCCGTAATGAGTGGCGGTGACGCATGCAGACGCACCCACTGGGGCCTTTGGTGGAGCTCCCTATGGTGCCACGAACCGTGTGAGGGGTGTGCCGAAATGGGTGGCGGTGGCGCATGCAGACGCACCCACTGGGGCCTTCGGTGGAGCTCCTTGTGGGGCCACGGAACTTGTGTGTGCCGTACTGGGTGGCGGTGGCGCATGCAACCGCACCCACTGGGGCCTTCGGTGGACCTCCCTATGGGGCCACGAACCGTGTGAGGGGTATGCCGTCATGGGTGGCGGTGGCGCATGCAACCGCAACCACTGGGGCCTTCGGTGGAGCTCCCTATGGGGCCACGAACCGTGTGAGGGGTGTGCCGTAATGCGTGGCGGTGACGCATGCAACCGCGCCCACTGGGGCCTTCGGCGGAACTCATTATGGGGCCACGAACCGTGTGGAGGGTGTGCCGTAATGGGTGGCGGTGACACATGCAACCGCACCAAAAGTGGCCTTCGGTGGAACTCCCTATGAGGCCACGAGCCGTATGAGGGGTGTGCCGTCATGAGTGGCGGTGACGCATGCCACCGCACACACTGGGGCCATCGGTGGAACTCCCAATGGAGCCACGAACCGTGTAAAGGGTGTGCCGCAATGGGTGGCGGTGGCGCGTGCAAACGCACCCACCTGGGCCTTCGGTGGAGCCCCCTATGGGGCCACGAACCGTAGGGTGTGCCGTAATGGGCGGCGGTGACGCATGCAACCGCACCGACCTGGGCCTCCGGTGCAGCTCCTTGTGGGGTCACGAAACGCGTGAGGGGTGTGCCGAAGTGGGTGGCGATGGCGCATGCAACCGCACCCACTGGGGCCTTCGGTGAAGCTTCTTATGGGGCCACGAACCGTGTGAGGGGTGTGCCGTACTGGGTGGCGGTGACGCATGCAACCGCAACCACTGGGGCCTTCGGTGGAGCTCCCCATGGGGCCACGAACCGTGTGAAGGGTGTGCCGTAATGGGTGGCGGTGGCGCATGCATCCGCAACCACTGAGGCCTTCGGTGCAACTCCCTATGGGGTCACAACCGTATGAGGGGTGTGCAATAATGGGTGGCGGTGACGCATGCGAACGCACCCACTGGGGCCTTCGGTGGACCTCCCTATGGGGCCACGGAACTTGTGATGGGTGTGCCGTAATGAGTGGCGGTGACGCATGCAATCGAACCCACTGGGGCCTTCGGTGGAGCTCCCTATGGGGCCACGACCGTGTGAGGGGTGTGCCGTAATGGGTGGCGGTGACGCATGCAACCACACCCACTGGGGCCTTCGGTGGAGCTCCCTGAGGGGCCACGAACCGTGTGAGGGGTGTGTTGGACTGATGATGGTGATTGTGATGATGATGATGATGATGATGATGATGATGATGATGATGATGATGATGATGATGACGATGATGACGGTGATGCTGATGAGGGGGAGAGGGAGGGGGGGCAGCGGGAGGAAGGAAGGACGCGGGCGCTCTCTGTTCAAAACGAGGACCCAACACCACATGATGGTTCGGAAAAATACCCCCCAAATGCCAGAAAATTGTCAACAAATAGTCCCCAGACTATTTTGTTTTTTTCTACCATTTTTGAATATCTCCCCTGTAGAGGGACAGACCCGACCTAACGAAAGGTCCCCGATGATCGATCCCCCGGGCCGTGGTCATCCAAGCCACCCCTCTTCGCGCCTCGCGCGGCGCGAGATCACCTGCGCGCCCTCGCGCCCCGGCGCCAGCCCCCTCGAGAGGGGCAGCCGCCCGGGCCCGGACCGCCACGCGCAGAGCACAACTAATGCGGGATGACGATTAGTAAAAAAAATTGGAGAGAACGATAACAAAAATAGTTTTCCAGCCCGCGGCCGGTTTTTTCTAATCGTCATCCTGGGCGCCGCCGCGTGAACACGACCCCCGGTCATCTATTAATCGTCATCCTCCATTACCTTCGCGCCCCCGCGGGTGACCCAGGTTGCCCAGCGGTCGGCAGGCAGAAGCAGGAGGCAGGAAGGCGCTGAGCACGGACTGAGTGTGATCCCGTTCCCTCAAGGGGGCGGAACAGGTGAAGCTGCTCGATCAGTGAAGCAGGAAGGCGCTGAAAGTAGATTGGAACACGGGACTCCAAAGCATACCCACTTTCAACCACCAATGGGTATGGATAAATCACTTCTCTGGAGACCTCTGGAGGCGTCTGGAGGCCCTTCGAGACCCTCGGCGAAGGCGACGGCGACGAGAACGCGACGAGGACGACGTCGAAGAAAAGGAGGATGAGGACGAGGACAGGGACGAGACGAGGACGGGGACGATGCCGAGCACGACGATGACGACGAAGACGCGAAGACGAGGACAAGGATGACGACACGGACGACGACGACGACGACGACAACGACGACGACGGCCGCCTCTGAAGGTCTCTGGAGGTCTCTGGTGGAGGCCTAGTCTCTGGAGGCCTAAGGAGGTCTCCGCAGACCTTTGGAGGCGTCTGGAGGCCCTTCGAGGCCCTCGACAAAGGCGGCGAGAGCAAGGACGACAAGGAGGACGTTGACTGACTAGGACGAGGATGAGGACGAGGACGAGGAGGACGACGACGAGGACGAGGACGAGGACGACAACGGCCGCCTCTGAAGGTCTGTCTCTACACGTCTCCAGAGGCCTGAGGAGGTCTCTGGCGTCTGGAGGCCCTTCGAGGCCCTCGGCGACGACGGCGACGGCGATAATGACGACGATGACGACGATGACGACGACGACGACGACCGCGACGTGGACGAAGAGGACGAGGACGAAGACGACGACGACAACGACGTTGATACAGACGAGGATGGGGACGGGGACGATGACGACGATGAAGACTACTATGACAAGCACGACGCCGACGCCGACGCCGACGCCGACGCCGACGACGACGGCAACAACGACAACGGCGACGTCGACGACGAGGGCGACGACGACGACGACGACGACGATAAGGACGAGGACGAGGATGACGAAGAAGAGGAGGACGACGACGACGACGACGACGACGACGACGACGACGACTACGGCCGCCCCTGGAGGTCTACAAGGGTACGTCTACAGAGGCCTCAAAAAATCGCTGGAGGCCTTTGGAAGCGTGTGCAGGCCTTGCGAGGCCCATGGACACGATGACGAACGTTAAAAGAGCGTGCAAGCACCACTCGTCACAATGGCAGTGCCGGAGGCGCTACGGGGGGGGGGGGGGGGTGGGGGGGGGGCGTTACGTTATGAGGTGGGAGGGGGGGGGAGCATGCCGCGCGCTGTCCAGAGGGTTCCAAGACACGCTCTGGCTCCCGCCGCCTTCCGCCGAGCAGGAGCTGCCAACTTCTCCACACTCGAGTGCGAGGCCAATTTCTGGAACGGCCTCACCTCTTGCGACGAGCCTCCTCTGCGGCCAGGGCTGCGCGCCCCCGGCCCGGACTGCGGGGCGGGGCCTGCTGCGCCCCCCCTCTCCTCTCTGGGGCCACCACGACGCCGCTGGCCCCCCCGAACCCCACCAGGCTGGGAGGTCAAGGATAGTTGCAGTTCACGAGCGGCGAATGAGATCCGCATCGGGCGAATGGCGGTGGGGGTGACCCACCGGGGGGGGGAGAACAGGACCCCGAAGGACCCTTCTGAGGCTCTTTTCTCCCCCCCCCGCATGTAAGGCCCCTGCCATCACCACTCGCCCGACCCTGACCGCGCCAGCCTGGACTCCGGGGCGCGAGCCCGCGGGTACGCGGTCGCACAGATGCGCTCCGCGCGGGGCATCCGCGAACAAAAGCACGCTGCGTCCGCGGGGTCGCGGCCCGGGGCCCTGCCCGCGAGGCCGGATACGGATTCGGTTGTCGCCCACGCAAGAGGATGAAGGCCACACATAAGTCGTTGTCGTCGGCGTCGCCGTCCTCCCTTCTTCGTCGTTCGCGTCGTCGCCGTCATCCCTCCTCCCTCGTCGTTTTCGTCGTCGTCGCCGTCGTCGTCCTCCCTCCTCCCTCGTCGTCGTCGTCGTCTTCGTTGGCGACGTCATCGTCGTCGTCGTTTTCGTTGGCGTCGTCGTCGTCGTCGTCGTCGTCGTCGTCGTCGGCGTCGTCGTCGTCGTCGTTTTCCTCGTCGTCGTCGTCGTCGGCGTCGGCGTCGTCGCCGTCGTCGTCGGCGTTGTCGTCGGTATCGTCGTCGTCGTCGTCGTTGTCGTCGTCGCCTAAGACGTTGGAGACGCCGTCGGTATCGTTGTAGTCGTTGTCGGCGTCGTCGTCGTCGTTGTCGCTACCATCGTCGGCGTCGGTGTTGTTGCCAAGTGCTATTTGGTCCCCACCGTCACGGTCTTAAAAGGTCCTGCGCCCAAGTTGCGGGTGTGAGGGTGGGATCTTCGCACGAGCAGTGGAGAGGACAGCGTCAACTTGAGCAAGTGGTTGATTGCACCACATAGATTGCACAACATGGGTAGCACCACGTATATTGCGAAACCTAAAATGCCCCACGTGTTTTGCACACCATCAATCGCTAGGAACATTGGGGTCCACGCTGACTAATATCATGTTTTGCTCATCGACTATAGGGCCTATAGGGGGTGACCCAGAAATCCTTTAGCAAACCACCTGTGCGTGAAACCGGCACAGGAGCAACTCTGGCGGTCGCAAACCCACCACAATATCAGCCGCAACGCCCTCTCAGGGCCCGCAAAAAAAGGCGATTCGCTAACCAACTTAGCACAGTGGGGGCTCGGTTAACCCCCGATGCTACCAAAACGAATAACAAATACTAACGATCATCAAAACATGACGCACGGAGGCAACGGCACCTGCACGCCACGAGCCAGTCAATACGCGTGCGACTTGATATTGATTCGCGTGGGCGGGGGCCCCTCAGTCCGCCGAAGCGCGGCCCAAGGTGTCCTCCTTTACACCCCCAGGGGACCGTCGGCCGCCCCAGATGGTTCCCCACCAGCCCAGAGCGCCAGTGGACCTGGCGTGAACTCTTCGCGGGCGACCAGATAGCGCTGGAGATTGGACGCAGAAGGACATACTACAGAGCCTGCACTACTGTATGCTTGTTGCGAAGGCCCTGCCGTGGATTGTAATAGGTCTGGCCAGAAAACGCCCGCCACAGTGCTTACATCACAAGACGTTTCAGTGGGCGCGTCGCCCATGCGGAAGCGACGCGCACGACCGTAGTACAAGAATGTCAGATTCCAGCCGAGAGTGGAATGGAGAGGACAGTCGAAGAGGGGTAGGAAACTAAGCGGGGCACTGGCTGCGAGAAGATCCGTTCCCTCGCAGGCCGCTGCCGCGTCGTCACGATCAGCGTTCGGTCTGGGCCGCCGTGTCCCTAACACATACCCAAACGGGCCCGCTCACAGGGGCGCGCTGGGCAAATCCGGCCTGTCGGCGGCCCCTCCCCAATCGAAAGTGCCCCTATATTATGTCATACACACATCGATATATATATATATATATATATATATATATATATATATATATATATATATATATGTATATATATGTATATATGTGTGTGCGTGTGCATGTATATATCTAAACAGAGATGTTAGCCAGTCTGGGTCCCAAACTGCATTTCTAGCAATATTTGTGGTGCTGTCCGCGTGGGGCCATCTATATCGTGCAATCTACGTGGTGTCATTTATGTTGCGCAATATGTGTTTGAAATATTCGGTTGCGCACCGTATGTTGCACTATCTATGTGGTGGAATATTGGTGTTGCGATCTATGTGGAGCAAACTATGCGACTACGCGATGAAAAAGAAACCATATGTGGTGCGATATAGGTGGTGCAAGCTACGAGATGCCATTTACGTGGTGATATACATGTTGTGGATTTTTTTTACGTTGGTCCATCTATGTGGTGCAATGTGTGTGGTGCAATCGATCTGGTGTAATCGATGTGCGCGGTGATATGGTGCGCAATATGTGCTGTGCAATCTATGTGGTGCGATGTATGCTGTGCAATTGATTTTAACAAACGAGTTGAATCATCCCGCGCTCTTGCAAACATCCCACCCACCCACCCGTAATTTGGCTTGCAAGACCCATTAGGTGGCGATTGCGATGCATGCTCGGCGTTGGCTGGTGCGTCTCTGCGGCCGCGCCACGACGCGGACAACGACTACGACGACGCCGACGACGTCTCCGCCCACTTCGACGACGACGCCAATGATGACGACGACGACGACACCGACAACGACGACGACGACGACGCCGACGCCGACGACGACGATGACAACGCCGACGAGGACGACGACGACGACGACGACGGCGACGACTACGCTGACGACGACGACGACGACGATGCCGACGACGACGACGACAACGACGACGACGACGAGGGAGGAGGCAGGACGACGACGGCAACAACTACGACAACGACGAGGGGAGGACGGCGCCGACGACGGACGACGACGACGACGAGAGAGGAGGAGGAAGGACGACCACGGCGACAACGACGACGGAAACGACCACGACGCCAAAGAGGACGACGACAACGAACACGAGGAAAGACAGATGACGACGCAGGCGACGACGACGACGACGACGCGGGAGGAGGGACGACGGCGACGACGACGACGACGACGCAAGAGCGCGCGTGCACGCTTTTGTTGAAAAGCCGTGTTGCGAAACCTTGTGTTTTTGTATGTTTTTTGGACGCACGATTTTGAAATCCTTCCGAAACCGATGGGTTTTGAAGGACGTCGGCATACGCGCGCGACGACGCGCGCGTCTGCACTTCTTCCTATTTTTTGCATAGGATTCTCGCGACGGCACACGCGAAAGGGCGTTCGACCGATTTCGACATGCGCGCGCGAAGCCCATTTCGTAGCATTTTGCGAAAATCTTGAAAAACAAATGGTTTCTTTAAGATTTCGCAAGAATTCGCGCGTAAGCTTTTTTAGCAAATCCGTGTTGCGAAACCTTGTGTTTTTGCATTTTTTTGGGAAACTCGATTACGAAATCCTTCCGCAACCATAGGTTTTTGAAGGATTTCGGCATGCGCGCGCGACGACGCGCGCGTGCGCACTTCGTCCCATGTTTTGCGAGGGATTCGCGAACAAGTCTTATGTTAGAACAAAAGATGTCCCCGCGTATTGCTTTTTGCAAGGGAACCTCAGGGGGACCGATCCCGGCCCCTCTGGGATAGTGTAAACTCATATTTACGATGGACATTTGGTCAGAATCATATATGATTTGCATACCCGAAAAGGGGCGGATAACGCCGGGGGGGGGTTGAGTCCATTCTCTTTTCAGAAAGGAGAATCTACGTGAGGCAATATATGTTTGTGCAATCTATGTGTAGCAACCTATGTTGCGGCGGCGAGGCGGCGACGGCGGCAATATAGCCGCCAGACGAGGAACCGACGGGGCGGCGACGGCGGCCGCAAAGCCGCCAGACCGCAGACGCGGCCCAGTCCCTCAGAACAGAAAAAAACAACCCCGATATGCAAGCACTCGTTGGGGAAGTATGCATAAGCATCCCTTCATACGCATGTGTATCGGGTCATGCATATGCGTAAGTATGTGAATCATGTGCCTGTTCAGATATGTGCATAGTAAAGAGAGAGGCCTGCGGGGGGGGCAAGCAGGCTGCGAGGAGGGACGCGCGCATACGTTGCTGCCTGGGGGAGCGCCATCTCTGTGGCGCCAACTGTCCCCCCCGCCCACGGGCGGCACCTGATCCAACAGTACGCCGGTCCTTGCCCTCACCCCTCCCCGTCCTCGAGGCCCCCTCCTCTCTGGAGGCCGCCCAGATGGGGTCCGAGCAGATGTAATCGGAGGGTCGAGCCACATCGACGATGCATCGGCGACAAATCGGCGACGTCGCGACGGGGAAGATCGGAATCGGGACGGCGCCGCATTGCCGATACATCATCGGCTCGATCCGGTGGCTCCGGCCCCATTTCGGCTGCCCGGTCTCCCGGAGAGGCGAGACTGCACGGCAATCCTCTCAGCGAGCCTCAGACCCTGAGCCGTGTGACCCTCGCCCTGAGCACCACCCATTGGCTCGCCCCAGCCCCAAAAACATCCGACGATACGATTTTGTCTGATGCGCGCAGAGGTCCCGATGTCTACCACGGGATACGTCGACCCCTATCCCCGCCTTCGTGGAGCGTCAGGTGGACCAAAAATGTGGGCCCAACTCGAAGATCTACGATGGGAGGCGCTCATCCTCAATAGGGGTGCAGCCGACTAGCCCCCAGGGGGTGCATCACCGAACTCCCATCCTTTTCTGAACGGCTTGACCTTCTGTAGGGAGCTCTCAGCTGCACGCAAGAGTGACCCTGGGTAAGAGTGACCTTTGGTGCGCTGCTTTTTGGGGGCCGCGGGGAGACCAAACCTGGGCGCGCAAGCCGCTGCTACCGCCTCCTTTTCAGCCATCGGAGGGCCCATCTGTGCCCGCACCAAAGAGGTCACTCCGGCGAAAGGTTACTCTTACGTCTAGTCGAAGCTCGGGGATTGGATGGCGGGGTCATAAATGGGGGGGTCAGAAAAGGTCCCCTTCCGTGCCCCTTTCGGGCCCCTCCAGAGCCCCAGGGGGCTCGTTCAGGTACCGTTTGGGTACCTTTTCGAACCACCCTCGCCCCCCCCCCCCCCCCCATTTATGACCCCCCCATTACGCGGCGCCCAACACTGGTGGTTACTTTTAGGGAGCCCACAAAGGACGTACGCGCCCAGCTATGTACATGAACACGGCCCCTCGATTCGCGAGACGGGCCGCGTTATACGAACATTTGTGAAATGCGTGCTCTCGAAAACAGCGTGGATTCATGCACATGTACGTCCTTCTTTCGCTCCTGAACTCTGCGATTCCCGGGAAGCGGCCGCCAACCAGCGGAGGGGGGGGGGGAGCGGGCGCCAAGGCCACAGCCACGGCGGCCACGGGGTGCACCCGCCGGGGGTGCGTCCGCGCCACCTGCACAGTGCCCCCCCAGCGAGTGTGGGGGGGGGGGAGGCCAGGCCCACCCCCCCAATACTACACCCTGCGAAATGCTTAAGAAATCATGGGTTAAGAAATTCATAGTCTCAGAACTTGAATAGAAACCCAACATGTCTACTAAAATCTTCAGGTTTACATCGAAACGTTAAGAATAATCGAGACTCTGGCCGAAAACTTGGGTTTTCTTAAGCATCGCCTAAGGTGTACTAGGGGGAAAACAAACCTGCCTCGGTTTTGACCACCTTCGCTTCCAAGAGATACCAAACGATGCCAAACTGCGGCCTGTACTGGTCAGGCCGCTTGACGAGGAGGCGCGTGGTATGACTCGGTCTCGCCTGGAAGCGAAAGCGGGGTAGGAATTCACGCTCTCAAATACGATCGTTGGCATTCCCTGGCGAGGGGGCGGGGGCTTTGCGAAGGGGCCCTGGGACATGCAAAGAAACACACACACACACGAGTGCCAGGATTCCTAATAGTTTCCCCTATTTTCCGGGATTTTGTCGCCCCCCCCCACCTCCCATATGTTCCCATGTCTTCGGGAGAATCGACGATTCATCGTGTCTGTGTTTTTTTTCCCCTCCTGACTTTGGCCCGGGTGATGATCTCTTCCCCGGGGAGGAAGCAAACACGCTCACCCGGGGGCGAGACATCCACTGCCAACCTCTGCCCCAGGGGCCTGCTCTTCGCCCCGGATCCGTTTTGGCCTGCCCCGGGGACCAGACAAGCGCGCCCCCGAGGCCCAAATGGAGGATAAACTTAAGTCGGGCCTGTCCCCCTACAGGGTGATTTTCGTCGACGGAAAAAAATACCCCCAAAATTATCAAAACATGATCCAAAACTAATCTGGGGACTATGTTTGGTTTTTCTTTACTTTGTTGGGGTATTTTTGGTGCATTTCTCATAGAAGATCCCCCTGTAGGGGGACACGCCCGACATAAGGATAAACGCCCAGGATGGAACACATCACATCGGCGCGCCCAGAATCAGCGGCGAGCGAAGGGGGGAAGTGAGGGAACAGGCCTCCTCAGCAGGCGGCGGGATTTCTCAGAAGCCCTCGCGCCTTCTGAGACGTTCTCTCTGTCTCCGGGGAAGACTGAGAGAACCTCTCAGAAGGCCGGGGGACTGCCGAGCCTTCCGAAAATCCCTTCTCCTCCTCACTTCTCCCCCGAGGCTCGTCGCCGACAGAAGGGGTATAGAAATAAGCACAGTCCCCAACAGCAAATGCTGTCAGACACCGAGAGACGCCGGTAATAGGCAAGCGCCCTTTTTGACCCACGTCCGCGGCGGCACCAACAGTAGTTCTTGTTCAGACAGAACAAGACTGATGTCAACCTTCGTCACCTTTCTTTCCGGACATATTTCGATCGCCCGGATCCGTGTCTGATCCCCCCAGGTTCCGAAAACGGACCCTGGAGGCCGAAATCAATAAAGGACGCGCGGGGTGTGGAATCGATTAAGCAAATAGCGGTGATCGATTTAATGTCAGCCAGCATGGAACCCAAACAGTGAGATAGTGTAGTGAGGAGGTAAAAGCCATGCTGTGTAAGCTGTGCGGCGTGAGCTATGTGGTGAAAGCGATGCGGTCTAAGCTACGGGGTGTGAGCTATGTGGTGTCAGCTATTTAGTGCAAGCGGTATGTGGTGCGAGCTATGCGGTGCAAGCTGCGGTGTGTAAGCTGTGTAGCGCGAGCTATGCGGTGCATGCTGGGTGGTGTAAGCGATGCTACAGGGCAGTTTTCAACACAGAGGATTTTTCAACATATAGGATTTTAAGACATGCTTAATGTATGAATACGTTTATGCATGAACTCATCGCTGCTTTTGATACTAGATGCCTGCATTTTTAATACACGATCCGCACGCGGAGCATGTTAAAAACAACGGCACTGTATGATGTTCAAGCTGTGCAGTGCAAGCTCTGTGGTGCAGGCTATGTTCGGGGATGGACAAAGCCCCCTTTAGTAAAACGTGGCTTAGTGAAAACGACCTGAGGCCCAAACCTGGCGGGCACAAGCATGGAAAACAACGGCCACGGCGCCCTCTCGAGAACCGACAACGGACAATTCACTGATCGACGTGTCACTGTTGGGGGTTCTGTCCACCCCCGATATGATGCGTGAGCCCACGATAGGAAGGCACCAACTATACACCAACACCGATCCTGGCCAGGATCGGTGTTGGTGTATAGTTGGTGCCCTCCGACACGAGGCTCCCACGAGCGACGCCGGGCGAGTCCTCGGTACACACACACACACTCACACACACACACACACCCAGCGCGGGGCGCGCGAGAGGCGCCCACGGGCGGACACCGAGCGGGACCTCGGCACACACACAGCCACACCCACACGCAGCACACGCACGCACAGCACGCCGTCACAGACACAGGCACAGGCACAGTGACAGACACACACACACACACAAACAAACAAACACACAAAAACATACACACGGAAAAGAAAGACACACACACACAAAAAAAAAAAAACACACACAAACACACGCACACAAACACAAACACAAACACACAAACACACACACACGCACACAGATACACACAGACGCATGCACAGCGGGGCGCACGCGGGGCGTCCACCAGCTGGTCACCAGCCGAAGCCCCGTCACGCCCATCAAGCTCCCAAAGCCAACACGAAACCCGAGTGCGAGCACTGTGTGGGGGAAGACTGTCAATTCGAGGGAAGGCAAGAACAGTCAGCATCACATGGGCGAATCGGATCGAATCGAATTGTGCACCGGATCGGGCTGCATTGGTACGAAGTCAAAATCGTAGCGTACATATTGTATCGATTGCGCCAGCAGGCACAGCAGCGCAATGCGAACATCGCGCCGCACTGGATCGTCTGGATTTCGGATCGAATTGGATCGGAACGCACGCAATCGATATCGAATCGGATCGAGCGGATCGAAATGGACCCTGGGCAAGGCAGGCCGAAATCGATTGAACATATTGATCTGCCCGCGCGCCTCCCGCTCGCCGCACAGGCCGCGCAACTGCTCCTGCCGAGTGGGGGGGGGCTGTCCAGGGGGCGCGGGGCCAGGTGGATCGTCGAAAGCTTCCGGCCACCTCTTCTCGTCTTGGTTCTCCAGGGGGGAAGGAGACAGCTACAAAAGATGTTCTGAACGTGCTGGCCTACGGGGAAAATGTGACCCGGAACAAATCACAGGAACTTTCTCCAAGCTGGACATCCGGCGCAGACTCCACACAGCTTAACGCCCAGGCCGCCACTTTGTGGCGAGAGGTCGGGGCAGACTGGCAAGCCGACGCGGCCCTGGCGGGAGGCGCGCCAGGCGCCTCCGCGGGGCCGGCAGCGCCTGGGAAGATGGGGCCCCGGGCCGTCTTCCCACCCCCAGCGGGACCGGCAGGCCCCGGGCCGTCTTCCCACCCCTGGCGGGGCCGGCAGCGCTTGGAAAGACGGGGCCCCGGGCCGCTCACAGCCCCAGCCAGCGCATGCCCGCTAAACAGCCGGCCCAGCAGCCCCCACAGCAGCAGCAAGGCCCTCGGCCACCGCGCGCGAGCGGAGGGGGTGCACCAGCCGTGCTGCTACCCCATCGGTGTCGGCGGGCAGTGGGGGGCCTCTGCTGCGCCGAGCCGCCGCCGCTGCGAAGGGGTACCATCAGGCACCACCTGCCGCGGCAGCAGGGCGCAGCGGCAGGGTCGTTTGCAACGGCAGCAGCGGCACCCGGCGGGCGAAGAGCCGTTCCGGCGCTGCTGGGGCGCCGCCTCGCTCCGTGGCTCGGGAGCGCCCTGGCCCTCGAGCGCCGCCTGCGTCGCGCCCCGCGTCCCTGGGTAGAGGCCTCCTAAGTGGGGGTCCGAGCAGATGGGGTCGGAGGATCTCGCCGCATCGCCGACACATCGGCCATGCATCGGCGATGCATCGGCGATGCGCATGGCGACGCCGGCGGTGCATCGGCGATGCATCGGCATGGAGAAAAGTGGGCCCCCCAGCGCGCCGCATCGCCGATGCCTCGCCGATGCCTCGCCGATGCCTCGCCGATGCAGCGGCGCTGCGGCGCGATCCCCCGACCCCATCTGCTCCGACCCCACCTGGGAGGCCTGGGCTGGAGCGCCTCCTCCTCCTCATCCTCCTACTCCTCCTCCTCCTCCTCCTCCTCCCCCTCCTCCTCCTCCTCCTCCTCCTCCTCCTCCCTCCTCCTCCTCCCTCCTCCTCCTCCTCCTCCGCCTCCAGAGCGGGGACGCCCCGCGACGCCCGCCGGCAGCGCCGGCCACGGGGCCGGCGGTGCGGGGGCGCGCGGGGGCCGCCCGGCGTCTGCGCGCCCGCAGCGCCCGCAGCGGCCGCAGCGGCCGCCGGGCAGCCCACGCTGGAGCAGGGGCCGACCGCCCCGGCATTGCTATAGTCCAACCACGAAGTGCTCTTAGAAGCCAGACATGTTCTTAGAACAGCACCAACGTTATTGGAACAGAAGCCCGATGTGTTAAAACAAGGCAGATCTAGAACCGGCATGCTCTATAAAACCTTTCGTGGAAGCCACAAACGGTTCTTAGAACACTGTTTGGACGCGCTTGAGCAGGGACCGACCGCCCCGGCATTCCTATAGTCCAACCACGAATCGGGGAGACGTAAGACTCGGGTACGGGTGACTCGGGTTGGCCCGACGGGGCCATCGTAAACATGACGAGGCCCGCTCTGAGATTTGACGCGAGCTCCCGCTGCAGACATCCCACGAAAACGGGACCGTCAAAATCCAGCACGCGCTCGTCAAAAAAACGTCGGCAAACCCGAGTTCCGGCTTACTCGGGTCTTGCGTTCCCCCGAACGAAATGCTCCCCAAAAATGTCCCAAGAACAAAACGACGCTCTTGGAACAGAAACCCGGTGTGTTAAAGCAAGACAGATCTAGAACAGGCATGCTCTATGAGAGCATGTCGTGGAGACCACAAAAGGTTCTTAGAACACTGCTTGGCAGGGCTCTCTAGGCGAGCCAGGGCGCTTCGCCGCTGCTCGAGTCACGCCTCGGCCAGGCCCGGCGCCCCTGCCGCACCGGCAGCAGGCCCCCGCGCGCCCCTGCGCCAGCACGCGGAGGCCCCGGCGGAGAGCGGCTCCGACGCGGGTGGCGATACCCCTGCCGCGGCCGCCCGGGGGGGCGCCACGGCGGGTGGAGGCTGAGCTGATGAAGACGCACTTCGACGTGACTCATGCTCAGGCTGAACTCCAAAATCATTGACTCCAGCTGGTCCCACGTGCTTCGCTTTCGGCACGGGCTCCAGCGCGGCAGATGCTGGAGACCTTGGGCGCAGCGCGGCTCCGCGAGCCGCGGAAAGGCCGCGCCCAGCACCTGCTGCGGGAGCTCCCCGGGGCAGCCCCGCCTGGCGTGGCGCGCCCTCCGGATGCAGGTGCTGCCCTGCCGTCCCGGCAGGGGGGCTGCGGTCGGTGGAACCGTCGCCACTTTCGAGGGCTGCTGGGGCGGCCAGCACAGTGGGGCCTCATTCGGTTTCAGATTCCAGCTCGCCAGCCTCGGGGGGGGGGGGGCGGTTTGCGGATCTGTCGTCATTCTCTAGGGCTGCTGGGGGGGGTTCAGCAAGGGCCCCAGTCGGATTCAGACTCGCCCTCGCCACCCCTGGGTGTTTTCGATCGGCGAAGCTGTCACGACTTACAGTATTGATGGGGGGCCCCGCGCAGTGGGGCCCCATTTGGATTCATGCTAAACCTCGCCATCCCTGGGGTCCCAGGGGGGTCGATCTGCGAAACGGTCGGCAATCTCGAGGGGGCTGCTGGGGGGGCCAGCGCGACGAGGCCCGATTCGGATTCAGACTCGACCTCGCTATCCCCACGGGGGCTGCGCTCTGCGAGATTGTCCCCTGATGGGGGGGGGGCAGCACAGTGGGGCCCCACCATGACGCAGATTAGACCTGGCCATCTCCAGGGGGAAGGGGGTGGGCGATCTGCGAACTCGTCGGCAATCTCGAAGGTTGCTGGGGCGGCCAGCACCGTGGGGCTGGACCCAGACTCAGACTAGACCTCGCCATCCCTAGGAGGCTGCGGTCGGTGAAACTGGCGCCACGTTCAAGGGTTGCTGGGGCGGCCAGCACAGCGGGGCCCGACCCACATTCAGGCTAGACCTCACCATCCCCAGGGGGGCTGCGATCTGCGAAGTAAAATTGTGGCCACGTTCGAGGGCTGCTGGGGGGGCGTGGCAGCTTGATGCGGCGCTGCGCAGATCAGAGCGGGGCGGGACCTCGCCAACTCTGAGGGGGGGGGGGGGCGAACTGCGAACCTGTCGCCACTTTCGAGGGATTCCCTTGGAGGCTGCGACTTGCGAAACTGTCGTCACTTTCGAGGGCTGCTGGGAAGGAGCAGCTTAGTGCGGTGCTATGCAGGTACGAGCGGGACCTCGTCATCCCCGGGGGGTGCGAACTGCGAACTGGTCGCAGCTCTCGAGGGCTGCTGAGGGCTCCAGCGGAGTGATGTCTTAAGCAGATCCAGATTAGACCTCGCCATCCCTATAGGGGTGGCTCCGATCTGCGAAACTGTCGCCACGTTCGAGGGCTGCTTGGGGGCCCAGCATAGGGGGGGTCTTACGCGGACTCTGACTCGACCTCTCCATCCTTGGGGGGAATGCGCGAAACCGTCGCCACCTTCGAGGGCTCACTGCTGGTAGTCCTCGAAACACCATCTCCATCCTTCCACGTTTCAATCTCCCTGTTCGCCTTCTCCTCTGTCCTCTCCCCGCTGTTCCCTCTACCCAGGGAACTAACTAATCACCTCCCTCAAGCCTTTGTCCGTTGATAGGTGCCCTGGGGGCCGCGAACCTCGCGAGCCTCCCACATACCGTTCGCAGGACGTACACCCTGCGAAATGCTTAAGAAATCATGGGTTAAGAAATTCATAGTCTCAGAAATTGAATAAAACCCAGAACTTCTATCAAAATCTTGGGATTTACATTAAAACGTTAAGAATAATCGAGCCTCTGGACGAAAACTTAGGTTTTCTTAAGCATCGCCTAAGGTGTACACCCCCTTCCCCCCCTAATCTGCCCAGCTAATTCTGGCCATGCGCTGCGCCAAGGTTGGGTACATCGCCGGGGAAATCTTCATGACCGGAGCGACGGGGCCCAGGGACACACACAAATATGAAGGGGCCCTGGAACACACAAATAAATACACACAAATAAAAAGATCCCCCATATTTTCCCATATTTTCTGGGTTTTTGTCTTCCCCACCACTTCCCATATTTTCCCATATTTTCCAGTAAATCGAAGATTAATTGTGTCTGTGTGTTTCTTTCCCTCCTGAAAATAGATCGACAGAAATCTCGGGATCCCCCATCTATGCTCGGCGGCCTCGTGCTCCTCCCCCCTTGCTGTGTCCTCGCCGATGTTCCTGGGAATCGACGCGAATTTGTGTCTGTGTCTAAAACAGGGCTAGGATCGGGATAAATCGCTCCAGAGCGTTCCGGAGCGCTCTCAGAGCGTTCCGGAACGCTCTGGAGCGGCCGCGGCGCCCAATACATCCTCCAAACCCGCCGATCCTCAGAGATTTCGAGTTATCCCGATCCGATTTTGTCCCGATCTTCGCGTCGTTTTAGGGTCACTGTTCCCCTCCTGCCGGGGCCCGGGGAGGGCGGCGGCGGCGGCGGCGGCGGCGGCGCGCGCGGCGGCGCTCCGAGATGCTGCGCAGGAGCGCCTCCAGGTGCGCGGTGCCCGCGGCGCCCGGCGCCGCCGCGGCACTCGCGCGGGGGGGGGGGGCGTCCAGGGGGGAGGGGCCCTCCTCCTCCTCCTCTCCTCCTCCTCCTCCTCCTCCCTCCTCCTCCTCCTCCTCCTCCTCCTCCTGCTTTTCCTCCTCGTCCTCCTCCTGCTTTTCCTCCTCCTCCTCCTCCTGCTCCTGCTCCTCCTCCTCCTCCTCCTCCTCCTCCTGCTCCTCCTCCTCCTCCTCCTCCTGCTCCTCCTCCTCCTCCTCCCCCTCCTGCTGATCCGCCGCAGGCGGAGGACGGCGAGGTCGACAGGTCGGCGACACGCACGAGGGGCCCTGTAGGCAAGAGCGGCAGGCGAGGCGCGGCTTCTGGGGGCCGCGGGCGGGGAGGGGGGGGGTGAAACCCAAGCGCGCAGGACAGTGCCAGCTGGGCGGGTGGCAATGGGGGGGGGACAAGGGTGAAGGGGAACTGGAACACACACATAAATACACACAAATGAAAAGATTCCGCATAATTTCCCATATTTTCTGGGTTTTTGTCTTCCCCACCACTTCCCATATTTTCCTGAGGGTCGACGATTAATTGTGTCTGTGTGTTTCTTTCCCTCCTGAAAGGGGGTGGGGGGAGGGGGGACAAGGGCTTCTTAGAGGCAGGCAGCTTCTTGGAAGGCGCCGGCCTTACATCTATAGATGAGGCCCGCGCCTTCGAAAAAAGCAGGGGTGCTTCTCAGAAGCCCTCCCCCCTCCCCCCACCCCCCTCCGCGCGTGGCTGAAGTGGGGGGGGGGACCTGCGTGGGGGACGGAGCAAAGTGCCCCACAGGGGCCCCAAAGGGTCCCTCTGGGGGGCCCCTGCCGGCCGCAGCCCAATGGGGCGCCTTCGCGGCCCTGCTCTCTGCACCCCCCGTGTGCAGGGTCAGCCCCCACTGCCGCCCGCCTGGGCTGTCGCATCGCATTCAGCTATCTGGGGAGGAGGAGGAGGAGGAGGAGGAGGAGGAGGAGGAGGAGGAGGAGGAGGAGGAGGAGGAGGAGGACGAGGAGGAGGGCGAGGAGAAGGAGGAGGAGGAGGGCCCCGGTGTCCCCGCATCAAAGGTCGCTCCTGCAACAGGGCACTCTTACGTGTAGCCGAACGGCGACTCGAACATGGAGGGTCCTGACATCCCAAGCATGTAACGGGGAGCATGGCGACCCTAATCCCCGACTTTGTGGGGCTCCCGAATGAACCAGAAATCTGAAGCCCCACTCGGGTATGTCCGAAGGGGGGGCGTCCATCCTCGATAGTTGATAGTGGCGCGTCCGAATAGTACCGTGAAGGTGTATCCCGAGGTTCTCCCTCTTTCCCGAGCGACCTGATTCTCGGGGGCAACTCGGGGGCCCTCGCCGGGCCCCGAGACCTCGCCTGGCCCCGAGACCGTCAAGAAACGACTCGGAATGAAAAGCCGGCTCGCCCTGTGTGGCTCCAGGGGGCACGCCCGCGGCACGGGCTGGCTCAGTAGAGGCACTCCTAGGTCCGCACCAGCAGGGCTGCAAAAACGTGCGGCTCTACTCCAGCGGTGCAGAGCAAGGCTGCAAGGGCACTCGGGATGGCGGCGCCCAAGCCACCCCTCCTCCTCGTCTAAGGGCTCCACAGGGCCCTCTCCTTGAGCCTGGCGAGAAGGAACAACCAATGTCATAAACATAAACTGCTGGACGTCCGCGCGGACTTCTTGGGCCTGTGCGGAAGCCCCCGGGCTTCTGCCTGCAAGAGCCTCTACGCCGCAATGCTCGCCGTATGTTGCTCCCATCGTACTTAAGGACCACATCCCAAAATTAATGTCGAACGCCTAGGAAAATATCGAAACGGTGTCGAACGAGTATCGCCTTCCAGAGCCCGACACGCGAAAGCCTTCCAGTTTCGGTACTTCCTTGGTGCTCGAAGATGTTTCTGGTGATCAAAGCTAAAATGTGTTGGACATCATAAGCTCGCAGGCGTCACCGTGACGGCAACGGTCCCGCAGCCATACTTGGACGGCACCTCCCACGGCTTCGCATCTAACCCAAAGGCGAAATCATTTACGCTGGGGCTCCTCCAAGCGCAGCTCCGCCAACCTCACCGCCTACACCCTACGAAATGCTTAAGAAATCATGGGTTAAGAAATTCATAGTCTCAGAACTTGAATAAAAACCGAACATTTCCATTCAAATCTTAGAATTCACATTGAAACATTAAGAATAATCGAGACTCTGGCCGAAAATTTAAGTTTTCTTAAGCATCGCCTAAGGTGTATACCTTCTGCTAAGTACGATTTCGGCAATCTCGCGCTCGGCTGCACACCGAGGCGCCAGGGCCACGACACCAGCTTCGACACTGGCTACACCTTCGGCTAGACCACAACCACCGATTACACGCTCAGGTGCGACACCGCCTGCGGCTCTGAAGCTGGGCCCAGAATCCCCATCCATCATCCAGCCGGTGCCCAAACTGCTTGGGCCCTGGCTGTACAGTCAGGGCTTGCCACATCCCTGCGATGGCTCCCCCCGGTGCTCCCAGCGCCCACAATCCCTCGGACATCCACCGCCGAGAGAAGAGCAGGACACCTTCAACGGCACCGGCCGCTGTCCAAGACTGGATCCCGGACACCAGCCGACGCCTCGGACACCGTTCAGGACACCGTCGATCCCAGGAAAGGCTCGCCAGTTCCTCTCAAGCGACCTGTTGCCACCAGCTCGGGCGAGATCCGCGCGCGCTCGCCGCTGGCTTGTCCTACCCTCGCTTATCGAGAGAGGCTCGGCCCTAGCCTGTCGGGCAGCAACCTCTCGAAGGCTGGCCTTCCAAGCCCCCTCCTATCCACCTGCTTCACCGTCCTCCACTGCGGTCGGGAGCGTCAGCCTGGCGTGTCGCAGCGGCGGCCCCGGCGACACGAACCAGGCCCCCGCAAGCGGAGAGCGACTCGATCCGCTCCGCCGGGCAGAATGCCTGGAAGTGCGCGGGACGTTGAGGTAAAACAGGGCTAGGATCAGGATAAATCGCTCCAGAGCGTTCCAGAGCGCTCTCAGAGCGTTCCGGAACGCTCTGGAGCGGCCGCGGCGCCCAATACATCCTCCAACCCCGCCGATTCTCAGAGATTTCGAGTTACCCCGATCCGATTTTGCCCCGATCTTCGCGTCGTTTTAGTTGAGGCCCCTGGGGGCCCAGAAGAGGATAGCAGGTCGCGCCGAGGCGTGGCCGGCCAGAGCCGGCGGAGCGACGCGCTGGCCCACAGATTCCCGACCAGCACCCGTCGTGCCTCGTCTCGCGTGTCGCGCCGCTGCGCCATCTGGCCGCATGCCCCCCGGCCCCGATTCCTACGTTTCTTCCGCCTCCTCCTCGCTTTCCCTTGGTCAGCAGGATAACTCCCCCGAGCCCGTGGGAGGGGCCCTAAGCTAAGAGGACCAACAACATTTTGTGGGGGGTCTTTTGCACACGCATCAAACGAAATCACTCATATGTTTGGCGGTACCCCTGAAAACCGGGGACCTAAGTTAGGTCACGTATGAGGGATACTAATATGCTTCATGACCAGTCGACCATCCAGTGCCTCTCCCTGCCGCGCTCGCCGCTCCTCCACCCTCCTCATCTATTCGTCATGGGCACCCGCCTCTCTCCTCCTCGAAGCGCCCCCGCGTCGTCGCCCCCCCTTCCGCCGCCCGCCGCGCCGCCGCCACGCAGGTAAGCACCCCCTCTTCCGTCTCCTCCCTCTAGTGCGGTTCTCGAGGTGGGCCTCGAAGTTCCCCCCATCGCCTACGGAGTTGACGAGGGCTGGGTGGAGTGCGTTCTCCTCGGGGTCTTCGTGTTCTTCCCGGCGGGCTTCGCCCGGTTGTGGTGAAGCGCATGGTGGACAAAAAAAGAGTCCCTCTCGCTCCTCGCGTCTTTCCCCGCCCCCACCCTCCGTCGCGCTCCTCATCCGCCGTGCTACCCGAGAACCTGCCTTTTGGAGCCTCCTCCTCCAGACTCAGGTCTGGAGGTGGAGGCCCCCTGGCATCGGCGCTCGGCGAGCCTGGCACCCAGCGCCAACGTCAGGAGGGAACGAGGGGGAGGGGGAGGGGGAGGGGGAGAGGAGGGGGAGGGGGAGGGGGAGGGAGGAGGGGAGGAGGAGGAGGAGGAGGAGGAGGAGGAGGGGGAGGAGGGAGGAGGGGAGGAGAGGAGGAGGAGGAGGAGGGGAGGAGGAGGAGGAGGAGGAGGAGGAGGAGAAGGAAAAGGAGGAGGAGGAGGAGGAGGAGGAGGAGGAGAAAGGGACGGTAGGGGGGGGGGGGCGGGGTGAGGGGAGGGGAGGGGAGGGGAGGGGTGGGTGAGGGAGGAGGGGAATATTTTTTTGTCTGCAAGCCGTGAGGCGGGACCAATGACACTCTCCCGCACGATGTTGCCGAACGGCTCGGAGGCGAGCTTCGTGCGCGGCCCAGCGCCATCGATGCGGACTCGGGCGACCGCTTCGCCTGCACCGACGACCGTGCCAGTGCGCCCCGCGTACTGGCCCTTCACGATGCGGACGCGATCGCCCTTCTGCCTGGGGCGCCCCGCGCTTCCCGCAGCGACTGCCGCAGGAGCCGCCGCCCGCCGCAGGCAATCGGCCCAGGTGTCGTCGATCAGGTCCTCACCGACCTGCGCGTCCTGCTCCACCTCGGCCGCTTCGGAGGGGCCAGCAAGCGCCCGCGGCGCTGCGGCGCCATGGAGTGGCGTTGGGCCGCCCTGGCCCGTGCTGTTGTCCTTGCCCTGCGCCGCGTCGCCCATCGCAGCGCGCACCACTCCTTCCTCCTCGTCCTCCGCGTCGCACTCCATCGCCGCCGCCGGCGTCGCCACTCCCGCACCCGCTCGCCCACCTCGCCCACGCGGACGGCGCCGCCGCCGAGAAGCAGCAGCGGGCGATGCCGTTGCCCTGGGAGGCGCGGCGGGGGCGGGCGGCGCCGCAAGCACAGCGACGGCCGACCTCAGGAGACCCTCGGCGGCTCGCGCGAGGCGCTGTGCCTCGCGATGCCCGCCCGTCAGCCCAGCAGCAGCATGCGTCGCCAGGAGCGCCCCGCGGAGGGCGTCCTGCGACACGCGCGCGCAGCGGGCGGAGGAGGGGAAGAGGGATAGGATGGAGAGGAGGAGGAGGCTCCCTCTCCTTCTCCCCTGCCCACCCGCCCGCCCCCGCCCCCGCCCCCCTCCCTCTCCAATCCTCTCCCTCTCCCCCTCTCCATCTTCCTCCCCCCTCCTTCCCAAGTCCTCCCTACCCCCTTCTCCTTCTGCTCTCCCTGGTTCCCGCCATCCGTGTTCCCTGAGCTTCCTCTGTCTGCTGCTCCCTTTGCACCCTCTCCTCCCCGTCCTCTGCATTATACTCATCAGTCCTCATGTTCCCCCTCCTGCTCCTCCTCTTCCTATTCCTTCTCCTACTCTTCCTCCTCCTCCTCCTCCTCGTGCTCCTCCCTCCTCTCTTCCTGCTCTTCTCCTCCTCCTCTTCCTCCTCGTCCTCCTCCTCCTCCTCCTCCTCCTCCGCCTCCTCCTACGCCTCCTCCTCCCCCTCCTCCTCTCCCTCCTCCTCCCCCTCCTCCTCCTCTCCCCCTTCTCCCCAGGCGCCCTTCACATTCTCCCGTCCTCCGTCCTCTGCCCCCCCCCCCCAACGAGGCAGCCTGGCGGCCCTGCGGAGCTCCTCTTCGGCTGCCGCGGCCGCGCTCGCCTCGGAAGCGGGGGGAGGGGGGAAAGATAAAGGAGAGAGGAGGGGGAAGGAGACGGATGAAGGAGGCATTAGGAGGCGGAGGAGGAGAGGCGGAGGAGGAGTAGGAGGAGGAAAAAGAAGAGGAGGAGGAGGAGGAGGAGGAGAGGAGGAGAGGAGGAGAGGAGGAGAGGAGGAGGGGTGGGGCGGTTGAGATGACGATTGCTTCTCGATGTCAACCATAGGAACACGAGAACTGCATGCGTCAGCGAGGGGCCTGGGCTGGACCTGACCAGCCCTGGACCCCTCGATGCACAGAAGGTCGAGGCACACCAGGGGCACGCCGAGGAGTGCGATGACGATGCCAACCGTGAGCGAGAACGTCCGCGGTGCGGGGGATGCACAGCCGTCACGAGGAGCCGCCAGCGGGCCCTCCGCCACGCCAGTCGAGCAGCCTCCGCGCCCGCTCACGCCCGTCTAAGAGCCTTTCGCCATAGGGTCCTGAGGGTCGGCACGTAGCTGTGGGGTGCCAGGGAGGAGGGCACGAGCGCGATCACGAATGTCGAGCTGCTGGTGCCCGTCGTGCGCCACGCCGTAGTGGTCCTGCGCCGGTGCCGAGCCAGCAGCCGCGCTCCGAACACCTCAACGAGCAACACCGCGCACGACCAGCACTGTCCACCCAGCCAGCCTCGGCAGCAGGCTGCAGGGCAGCCATCCGCCGCAAGGGGCCGTCGGGCGTCGTGGTCGGGGCGCTTGACCGCAGCTGCCCGCTCGCCATCAGCAGGTGGCCCAACGGCGGTGCATCCGCCGCTCCTCTCCGCAGACCGCCCAGGCGACCTTCTGGACGCCGGCCGAGGGGCCCAACACCCGCGCCCGCGCAGCAGCCACCGCAGCAGCCTTGACCACCGCAGCAGCCTTGACCACCGGCACGTACGACTTCGCGACTGCGGGGCGGCTAGGGCCGCCAAGGCCGCAGAACGACTCTTCGAACACCACATCCGGAGGGACCAGCCCACCACCCTCTGAGGCTCCTCCTGCGCCGACGTCGCCGCCACCGCAGCACAGCCACGCATCGACACCAGCTCCACTAGCGTGCCGAGGGGGGCTGCCGACGTCACCAGCGGCACAAGCAGCAGGAGCATCACGAGGGAGGCGGGCACGGGGCTCCCTTCCCAGAAACCAGGGGCGCAGGGGACCTCCTCCTCCTCCTGCTCCTCCTGCTCCTCCTGCTCCTCCTGCTCCTCCTGCTCCTCCTCCTCCTCCTCCTCCTCCTCCTCCTCCTCCTCCTCCTCCGCCTCGCTCAGCGCGGCGCCGAGCGAGGACGGCTGCTGCTCACGGTGTCGTTCGGTCTCGCCGCGCGCGGAGAGCGCGTGGAGGGCAGCGCGGCCTTGCGCCTGTGCGTACCGAGCACGACGCTGCGCAGCTGTGCGGCTGTGCTGTGCGCAGCGCTCTTGCGGAGAGGAGAAGAATAGAGGAGGAGGAGGAGGAGGAGGAGGAGGAGGAGGAGGAGGAGGACGAGGAGGAGGAGGAGGACGAGGAGGGGGAAGGGGGCGGGAGGGGGGAAGGAGGAGGCATGAGGAGGAAGGACGAAGGACAAGGAGGAGGCGGAGCGTCGAGCGAGGGACCTGTGCGAAGACCCACAAAATACGAACACTGAACGCAATCAACCGAGTCACACGCGTCGCCTTCATGTGAAGCACCTCTACACCCAACCCCAACCCAACCACTCGATAAGTGCCGCAGACTGGGCCATTGTCTCCGAAGCACCAGGGAGATGTGTTGTTAGAGCGCATGTTTTGAGGAGGGTGAATAAAGCTGGGGGGACGGGTGGCAACCGAGCGACGAGGCGTCACGCGAGATGCAGCGAATGCAGCGAGCTGGCGGAGCGCTAGGCACGCCAGGGAAACATATGGAATTCACCTCTCACAAAAAGGATCCACGACGCGAGAACCCAGACTATGACGGGCCGTCGAAACGTGAAGCGCAGTGGCAACAACACCCAATGCCCTCTGTCGGGAGCCACTGGTCGAAGTGAGAAACTCCACGGGGAGTCTGGGTGGACAGGGAGGAGACGGAGGAAGCAGAAGCGGAGACGAGGGGAGACGAGGGGGCGGGAGACTCAAGATCCTCACACATCGGAGGACTACTGAACAATCTTCCAGATTGTGATACTACAGCGCCGCCCCAGCGGTGTGAACCTGTCAAGGCAAATAGGTGCACCCCATGGCGCCGAACATCAAATGGCTTTCGGCTACACTATGTACAGAAGACTGCCGCCGAAGCACGAGGAAACTAGAAACACACACACACAAACACGCACACACACACACACACTCGGCTGCAACGGCATGAGGAAAATGTGGATGTCACGCGCGTTTGGACACCGACGCACACACACACAGAAGCCCGGCACCGACTGGCCACAGGAGGGCAGAGAGCTGTAAAGACGTGTGGCCGGCTCGATCCGGAAGCCCTGTACCCCAACAGAACCAAACAGCCCTTGGGGCGTAGGTGGTTTGACGAGTTAGTTATTCCAACCTCCTTCTTCCCTTCGAGGAGAGGGTTACATCTCTCCCTTGGTCGTTGGAGGGCCCATGATGGCCTCAAGATGGCTCCAGATTGACCAAGACGGGCCCCAAGATGGTACAAGATGGTCCAAGATGGCTCTGGATACCGTAGCTACCGCCTCTCGCATGCCTGCATGCCGATCCAAGGCCGCCCGAGGACGGCTCCACGTAGCCACGGGGCCTCGCAAGGACAACCCCGAGAGGCCAACAGGATTCCAAGCGTCAGCAAAAATGAATGACGTGCGCATTCTCGCCAGCCCTTGAGGCCCCAAGGCGGCTCCGGGATGGCCAGAAAGCGGGCGTTGGCAGAACTGGGGTTCGCGGGACCTGGCTTGGTGATGTGTACGGGGGGTCGCCGCGCCCGCCCCGTTCCACAAACCGGAAGTGCCGTCAACCGAAAAAAAAACACCAGCTACGGCAGACCTGGTTTAGTGACTCTGGCAAATTTGGGGGCCCCAGGGCTCCACTACGAACCGGGCCCCCTTACCTGGGGCCCTGGCTATACCCGGAAGGGAGCCCCAAGGGAGGCCCACGGCGGCCCCCCCCCAAACACGCCGAACAAAAACGCTCCAGGCGGGCCCCGGGAGCAACTTGCTCGGCAAGCCGGAGGGGGGAGCGGAGGGGGCGTAGTTGAGACCGCCTCCCTGCTTGACCCATGGCCCCCGAAGTGGCCCCCAGAAAACCCCGAGCAGGGAACCGAACTCTATACAGCAGCGCCTTTCCCCGGCCCTGCACCGACACTGGCACAGGAACGCGGATCCTGGTGCGCACGGGATCCTGGCGTATACATTGCATGCTCCGCTGCTTCCCCGCGAAGGCGGGGGAAAAGTATACGCCAGACCGCCCCGACGACGCCCCCGACCCTCGAAAAGTCGTCGGATTGTACAACGGCCCGCCGCTGGTCATGTACACCCTGCGAAATGCTTAAGAAATCATGGGTTAAGAAATTCATAGTCTCAGAACTTGAACAAAAACCAAACCTTTCTGTTAAAATCTTAAGATTTACATTGAAAAGTTAAGAATAATCGAGACTCTGGCCGAAAACTTAGGTTTTCTTAAGCATCGCCTAAGGTGTATACGTTCCCGTTTCCGACCGGTGGCCCCCAAGAGGGCCCCAAGGAGGCCCAACAAGGCCCCGCGAGAGCACCAAAGGCCTGTGGCATGGCCGGTCGACAGCACCCGCAAGGACAACTCGGCGAGGGCACTGCACACGTCAAGGGGCCCAAGGACACACAATTAAATACACACAAATAAAACTATTCCACATATTTTCTTATATTTTCTGGGTTTCTGTCTTCCCCCCCACTTCCCATATTTTCTTATATTTTCTGGGGATTCGAAGATTGATTGTGTCTGTGTTTCTTTCCCTCCTGAACATGCTCAGGCGGATCCCGATCTTCGGTTTGACGGCTGTCCCCCTCCATTGCCTGCGTCCACACTTTCCTGGTTGTGGTTGCTGGATGGGCTGGTGGGGGTATTTTCTTTGATCCCAAGCGCACCGGAAGACGCCGGGCGCCGTCAGAACGAAGCGTCAATGCAACGGCCTAAATTGCGCACCGGAGCGCACGGCAGCGGCTACGCTGCGGCTCAGGAAACGCGGCGGACCAGGAAGAACCACAGGTCGACGTGCAGCGCCGAAATGGCGAAGAGCAAGAAGTCGTTGAACTCAACGACCGCCGTACCGAAGGACAACCTAAGGCAAGCTGCGAAACAATTAAAGAACACGGAGCCCCGCCCCAACGAAAAGGTTCCTTGTTCAGCGCCCCGACCGTATCCGTACATGTTCCTCCTCTGGCTTTCACCCAGCTCCGACGTCGTGACCCTTGTCACAGCGTGAACCCCCCTGGAGTTCTGGACCCTTTGCCCTGGGAGGGTGTTTTATCCTGGATCGCCGTCAGGCAGTCCGAGTCCTGGATCCCGATCAGGGCTTCCGCGGAGGCCGACAACCGCCAAACCAAGAGGAGCCTGGTCTAGCCCTCGCCCAGGCTAGCCGCGTCAATGCAAGACAAAACCAACACAAGAACAAATCGGGGATCTCCGAGATCGGGCGGCTCTGGAGGTCAACTTGCCTATTCGGGCGACCTTGTCTGTCCCGTCGAGCCCTTATCCGCGTCGAATCTCGGGCCAACCCATGTCGGACTCGTCCAATCCGCGTCGAATCCACGTCGAATCAGCCTTGAGTCCGAGTCCGCGTCGGGCGCAAGGAGAGAGACCAATTTTGGGGACAAACGAGGGCCTCAAAAGATGCAACTGGGGAGACAAAAAGGTACCGATACCGCTACTCCCAAGACCTCTCCCAGGCGAATCCAGTTGTGGCAACACGGGCTTCCGAGGAGGCCCAAAAGGGGAAAACGGGCGAAGGGTAGAGGTATGGGTACCTTTTCATCCTCCAAACAACGTAATGGAGGATGTATCGGGCGACGCGGTCATTCCAGGGCGTCCCAGGGCGCTCGCAGAGCGCTTCGGAGCGCTCTGGAGCGAGTTGTTTTTTGTTCCCAACCCTCCTGCGTTGGGTTCTCGTTTTGAATAGAGCACTGCTGGCGCGTCTCCTTCCCACCCCCTCCCGTCCCTCTTTTCCCCCTTTGCCTTTTGCCTCGCTCGTCGCTGCGTGCCAGCTGGGGGGCTGCGATCTGTGAAACTGTCGCCACTTTCGAGGCCTGCTGGGGGGCCCAGCACAGTGTGCACCCGCGGCGGATTCAAGTGGGACCTCGCCATCCCTGGGGGCTGCGATCTGTGAAACTGTCGCCACTTTCGAGGACTGCTTCATCAGTGTGCACCCGCGGCGGATTCAAATGGACCTCGCCATCCCTGGGGGGCTGCGATCTGTGAAACTGTCGCCACTTTCGAGGCCTGCTGGGGGCCCAGCACAGTGTGCACCCGCGGCGGATTCAAATGGTACCTCGCCATCCCTGGGGGGCTGCGATCTGTGAAACTGTCGCCACTTTCGAGGCCTGCTGGGGGGCCCAGCACAGTGTGCACCCACGGCGGATTCACGGATTCAAATGGACCCTCGCCATCCCTGGGGGGCTGCGATCTGTGAAACTGTCGCCACTTTCGAGGCCTGCTGGGGGGCCCCGCACAGTGTGCACCCGCGGCGGATTCAAATGGGACCTTGCCATCCCTGGGGGGCTGCGATCTGTGAAACTGTCGCCACTTTCGAGGCCTGCTGGGGGGCCCAGTACAGTATGCACCCGCGGCGGATTCAAATGGAACCTCGCCATCCCTGGGGGGCTGCGATGTGTGAAACTGTCGCCACTTTCGAGGCCTGCTGGGGGGCCCAGCACAGTGTGCACCCACGGCGGATTCAAATGGGACCTCGCCATCCCTGGGGGGCTGCGATCTGTTAAACTGTCGCCACTTTCGGGGCCTGCTGGGGGGTCCAGCACAGTGGGTACCCGCGGCGGATTCAAATGGAACCTCGCCATCCCTGGGGGGCTGCGATCTGTGAAACTGTCGCCACTTTCGAGGCCTGCTGGGGGACCCAGCACAGTGGTTACCCACGGCGGATTCAAATGGGACCTCGCCATCCCTGGGGGGCTGCGATCTGTGAAACTGTCGCCACTTTCTTACCTCGCTCGTCGCTGCGTTTCGAGGGCTGCTGGGGGCTGCGATCTGTGAAACTGTCGCCACTTTCGAGGGCTGCTGAGCTTGTCCCAAGTAGTTTACATATCAAACAACGGATCATGCAATTTGATTGTCCGTGCAAGTTTCGGCCAACTCTTCGTTTCCCATGATGCAAATGGGTTGGGTACGTCACAGGGTATTTTTTGTGTGCTTTTTTCTCCAGAAACTTCGGGCGGGAGGTCTGGACCAAAGAGTTACCACTCGGAGCCTTCAGGTGGGAGGCGTGCACCAAAGCCAGTCAAAGCCTGCAGGCGGGAGGTCTGGAGAAAAGGGTTACCAGTCAGAGCTCTTAAGTTGACGCACGAGCCTGAAGCCACTCGCCGACAGCTGCCTGCAACGACACTCGGAGCGCTCTGGAGCGAGTGATCCCGGTCCTCGGCCTGCCTGGCATAGGGGCGCCAAGAACGGCATGGACCTAAACTTTCGGATCTACCTTTAGGTCGGGCCTGTCCCCTCACAGGGGGATTTTCGACGAAAAATGAAAAATACTCAAAAACTACACCCAAATGGTCCAAAATGTTCAACAAATAGTCCCCATACAATTTTTTTGACTATTTTTGAATATTCCCCCTGAAGAGGGACAGGCTCGAATTCTGTACCTCCCAGGCGCGCGGAGCGCGCCAGGGGATGGGCGGCGCCAGAGGCGCCACCAGGGGGGTCCAGGAGCGGGTCCATGAAATCCGCGCGAAGTTCTGGAGGTCTGTGTTCATTGAGCATCGTCTGACCGATCCATGCCCTCACTGGCGAGACCTGGGCCCCACTGACCAAATCACCCTCCGAGATGGGGATATAGGACGATTCATTCGGGTCTCGAGGGGTATATCCCCAACTGGGGTGGTGCGATGGTGGGGAGCGGGATGGGGGGATACTTACGCAGAGCGACCGAGTTTCCTCTTGAGGTGAAAGTGGCGATGATAAGTTCGCGAGATAGCATCAGCGCCGCCGAACGGGCGGCGTCTGGACGAGCTGCGTGCAGCAACCTGGAGGAAAGATATGTTTTCATGTTGCGTTGAGCCCGCGCTCGCGGAAAGTTGATGGAGCGCGAGACAGCGCATGGCCCAATTTGGGAAATTGATGACCGAACCCCCTCCCCGTGCAATCTTAACACGGGCGGGTTCCAGTGTCCGCGGATCCGACTTCTTCTGGTTCCCCGTTTGTTTGAATTTCAAACATATACATTAAAGCGGGGTAGAAATCGGATCCGCCGTGAAAAATAATACCGTACGCGGATCCACAAAAAAAGAAATCGCATCTGCGCTGACGGAAATCGGATCCACCGAAACAGAAACCAAACCAAACATTGGGCCCGCGCGAATTCAAATGGATCCCACCGCGGTCATCTCATACGCGTCTGCTGAAGACGTCAAACCGTGGTTCTGGGCCCAAGAGGAACAACTTTCGCCCTGGGGACGCAGGGAGCTGCTCAACGGCACCGGTTAATGTTATTTGCTGGTTCCTCCAGGAGCCTGGGCTCGCCTGACAATGCGGATCGGGCCTCCGAGGCTGGGCGCCAAGAGGAGGAGGAGGAGGAGGAGGAGGAGGAGGAGGAGGAGGAGGAGGAGGAGGAGGAGGAGGAGGAGGAGGAGGAGGAGGAGGAGGAGGAGAGGAGGAGGAGGAGGAGGAGGAGGAGGAGGAGGAGGAGGAGGAGGAGGGGGAGGAGGAGGAGGGAGAGGAGGAGGAGGTAGGAGGGGAGGAGGGAGGAGGGGGAGGAGGAGGAGGAGGAGGAGGAGGAGGAGGAGGAGGAGGAGAGGAGGAGGTGGAGGAGGAGGAGGAGGAGGAGGGAGGAGGGGGAGGAGGAGGACGAGGAGGAGGAGGGAGGAGGAGGAGGAGGAGGGAGGAGGAGGAGAGGGGGAGGGAGGAGGAGGAGGAGGAGGCGGAGGAGGAGGGGAGGAGGAGGAGGAGGAGGAGGAGGAGGAGGAGGAGGGGTAGGAGGAGGAGGAGGAGGGAGGAGGAGGAGGAGGAGGAGGAGGAGGAGGAGGAGGAGGAGGAGGAGGAGTGGAGGAGGAGGAGGAGGGAGGAGGAGGAGGAGGAGGAGGGGGAGGAGGAGGAGGAGGAGGGGAGGAGGGAGGGGGAGGAGCGCCCCCCCCCCCCCCCGGCCCCCAGCTCCCTCTGCGGCGCTCCTCCTCCGCCCTCCGCGGGCGCAGCTCGCGTCGCGCCTCCGCCCGCGCGCGGAAGCACCTGGCGGCGGGGCAGGGGCGAGGGGGCAAGGAGGAGGAGGGAGGAGGAGATGAGGAGGAGGGAGGAGAGAGGAGGAGGAGGAGGAGGAGGAGGAGGAGGAGGAGGAGGAGGAGGAGGAGGAGGGGAGGAGGAGGAGGAGGGAGTAGGAGGAGGAGAGAGGAGGTGGAGGAGGAGGAGGAGGAGGAGGATGGGGTAGGAGGAGGAGGAGGAGGAGTAGGAGTAGGAGTAGGAGAGTAGGAGTAGGAGGGAGGAGGAGGAGGAGGAGGAGGAGGAGGAGGAGGAGGAGGAGGAGGAGGAGAAGGGAGAGGAGAAGGAGGAGGAGGAAGAGGAGGAGGGGGGGAGAAGCGCAGGAGGGAGGCAGAGGGGGCAGGGAGGTCGGACCTGGCCCACCTGACCAATGAGCTTGTGGATGCCATGACAATGGACATTCAAACAATCCTTTCATTATTCAAATAGAAACTTGTTTAAGATGTGTAAAGCATGTCCTAATCATGTCTCCAATGTGCATTCGAAAATATATGAAAAATGAAACATGTCTTCGACGTCTGGAAATTGTTTGACAGCCTGCTTCCTCTCCCTTCATCGACTTCCACAACTATAAGCCCACCAAAAACAGTTCTAGGGATCAGGAAGCAGGGAGGCGAGGGGGGCAGGGAGGTCGGCGGATCAAGCGGCGGCGACACGTCCTGACATGCCTGTGGGCCCACCAGGTGCACATTGTGTGGAATGCACGGCATGTCCTTAGAACAGTGCAGGCTTAGATGATATTGTCTTGATACGTTATGGTGTTTAACTGGTTCGAATTTCGTGCGTTCCAAGAACATGCCTAGGTAGGCCTACAACAACAACGGAGCGGTCAGCCCCTGATAGGGGGGAGAGGGAGCGGAGACCCGTGCTGTCCGTCGCGGGCGTCGGACACACGGATGGAGCGAACGGGGCAGGACGGAGAGAGGCAGCGAGGGCGGAGGGTGGAGGCGGGCGGGCCGGACGAGGAGCATGGAGCACGTTCTGCGGCCACTCGTGGGAGCCTCCCATGCAAGCTTGTCGGCGCTTGCGAATCGAATCTCGTCGACGCCAACCAGCGCTGAAGCTACGCTAATCGACGACAAGTCGACGCAACATCGACGCTGCATATGCCCGAAGACGGGGCCATCTGGACGATTCCCAGAGGCTGCTCGACACTAACGACGGCATTGCGAGAGTACACGCGGCTCCCAGGATTTGCTCCTGAACACAACCTGGAGCACGGATTGGCCTGCCTCCTGCGAGGTAGGTCCGAGAAGGTCCCTCGTCGCCACCAGAGGTGGAACTTTGGAGTCCCGAAACGGTGCGGTGACAGACCGTGCAGTGACCTCGAAATCCCCCAAGACCTCACCGCACGGTCCGTCACCGCACGGTCTTGGGACCCCAGAGGCCCCTGTCGCTCGAGGCATCCTCGGAGAACGACCCGAGTCCCAAAACCGTGCGGTGACCCCGAACCCCCACCGACTCACCGCGCGGTGTGGTCACCACACCGTTTGGGGGGACTCCGAGGAAACCGCGCGGTACAAAGCCAACCGATCGCCCAGACAGCATGGCCGTGGAGCTCTCCCGGGCGGGCACGGGCACGGGCACCACGAGCATCGGCGGAGGTAAGGCAAGGTTAAAGCCGCACCGGGGGGGCGAGTTCGCCAAGGCCACCACCACAGGGAAGCCAAGCTCGGGAGCGGCCACGAGGGGGGTGTATGAACGTTCGTTAGAGCATAGGGTTTCCCAGCCTGGCGTAGCCCCGCCCTTTCCCTGGCCTGCCTCTGCCTCCGTCTCTCTGCCTGCCTCTCCCTTTCCGTACTATTTGCTCAAGCGTGGCCCTGGAGGGGTGCGAATCATGACCGGCGGCATGTGCGCGGCCCAGCGGGGGGACCGGGGACGTACTGGAACAAGAAGCGGCGCCGTGAAATCCGAGGAAGCACCATGGCCCCCGCCATGGTATCTCCCCCCCCCCCCCAGTCATCACCCCCCTCCCTGCCGCCCCCCGACAAGCACGGGGAGGGCTGTTCTTCTTTCAGTCATCACCCCCCCTAGTCATCACCCCCCTAGTCATCACTCGGGGATGGACAGACCCCCCTTTAGTAAAACGTGGTTTAGTGAAAACGACCTGAGGCCCAAACCTGGCGGGCGCAAGCCTGGAAAATAACGGCCACGGCGCCCTCTCGAGAACCGAAAACGGACAATTCACTAATCGACGTGTCACTGTTGGGGGTTCTGTCCACCCCCGAATCACCTCCCCCTAGTCATCACCCCCCTCTCTGCCGCCCCCCCCGACGAGCACGGGGAGGGCCGTTCTTCTCTCAGGGTCTGGCGCAGAGCCGGGGCCGCGGGCCCGCCCGCCCCCCGATGGGCCCGGCCCTGCTGCTCTGCGCAGGTCCGCACGAGGCGCACAGGTGCTGGTGCGTGAGGAGGAGGAGGAGGAGGAGGAGGAGGAGGAGGAGGAGGAGGAGGAGGAGGAGGAGGAGGAGGAGGAGGAGGAGGAGGAGGAGGAGGAGGCCCAGCGTCGGAATGAGTTCGTCAGCCTCGGGCAGGCGCGGGGCTGCCCGAAACGAAAAGAGTCGGGCTGTCGGCCAACATCTCCCCCCCCCCATCCTCGAGCTGGACAGCACGGGTTGCCGCGGGCTGGCAGCATAAAATGGAGTCGGGCGTGCCCCCCTACAGGGGGGAGTTTGGGCGACGAACAAGAAGTACTCCAAACATGCCCCCCAAATACTCGACGGTACAACAGAAATCGTCCACGTACTATTGTTTGACCATTTTTGTATACTCCCCTGTAGAGGGACACGCCCGACTTGAGTATGAAATCAGCCTCCTGCGACGTGTGTTGGAAGCAGGTCCGAGCTCTTGCCTGAGACCCGCCTGGGGTGCCGCCCTGTGCCCGTCCCCGAGCTCATCGCCTGGAGGTGAAGGCGGGCCTGCCCACGCCAAGGCTCGCGGCATGGCGTCCAGTTGGGATGCAACGCGCTGTTCCTGGGACCGTGATTAGAGGCCTCCTAGATGGGGTCGGAGTAGATGGGGTCGGAGGGTCGCGCCGCATCGGCGATACATCGGCGATGCATCGGCGATGCATCGACGATGCATCGGCGATGCACTGGCGATGCAACGGCGACATCAGCGATGCATCGGCGCCGTCCGCGTGAGGCAAATCGGGCTCCACATCGAGCCGCATCGGCGATGCATCGGCGATGCGGCGCAATCCTCCGACCCCATCTGCTCCGACCCCATCTAGGAGGCCTAGAGTGATGGTCAAGTTTGACAGCGGTCGAGCTGCATCGGCGTCGCATCCTCGTTGCCAGTTGGCTGCCTGGCCTTCCTCAGGACTCTGGTGCCGATCCTGCGGACGCGAAAGCATACAACGAGTCATGCGTCGATCGATGCCCAATGTTTGCTTGCAGCGGGGTGCAGAAACGAGAGGCAGAGTCCTCCAACGCTGCCTGCGCTCGGGAATTCTCCACCCGGGCCAGGTCGGGGCAGGGACCGCGAGCCCGTGCCCGCCTCACAGCAGCACCCACATCAGGGCCAGAGAAGTCGCACCGCACCGACAGGAGGGGGAGGAGGAGGAGGAGGAGGAGGAGGAGGAGGAGGAGGAGGAGGAGGAAGAGGAGGAGGAGGAGGAAGAGGAGGAGGAAGAGGAGGAGGAGGGCGACCTCGCCGGGATGTCGCCTCGTGGGCGCAGCCGTGGCGCAACCCTTGGCGCAACCAAAAAGGGGGCAGGCCTGCCGCCGCGTCGCCGCGTGGGCGCCCTTCATGGCGCGTCCAGTGGCGCAACCAAGATGGCCGTGTGCTGCCGAGGAGCCGAGTGGGCTTCCCGAGGCGGCGCCACGTGGGTGCCCCTGCGGCGCAACTTGGTAGTCCCCAAACGTGGTGGTGACAACACCTGGCGGTGAGTCTCGGGCGATTTGGCGTCACCACCCGGTTTGGGGACTCGTGCGGTTTTCCGAGGATGTCCCGGACACTGGTGGGTCCAGGAGTCACAAAACCCGGTGGTGACCCCGCGTCCCAAAACCCAACGGTGACCTTCTTGGGGATTCCAGGTCGCCACCTGGTATCTCACCACCCGCTTTGGGGGTTCCCAAGCAACAGATGGCGCAACCAATGGGATCGGTCTGCCAGGAGGTCGCCACGAGGGCAGCGCGTGGGCGCCACCTTTGGCGCAGCCGACGGCGCAACCTGTGAAGCAACCGAGCGGACGGATGTCACTCAGGAGTCGGTCGGAGACTGGAACATGTGCATTACTGAAGGGGCCCCAGGACACACAAATAAATACACACAAATAAAAATATTCCCCATATTTTCACATATTTTCTGGGTTTTTGTCTTCCCCCCCACTTCCCATATTTTCCAATATTTTCCTGGGGATCGTCGATTAATTGTGTCTGTGTGTTTTTTCCCCTCCTGAATTACCAGTGGCGGGTTGTTTTTCCAATCCCACGACTTTGTGAGGGTCGGGGACGACCTCGGGGTGGTGTGGTGTATACTTTTCCCCCGGCTTCCAAGGGAGGCAACGACACGTGTATGCACCAGGATCCCGCATACACCAAGATCCGCGTCCCTGTGCGAACTCCAGCGCAGGGTCGGAAAACGCGTCGGTGTATATCGAGCTCGTGTCCCTCATTGGGTGGGCTCGCCGAAGTGTCGCCACCTTGGCGCCCCCTGCGGCGCAACCTGTCGTGCAGCTGGTTGGACGGGCGTGCCGAGAGATGTTCCGCTGGGCGGGCGGCCGTGGGCGCCCTCGGGCGCCGGGAGGCTGCGTCGAGGCTTCGCCGGCAGATGTCGCCACGCAGCCTCCTCCACGGACAAACAGCAGGCGACGAGCCCAGGGGGGAGATGAGAAGGAGAAGGCCTTCTCAGAAGGCCGCGGGACTTCTTAGAAGTCCGGGGGACTTCTGAGACGCTTCCTTGGCCTATTTCGAACACAGACAGAACTTCTCAGGAGCCCTCTCAGAAGTCCAGAAACTTCTCAGAAGCCTCGGAAGTCCCGCCCCTTCTCATTTCCCCCCCCGCGCCCGCCGCCGAAACAGGCTACACAACACAGCGTACGCCACGTGGCTCGCACCAGGAGGGCCCCACCGCACAGCTGGCATCAAGCAGCTCCCACCACACACATCACACAGCATAGCTTGCATCGCACGACTTGCACCACTGCCCGACTTACACCCCGCGACTCACACCGCATACCCTGCACCACATGGCTTAAACCGCGAAGTGCACAGAACAACACCGAAACAGTATCACAGCCATGCATCGTGACGGCTATACTGGTGGCAACTGAGCATCATTGTCCTAGGAAGGGTCGACGTCCTCGTCGCAACCGTGTCGTCGCCGCCGTCGTGTCGCGACGTCGTTCTGCCATCGCGGTGTTGTCGACGCCGTCACCGCCGTCGCCGCCACCGCCACCGTCGTTGTCGTCGTCGTCGCCCTTTTCGCTGGCGTCGTGGTCCGGGCATTGGAAGGACGAAAGTCAGCAGATACTGCTCTTCCCAGACCTCTGCCCAGGTGCGTTATGACCCGAATTTCGAAAATCATCCAACCGTGGCGACGAGGCGAGGACAATCCAGGGCGGGCAGCGGTATCGAACTACATATGCATATACATACACATACATACATACATACATACATACATACATACATACATACATGCATACATACATACAAACATACATACAACATACATACATAGATAATCATATATGTATATGTGTACTTGGATATTGGACCCAGCACACTAGCTTATTGCAACCTACGCGGTGCAATCCAGGTCGTGCAATCAATGTGGTGCAATCTGGATGGTGCAACGCGTATGGTGCAACCTATGTGGTGCACAGCGGAGAAAAGCAGTGCACAGCAAAGTTAAGACATGCGGCGGTAAAGCAATGCGAAATAATGCAAAGCAAGGCAACACATCGCAACCCAATGCAAACCAATGCAAAACCATGCGCAGCAATGAACCGCAATTCAGATCCATGCAGAGCGAAGCAAACCAATGCAAAGTCATGCAAAACAGTGGAATGTAATGTAACTCAACGCAACGAAATTCAACGCAACGCAAAGCAATGCAACGCAACGCCTTGCAATTCAAAGCAATGCAGAACGACGCGCCGCAAAACAGTGCACAGCAATGCAAAGCAATGCAGCGCAATAAAAAGCAACGCCAAGTCATGTAACTCAGTGAGAAGCATTGCAACACACTGCCAAGCAACGCAGAGCAATTCAGCGCAGAGCAGTGTAAAGCAAGGCCATGCAATGCAAAGCAAAGAAAGGCAATGCAAATAAACGCAAAGGAAAGCAACTAAAGCAATGCACATCTATGTAATGCAATGCTGAAGCACACCTTTGTTTCCATTCTATCGCTCAGCTTTCACCTCCTGGTGGAGGCACACCACACTCCAATCTCTGAAACCATTCTCGCGGCGACCACATCATGCCCGGGCACTACGACAGCTACTACGGCAACGGCCTATGCTATGCTGTGGGTCCTTATAGTCAAACAGGGGTCAAAAGTAATGAGTTTCCCCTCCCTGCGCCGGCCGCAGGCCAGAGGAGTCAAAGGGGAGGAGGAGGAGGAGGAGGAGGAGGAGGAGGAGGAGAAGGAGGTCGAGGAGGAGGCGAGAACGAACAGTGGCGGTGTGTGTGCACCAAACCCCTTTTTATGGTCCAAGCGACCACTAATATAATGGGGCTACACACTGCGACTCTATAAAAGGATGACGCACAGTGCCTACTCAGCAAGAGCCCATGCGGCGAAGCGGCACATGGAAAACAAACCCGATCCTAACAGGACGGGGGCGGGAGCGGGAGGGAGGAGCGAACAGGGAGGAAGCGCGACAGAAAGCCACAACAGCTTGGGGAACGCCTGCGTGAAGGGGCCCAAGGACAAACAAATAAATACACACAAATAAAAAGGACCCCCCCATAGGTCCCAATATTTCCTGGGCTTTTGTTTTTCCCCCCCTCCCCACCGCCCGTATTTTCCCAAATATTGTCCTGGAGAGTCGACGATTATTTGTGTCTGGTGTGCTTTTGCCTCTCCTGCGCGACAGGAGCCCACAAAACCGCTTGGGGAACGCCTCTGGGCGGGAGCGGCCGGGCGCAGACGCTCGCCAGCGAAACCAAGACAGCCGAGAGATGGCGCACGACACGGGCGCCGGAGGGCCCAGCACCGCGCGCGGAGACCATGACGACGGCATATTTGTCAAGTCGATCCGCCCTTTCATCGTCAAGCCTTCGCGTCAAGATCGTAGCCGTCCTCCTCAAGAATGCATCTAATTGAGCCTTGAACTCGGCGTCCCCCCATATCTCCGCATTTCGGAAACCAACGCCTAGCAGCAGCCTCTGTGACTCTTCATACCAGGGCGGCGTCAGGGCGAGCCTGGCGTGAGGCCAGAGGCCAGGGTCGACCACTGATCGGCTACACGCAGGAGTGACCCTGGGTAACCCCAGGAAACTTTTTAGAACCCCCCCCGGCGATATCGTAGCACCGCATTGTTTATTCGAGATTCCGAAGGGCCGAAATAACCGAACGATAGTTGTAGCACCCGGACACGATGATGATGATGCTGATGATGATGATGATGATGATGATGATGATGATGATGATGATGATGATGCGGATATGGATGATGGTGCAGAAGGGTGATCGATTTGCCGGAGGGGGGGGGGTTCTTAAATGCTTCCTGGGGTCTGGTGCGCGGCTTTTTGGGGGCCGCGGGGGGACCAAACACAGGCGCGCCAGGCGTTCCTATCGCATCGCGTTCGGCGATCGGGGGACCCCATCGTGCCCGCACCAAAGGTCACTCCGGCGAAAGGTCACTCTTACGTCTAGTCGAATTGAGCAGGGACCGACGTCCCGGCATTCCGATAGTCCTACCACGAAATGTTCTTAGAACCCAACAGTGTTCTAAGAACGCAAGCGATGTTCTAAGACCATTGGGCCGATGTGTTAAACCAAGACAGGCTCAACCAGAAATGTTCCTAGAGCATTGCTTGGTAGGGCTAGACGCAAGCCAGGATGCTTCGCCACTGCTTGAAAGCAGCAGCGGGCACGGACATGCCCACACGCAGTGCTCATGCACAGGGCGCGCTGGAACGCAACCAATTGGGAGGAGCAGGAGAAGAGGGGAGGAGGCGGACGAACCGGCGGCGGACGACGGAGGGGAGGAGGGAGAAGGGAAACGACCTGCAAACAACGGCGCACCCTCGGCCCGGCCGGCTCAAGGGGGCAACCAAATGCTGGCGCCGAGCATCCCGGCCTCCAGCCGCCCAGGCAGCCTGGACCAGCATGGTGACACCAGCCTCAGGACTGCAGCCCTAACCCGTGCAGCTCCAGGTCATGCTGCTGGTGCCCGTCGCCCAAAGTCGTACGGCAAGCGCCCGTAGTGCACGGAGAGGCCAGGAGAACCAGAAACGATCCTGACGGCAAATCCTGGGGCTGCACGGCTCTCTGCTGTAGAGGAAAGAGAACTATGCACATGCACCGATTCTGGCCAGGCCCATCCCGAGTCCCGGATCGGTGCATACGCCCTCCTGCCTTGGCCAGAAAGGCATTCGCCCGATCCTGGGTCAAGGATGGGCGTTGCCAGGATCGGTGCATGTGCATAGTTCTCTTCGCCCGATGCTGGGGCTTGGCGCTGGAGCCGCTCGCCGACCTGTGGCTGCGCAGCACCGCTGGGGCTTTGTGCTGCTGGTGAGCCGTCTTGCTGTCAGTGCCGTGCTGCAGCAGCCCGTCGTGCCGTACAGAGACGTGCTGCTCCGCCGTGCTGTTCATCGTCATGCTCTCGGAGTCGTGATGCTGGCCTCTGTCGTGCTACGCGTAACTCTGCTGCTAGGGTCGCGGGTGCTGCCCTCCGCCGTGGTACAGCGTACAGCGTCGGAGTGCTGGATTCTGTCGTGCTGCATATCGTCGTGCTGCAGCAGTCCGTCGTGTAGCTGAAAGACGTGCTGCTGGTGTTTGTCGTACTGTGCGCCTGCGGATGCTCGGATCAAGAACGCCGCACTCCGTGATTTAACGGGCGAAGAACGGTATAACATAATTTTTTTTGCCGTCGGGGACACCTGCCCTGTACCCTTACGGTGGCACCGTAGGGGTATAATCTTTCCAGCCGCCCTGGGGCAGGTGTCCCCGACGGCGAAACAGTTTATTTTGTACCGTTCTTCGCTCGCTGAGTGATGCCGTCCACGGGAGGGCTACGGTGCCGCCGTGCGGCTCTTCCACGTGCTACCAGCGGCTCAAGGTGGCATCGCTGGGGCCTGCCACGCGTGGGTGGTGTGCGGGCACTACTTCTATCCACATCCAGAGCGTCCTGGACTTTTCGGGGAGGGGTGCCGCGAGGCCGAGGCGCACTGGATGTGGACAAGAATCAAGCCCCCTGGGGGCCAGACGTTTCTCCATCTCCAGTGCGCTTCTGCTCTCAGGGGAAAGAGGGCCCCAGACTCCGAGACGCACTGGATGTGGATGTGAATATTGCCCGCACGGTGCAGGAGTCGGGGCAAGAGTCGGGGCGGGTGCCGTGCCGGATGCGAGGCTACGTCCGGGGGCGCTGCACGCCCGCGGTGCAGTGCGCCGCGTGCGGTGTGGGGCCGGGCAGTGCTGGTCAGCGGGTCGGTCGGGCCAGTGATCAGAGGGCAGTGGGGCGGAGGAGGGCCAGCGATGTGCTGCTGCTCCCCATGACGCTGCCAGCGCCAGGGCACTGATGGATGTGGCGGCCTAGTCGACGGGAATGGCGCCAGCAAGGCGTGGCCCTCGGTTCGTGGCGGAGGTAGAAGGGGAAAACGAACTGGTGGTAGCCGAGGCGGCATAGTTGCCGGTGGTGGGGTGGGGGTCGGTGCTGGCGTCCGCGCTGGCGTTGGTGCTGGCGCAGGCGCCGGCGTTCGTGCTGACGTCATTGCTGGCGTCGGCGCTGGTGTAGGGGCGCTGGCGTCGGCGCCAGCGCAATCCCAACGTTCATGCTGGCGTGTGTGCTGGCATCGGCGCTGGCGTAGGCGCCGGCGTTTGTGCTGGCGTCGGTGCTGGCGTCGGTGCTGGTGTAGGCGCTGGCGTTTATGCCGGCGTAGGCGCCGGCGTCGGTGCTGGCGTAGGGGTTGACGTCGGCGTTGGTGTAGGCGTTTGCGTTGGCGCCGGCGTAGGCGCAAACGTTGATGCTGGCGTCGGTGCTGGCGTCAGCGCTTGCGTAGGCGCCGGCGTTTGTGCTGGCGTCGGTGATGGAGGCAAAGTAATCAAGTCAATGCATAATAGCGCAGGCCCAGACGGCGACGGAGCGGCGGCGGCGACCAGATAGCGGCCAGACCGGCGGACAAGCCCAGAGCGACGGGGTGGCGACGGCGACCACATAGCCGCCAGACTAACGGGCAAGCCCAGAAGACGGGCGGCGACGCGGCGGCGACGGCGACCACGTAGCCGCCATACCGACGGGCAGTCCTAGTTTCTTTTGCCACAAGTGAGAACCTCTGAGTGCAAGCACTGCTTGGAGAATCGTGCTCCTCTGTGCCGCCGCGACCGTCAGAGGCGGGCGGGGCCTGCATCCCACCACGCAACCTCCGACGGCTGCTGCTGCGCACCCGGGGGGAGGGGGGCGGGGGCGGGGGCACGCGGGCCGCGCGGGGGGGGGAGGAGGAGGAGGAGGAGGAGGAGGAGGAGGAGGAGGAGGAGGAGGAGGAGGAGGAGGAGGAGGAGGAGGAGGAGGAGGAGGAGGAGGAGGAGGGGGGGGCGCGGCCTGGCGCATCTCCTCCGCGCACCTCTCCTGCTGCCTCCGCAGCTGCTCCCCCAGTGCGCGGGCACGGGCCTCGCAGGGGCGGGCGGACTGCGGCAGCGGGGCTGGAGGGGAACGCTGTGGTTTGCAGGCGGCTGGGGGGCTGCTCTAGACAGGCACCAGCAAGGAGACGAGAACGATGCCATGGTCGTGTTGGCTCAGGCTGCGTTCCAGGATTTCCAGGGCATCTGTCGACCCTCGCTTATGTAGCCCGTGTGGAGCAGCGGGAAACGCTGGAAGTCCTCAAAAGCTTGGAACCATGGAACGGATCGATCCCGTGCTCTCATGAAGTAAAACCAATCAGGAGGAGAAACGAGGCACATTCGGCACTCAATGCCCATCTGGAGGGTTCCCGTTTGTTCTGTTACTGGCCTCTCGGTCCCCGATTTCCCCCAGCACCTGGGGGGACCCGAGTAAGACCATCATCACTGTTAGTTCCTTGTTTTGTTGATGCTCATGGCAAGATTTGCCTGGTGAGGGCTTGGGCCCAAGGTTCCTGTCTGTTGTGCTGTAGGTCCTGTGGCCATCGACTGGAGGGGGAACGAGCAAGAGGAGGACGTGCACTTCGCCTGAGACATCCTCGCAAAATGAGGATGTTGCTTACGACGCTGGTTTTCAAAGCAATGAAGCGTTCGATTGAGATATCCCCGGAAAATTCCCCAATCAGAGCTTGCCTCTGTAGGGGCCCTAGCGGATTTATATAGTTAGGTTAGGTTTGCCGCCGATTTTCGCTGCACGCCCGGGTGCCTGGGTGCCCGGGTGCCTGGGTGCCCGGGCGTGCCCGGGGGTGCCCGGGGGTGCCTGGGGGCCTGGGGGTGCCCTATAGCCCCATAGCCCTATCGCCCTACAGCTCTATAGCCCTATAGCCGTATAGCCCTATAGCTCTACAGCCCAGTTGCCCAGTAGCCCTATAGCCCTACATCCCTATAGCCCTACAGCCGCATAGCCCTGTAGCACAATAGCCCTAGCCCAATGGCCCAATGGCCCTATAGCCTTATAGCCCCATAGCCCTGTAGCCCTAGCCCTATAGCCCTACAGCCCAATAGCACTGTAGCCCTATAGCACTATAGCCCCGTAGCCTCATAGCCGCAATAGGCCTCGTAGACCCGATAGACCTCATAGATCTTCGAACATACTATGTTATTGTCCTCACCTCCGTAACCCACCTACGCATTTTCGCCCGTATGTGAAGTCGACGTCTTCCGTGTATGTGAGCTGTTGACGTGTATGTGAGCTGTTGCCGTGTATGGCCTTCACAGCCCTCGCAGACATTATAAACCTAAGCTGCAATTGCACAAAAATCTCCTGTAAAATCAAAACAACTCTGATTGTTTTTTTTCTCCGGTATCATTCGAATGTTTCGTTTGGGGGGGATATCGGGCCTCGGATATCCGGAATAGTGTGGGAAATGCTTCGCCTGGACCATCCTCGAACAACAAACAATGCTGGAGGAATTGTCTTTCGACGTTGGTTATCACAAGTGACGCTTCCGCCTGAGACACCATCACAGACTTGGCATGTTGGAGATCGGCCGCCGGATATCCGACATGCTGTGGGGGCGCTTCGCCCGAGATAACCTCACCACATGGCGATGCTCGAGGAGTTGTCTTACGACATCGGTTCTCCAAGTGAGTGAGTGAGACACCCTCGAAATGAGATGCTGGAGATCAAGCGCCAGTTATTCAACTTGGCGTGTGTGTGTTCTTGTGCTTGTGTGTGTGCGTGTGTGGGTGGGGGGGGGGGAAGGCGGGCGCGCGGGCCACATTCCAAACAGAGCGGCCACTTTACAACCAGATGGGGCACTTGACAGCCAGCATGGGTTTTCCCACAAGGGCACTTTACAACCAGGAAGGCCGCTTTACAACCAGGCGCGTATATGCACATACGCGACAAATGTTCTACACATTCCGATTTGTACGTGGGGCCACGTATGGGAAACAACTCGCTCTCTGAAACGTGTTGGTTGTAAAGTGACCCGTCTGAAGCAAGAATATATGAAACAGCGAATACCTAATGGGATCTCAAAAATACTATTGGAATCGTGCGGCACCCTTCACAGTGGGATCCTGTTGGCACCGGATGAACCCCATTGGTGTCCAACAGGATTCCTCGCTATGGGGCCAACTGGTGTCCTTTTGGGAACCGGTAGGGGGTCTTCCTATTGAAACCCTTCGGGGCCCTTCCGAATGGAAACCGGTTGGGAACCTAATTTGATCACAGTCGAGGGACCTTCTTATTGGAATGCTGCGGGAAACGCATTGGGCTACTAAATGGAAGCCTGGCTGAAGATCTTCTCTGGGTTCGCGCTCGAAAAACAATAGGAACCGCTTCTCTTAGAATCCCTTTGGAACCATATTGGCGAATGCGAAAGACATCGCGTTGGAATCCAATCGGACTCCTTCATTTTCGTACAATACTGGCACATTATGATCCCATCACGGCCCACCTGTAACCCAACAAGAAACTGTCCTCTCTGAATCATACTGTGCCCCGATTGGTGTCCTATTGGTGCCTTTTGAATCATACTGCACCCCCCGCTGCCTTGGTGCTGGCCGCGCCCATTGCTCACTGGTCCTTGCCCTCTCCCTTGCCGCCCTCGCAATGCCTCGGCCCTCCCTCCATCTCTGCGCCGGCCCCTCGCTTGGGAGGGGGCAGTCGCCAGGAAACACCCGCCATCCTTTAGAAGCAATGGGGCGTGGGCTCCTGGATGGCGGCAGCGGACGCGCATCTGAAACTCTCCCCGACATGGGTCCTGAAAGCCACAGAAGGAGCAGCCGAGGGACGAGGGCCCCTGCACAGGGCGGTCCCATCAACTTCTGTTTTGTATAGCATATCCCATGGCTTTACGCGGCCCTCATAACATGGTCGATCGTCTTTTTCGTAGCGAGCGAGACCATGCACCATGGGCATTGGTTGGTCACCACTAGGCTGGGGATCAGCGGTTCGCACTTGTGCACCGCTCCCCCGCGCGCTGCCACCGCTGCCGCCATCGTGCATTGTGCCCCGCACACCTGTCCCTCAGTGCCCGTCTCCAAGCCGCGTCAATGCGGAGTAAAGAAATCGTCCTCGCCTGGTACATCTGGCAGTGTGGCGCCCCATGCCTGCCCTGCATGTAGCGGCATGCTGGGGTCCGTCCCTATCCGCGCTTCCCAATTTGAATCAAAGAGATGTCTGAGTGCCTCTGCGGGCACCGGCTTGCCGCGCCGTCGCCCATCTCCGCCAGCGCTTGAAATTCCTTGACCACCTGCTTCGCCCAAGGTGTAGACGTCGCGGATACTCTTCCATTCTCCATTCTCCATGCCCCTCAGAGACGCCCCAGCTTCGATGTTCCGAATATTTTTGCCAGCGCACTGCCAAAATCTGATGGGTGCTGTGCCCATGTCAGGTGCCATCGTAGCCTGCGGATCCGCGGCGCAATAGCGCAGCGTGACATCCTCCACCTCTTGAACACCCCCTTGTTGGAGTAGCATCTGGCCGATGCATCCTCTTGAATCCAGCTTCCCCTGGCCCCTGCCATCTTGCTCAATAGCATTGCCGTGGCGCTGTCTAGCGCGTCGACGCGGCGGTCCTCTAGCACGCGCGCCAATGACCAACTAATGCCCGCGCCTGAGACACATGCCTGGCGCATTTTTACCTAACAATGGCAGAGGTATCTGAAGACCAGAAGCAACCGCATTGCCTGTAGGCTATCTGCATGGCCCCGCACCTCCTCCTGATACCTCCCGCGTAGCCTAGGTCTCATGGCAAGGGGGGGGGGGGGGGGGGGGGGGGGG
>CAUYUJ010020290.1:155000-160173 GCA_963575745.1 Prorocentrum cordatum | reverse complement strand
TCTCTCTCTCTCTCTCTCTCTCTCTCTCCGCCCGGCCGCCTTTCCGCCCGCCCGCTCGCCCCGCAAGCCCCGGCCTCCCGCCTGTGCGTTCGTCGCCGTCTGCCTGCTTCCCCCCTCCTCTTTCCCCTCCACCGGGCGGCCCAGTCTGCTTGGGGCCAGCGCGGCGGCGCGCATAGGGCTCTAATCTGGTCGCCCGGGGGTAAGAAACGGCTCCCGGGGAGGGGTCGAGGGCTCGCTTTTCCTTCCTCCTCGGCTCTCCGCCCCCCCCCCCTCTTCTTTTCGCAGTGCATCCGGCAACGGTCGCCACCCGTGGGGGGGGTATGGTCGCGGGCGACGGTGACGCTTGAACGGGGTGGGGCGCGCCAGTCCAGGCAGGAGCAGGCGCAGTCGAAGTACCTCAAGAGTTGGGCCACTCGTGTCATGGTGCTGCGCGGGTAGTCTTGCATTGTAGTGTTTGCAGGGCCACCTTGCTGCCGTGCTTTTTGCGTGAGCCACAGCTTGAACACGTCCTTGTGCCTCGAGCACCACCCTCGCCGACACGCCAAGGAGGAGAGCTGTCAACAGCAGCGTCGCCCCGCGGGGGGGCCATGGCGGCAACGTATTGAGAAAGAGCATCCTGGCTTACACCCTAGAAACGCGCTCTAGCCTGCACACGGATGACGTAGTTAACAGGAGTATGGTAAGGGGTGCATCTTCTCTCGAGCCAGAATGAGCTTGAGAGGGAGGCTGGGAGGGAGGGAGGGAGGGAGGGAGGGAGGGAGGGAGAGAAGAGGAAGCGGAGGCAGGGGAAAGGAGGGAGGAAGAGGAGGGGAAGGGAGGAGGAGAGGAGGAGAGGAAGGAGGAGGAGGAGGGGGGAGGGGAGGAGGAGGAGGGAGGGAGGACGGAAGAGGAGGAGGAGAGGAGTGGAGGGGGAGGAGGGGGGAGGAGGAGGAGGAGGACGAGAAGAAGACGAAGAAGAAGACGAAGAGCAAGACGAAACAGACGAACAACAATAATAATAAAACTACTAAGAAGAACAATGATATAATGGAGGAGGAGGAGGAGCAGGAGGAGGAGAGCAAGAGAAGAGGCAGCATGTGTTGGAAAGTGGGGACGCTGCAAGTGGAGCAGAGGATGAGGGATCACGAGAGAGGAAACGGGGGAGAATGAGGAGAGGAGGGAGGCGGCGAGGAAGGAGGAGACAAGACGAGGTGCGAGGCGGACGAACAGCGAGCACGCGCACGAGCTGCAGCAAGGGGCGGGAGGGAGGGAGGAGGGGGAGGAAGAGGACGAGGAGGGAGGGACGCAGCAGCAGCAGCAGCAGCAGCAGCACAAGGAGGAGCAGGAGCAGGGCGGGGGAGGCGCGCGGGAGCGCCGCCAGCGGCAGCCCGCCGCGATTGGCCCGGCACCCCCGGCCGCCCGCCCCGACGCCCTCCCGGCCCAGGGCGGCGGCCTGCCGCGCGCGCAGCGCCGACAGCGGCATGGCGGCCCGCCGATGACGGCCGATGGCGTCCCGCCGGCCGCCGCCGCAGCGGGCGACGAGGGGCAGCGGTTGAGTCGGGCGTGTCCCCCTACAGGAGGAACATCCAAAAACAGTTGAGAAATAGTCTGGGGACGATTATATTCCAGTGATTCTGATCCTGTCTTGTGATGTTCTAACTGTTGCTAATTTTTCTCACAGAATCCGCCTGTAGGGGGACATGCCCGACCGAAGGCAGCGGACAGGGGGGGCTCGACGGCTCGAGTGCCTCTCTCGTCGGTCTCTCGGTGGCTCTCCGGCCCTGGGGTGCTCTGCAGCCGCGGCGCCTCGCCGAGAGCTCTCCGGGGGTGCCCGCATTGTCCTGGGCGGGGCCGAGTTGTGAGCCGAGAGCCAGGGGGAAACGTTCGGGGGGGTCGGGCCGGACGAAAGGGGGGGATTGGGAAAGGGGGGATTACGAAATCTGCTGCATGCAGCTGGTTCCGGCCCCACCGAGGGGCCCATTTCTCGATACATGGGCGCCTCCCGGCGCCGGGAGGCGCCAGGAAAATCAGCTACATTAGCTGATTCTCACCCCCCCCCTTTGCTGTCCCCCCCTTACGCCCGGCCCGAGGGGGGACAGGCACAGGGGGAGATACATCGAACCCAATCGCCCACTGATCGCCGATGGGTGCCCGAATCCATCGGCGACGTACTGCCGATGCCGTGTCGAGGTGTCCCCCCTGGAGCCGGTCCCCCCTGTCGTTGAGTCGGGCATGTCCCTCTACAGGGGGAATATCCAAAAATAGCAAAAATGATTCTGGGACCTCTTTTGTTGATTTCTTCTGGCTCTTCGGGAATCTGTCTGACTGTTTCTGAGCTTTCTTCCAAAATCCGCCTGCAGGAGGACATGCAGGCGCGAAATACAAACACACACACAGACACAATTCATCGTCGACCCCCCAGAAAATATGGAAGTGGGGGGGGAAGGCAAAAGCCCAGAACGTGTGGGAAAGGATTGGTAACCCTGCGATTTGTGATTATTTATCTGTGTGTCCCTGGGCCCCTTGAGGACATGCCCAACCGAGCCCTACCGTTGCCCCCTCCAGGTGAGCCTGCCGCTGGTCCTCAGCGGCGCGGCCACGCCCGGCCTGCAGGCCACGGGTAGCCCTTCCAAGAGATCCCGGGGCCGAGGAGGGAACGCTTCTTGAGCGGCAGAGGAGGAGGAGGAGGAGGAGGAGGAGGAGAAGGAGGGAGAAGGTGGGAAGGAGGAGGCGGAGGAGAGGAGGAGGAGGAGGAGGAGGGGGGGAGGGGGGAGGGGGAGGGGGGGGAAGGGGAGAGGGAGTAGGAGGAGGAGGTGGAGGAGGAGGAATGGGAGCAGGAGGAGAGGAGGAAGGGGAGGAGGAGGCGAGAGGAGAGGCGGGGGGGAGTGGGAGGGGGGGCGGAGGGGGGAGCAGGAAGGGAAGGCGGCGGAGGGGTCGAGGAGGAGGGCATGAACTTTCGGCGCTCCGCGCGGATTTCTTGAATCTGCGCTGGGCCCCCCGGGCGGCGCCTCCAGCGCCGCCCCGGGCGCGCTTCGCACACCAGGGAGGGGGGGCTTCAGCGCCGGCGCTCCGCGCAACAGGGAGGGGGGGCCTCAGCGCGGACGCAAGAGAATCCGCGCGGAGCGCCGAAATATTACGTAGGTCGATGCCGTTCCCTGTTTCCCTTTGTGAGCGGCGCTCTGCATGCAGGTGCCGGGCGGTCCCCGAGATCCTGGGGGGCGGCGGCGATCTGGGCCTCCCGGGTTTGAGGAAGCGCAGACATGGACTGGGGCGTGTGTCAGGTTACCTACAGGAGGAGGTACCGATGCCGCTGCCCGTGGTTCGTTGTCGCCTTCTTCAACCTCCAGGTTGGATTCGCCTTGAAGATCTGGCCAGACCGCACCCCAGGAGAGGTCCGGCCTGGGGAGTAGGAGGGGGAGGGGGAGGGGGAGGGGGAGGTGGAGGAGGGGGAGGAGGAGGAGGAGGAGGAGGAGGAGGAGGAGGAGGAGGAGGTGAGGAGGAGGTGGTTTCCCCAGTGCAGATTACAGCGACGGGCCCCGTTCCTGGGCTTCCTCGGCGCGCTGCGCCGCCGGATCGGGCGGCAGTGGCGCCTCGTTTTGGGGGTAATTATGCCTTCCCCGATGCACGCGGGTCTGGCGCCATCGCGCCAGGTCCACGGATCCTCAATCCATGGCAGCGTGTGCCGAACAGGTTCGGCTTCGGCACCGCCTGTATCCGAGGCTATGCCTCCTCTCGGCCTCGCTCCGAGGCTCCGCCGCTTCCTCCCTCCTCTTCTCTGCCTAATTCAAGCGTCGCGCGGCCCGCTCAGCTTCGACCGGAAGAGGTGCGCTCTCGACCCGCGGATCAAAAAAGTGCCCAACAGGTGGGGTCGGAGGCTCGAGCCGCATCGCCGACGTCGTCGATGCATCGCCGACGTCGTCGCTGAGCCCCCACCGGCGGCGCCTCCGGCGCCGCCCCCGGCGCGCTCCGCGCGCCAAGGAGGGGGGTCCAGCACAGATCCAAGAAATCCGCGCGGAGCATCGAAAGTTCATGTTTATGCCAATTCTTCTTTTAAACAAAGCACAGCAATAATAGAGGCCTTCCAGAAAGAAACTTTCTAAAGCATCCGCATGCCAGGGAACGACATGGCGAGGACAGTCAAGGAATCTCAATGACGACGACGCGCAGATCCTAGAGATCCGCGCGGAGCGCCAAAAAGTTTATGCTCATGCCGTTCTTTCTTCTACGGAGTGCTCGTGGTTGCGCACGGGCAGCCCCCAGGGGCAGTCGGCCGCAGGTGTATAGATATGGAGCGGCGTCGCTACCCCAGCGCTCGTGGTGTTGAGGCCGCCGCACTGTGATGGGCCGAGTTTCCACCACCGCTACCGTAGATAGGAGAGGGAGGAGGAGGAGGAGGAGGAGCAGGATGAGGAGGACCCGCCCATCCTCCTTCTCCCCCGTCCTACATGTGTTAGTGGTGGTGGTGGAAAGTTGGCCCATCATCCTGCGGTATTCTGAGGGCTTGATAGTCGCCACCCACCAAAACACCCAAACCGTACCCAGAGGTCCCAATTTGCCTTCAATTCCCAGTGGGGGGGGAGTCGGGGAACATTCAAACAAATTCGGGTCTTCGGGGTTGGGTTGGGGTGGTCTGGTAGGTAGGTAGTGAGGCACAGCCGGGGCTATCCTCGGAGGCTCTGCGTGCAGCCAGCAAGAGCCTCGCCACCGCGTGCAGGCGACGTGCGTTGCCGAGCCGGGCCTGGACCTCGAGGCGTACCCCAAGAGCAACGAGGCGCTGACGTCGCTGACGGCTCCCCCGGAGGATCCGGGGGCCGGACGAACTGGGCGTCGCGCGCGAGGAAGGGGGGGGCAGCGTGGGCTGCAGAAAAGGAGCCCTTCATGAGGGCCCCAAGAGGAGGCCTGCCGGGCCCGAGGAGGGCACCTTTTTCTTCCCCCGACCCATGGCCACAACGATCAATTCGCGCCCACAACGAGGGGGGGGGGATCGGAAAGGGAGGGAGTACGAAATCTGCTGCGTGCAGCTCGTTTCGGCCCCGTTGGCGGGCGCCCTCCTCGCTGCAGCGTTGGCAGCTTTTTGTTGCTTCTGCCAGCTGTGGTGCTTCTGCACGTCTGGAGGGCGCCGGCGTGGCTTGGTGGGCCCTTGCCAGGCTCGACCCTCCTCCCGTGCGCCTGCGCAGGCAGATGGAGGCCCTGC
>CAUYUJ010020290.1:25000-150000 GCA_963575745.1 Prorocentrum cordatum | reverse complement strand
GAGGAGAAGAGGAGGAGGAGGAGGAGGAGGAGGTGGAGAGGAGGAGGAGGGAGAGGGAGGGAGGGAGGGAGGGAGGGAGGGAGGGGGAGGGAGGGAGGAGGGAGGGAGGGAGGGAGGGGGAGGGAGGAGGAGGGGGAGGGAGGGAGGAGGAGGAGGAGGAGAGGAGGAGGAGGAGGAGGAGGAGGAGGAGGAGGAGGAGGAGGAGGAGGAGGAGGAGGAGGAGGAGGAGGAGAGGAGGAGGAGGAGGAGGAGGAGGAGGAGGAGGAGGAGGAGGAGGAGGGAGGAGGAGGAGGAGGAAGGGGGCGGGCGTGAGGCGAATTCGGCGGAGCACAACAAGAGGAGACGGAAGCCCGGCGGCGGCGGGCCGCTCAGAGTCGGCCCCGAGCAGTCCCCGCTCGAGACTGGCCCCCCGACCCCTCTGGGGGTCTGAGGCGCCGCCTGGCCAGCGGTGCGAGCTGCCCGCCGGCCCGCGTCCACGAGGGCACCCCTCAAGAGGCGGCAAGCGGTCAGCGACGGTGACCGTGACCGCGGCGGCGACGGCGGCGGTTACGACAATTGCGGCGGCGGCGGCGGCGGCAACGACGACGACGACGACGACGACGACGACGACGACGACGACGACGACGACGACGACGACGACGACGACGACGACGACGACGACGACGACGACGACGACGACGGCGGCGTCGGCGGCGGCGGCGGCGGCGGCGACGACGACGACAAAGACGGCGGCGGCGAAGTCGCCGACGGCGACGGCGACGTAGCGCGAGCCAGGCCGACGAGCTGCCCTGGCAGACTGGCGCCAGCCAGGCGCCGTCGGGGTCTCCGTCGCCGCCGCCGTCGCCGTCTTCGCCGTCGCCGCCGGCCGCCGTCGACGACGCCGACGTCGGCGGCGTCTTGACCGTCGGCGCCAGCCGCCGTCGTCGGCGTCTTCCCTGTCGCCGCCGTCGGCGTGGGTAGTTTCCAGGGTGGGTGCCTTTCCTTGGAGGGAAGGCTGGATTTGGTGGAGTACGGCGCCCATCGAAGACGTTCTCTCAAACATTGCGACAGCTGCAAGAGGTCGAAAGATTGTTGGCAAGTGCTCGCACGTTTGGGGAATCGTCTGGGAACCACCAAATCTCTTACATGTCACTCCTGTTCCTGGTTCTCCACCTAATGCTTCAGGAAACTTCTGAAAGCCGTTGAACATGATAAACAGGTCCCTCTTGCCTCTCCCGTTTCCATTTGACCCAAGCGGGTTTGAAGTTTCAGCGTCTCTGCGGCTTCCCTTGCATCCCCTCTCTGCGGCCTCGTCGTCGTCCTTGCCGTCGTTGTCGTCGTTGTCGTCTTCATCTCGTTCGCCCTGGCTGTCGTCGCCGTCCTGGCCGTCGCTGCACGGTGCAGCGACTGTCTTGGTCGTCGTCTCCCCGGCTTGGTCGCCATCGCCAGCGCGTCGTTACCCCAACGTCGTTTCCCCAATCCCCCTTTGCATACAGTGGAGGCCCATGCAAAGAAACACCCTGCTTGCCTCCAGGATGCCCTGGGCTTCTGGGGTTTCGATGGCTTTGCTGTGGAAGGCGTGACGTCCCCACACCAGAAATCAATGGACGTCCTGGGGTCCCAGGACTGGGCTTCTTGTGGAAGGCCTTCTCGTGGCCAGGCCCGTGCTGTACTCCTATCCGTGCCCTCGCGGTCTGGACACCGAGGCGCGAGCCCACGAGCGCGCGCTCCTGCGAACATACGTTCCGCGCGGGGCCTCCGCCGGGGATGTGGATGGTCCTCCCGCCCTCTCGGGGGCGACGATACGGGTGTGTAGCCCAGGGGCGGGCGTTACACGTATTCGCTCAGGAGCCTCGCCGAAGGCACGGACCATCGGCGCTCCTGGATACACGTATTGCTCTCCCCTGGGTTGTTCTGCCCCCATCGTCGCCCTTGACCCACGAGCTGACCCCCCGAGGCCTCGACACCTCCCCTGGAATCAGCTTTTCAGCGGCGTCACCCTAACATACTTATACTATATTATGTGCGTCGCCCCCCTGGGGGCGACGCGCGCACCGAGCCCCCCCGGCTGGCGCTTTCTGGCCACACCGCTCGGGAAACGATGTACTACAAGATGGGTATACTATATGTTCGGGTCGGAAGCGCTCCTCCGAGGAGAACATATAGTACTAGTGGGTCTTTGTGACTCCCATTTCACCCCGAGCTGCTTTCTGGACGGCCTCCCTCGGGGTACGACAACCCGCACCCATACCATAGCCAGGCCTTCTCCCTCCGACCCTCCTATGGGTATGGGTGTGTGTGGTGTTCGTTCGTTATCCAGGGACTGAACATTGCTAAAAGCTTGATGTGGTCAGCCTTTCCCCACGCAGAGAGGTCTGGGTATGTCTGGATCCTCTCTGGGAGATCGACGCCCCGACCACTCTTGGCCTGGCATGCGTTCTTATCAAGCTTTCACAGAGGGGATTCGGCCGCATCGAGGAGGAGCGCCGTTCAGTTCAGCACAAGAAGGACTAACTAACAAACAACTCGATCCTCGAACTCTCAGTTCTAACGTCCTGGCGCAAAACGCAACGCATTGTGCGAAGCCCAGATCTCATTGCGCATCCAGTAGCGAGGTTTCATATGGCCCCTTGGGGTTTCTGGAGTAAAGCGTAAAGCTACTGGGAGCTTGGGAGGTCTCGTGGATGAGCGAGGAAGATGCTGGGGCCGACGAGGAGAGAGAGAGAGAGAGAGAGACGGCGATGAGCAGGAAGAACAGGGGCGCGTCGTGTGAGCACGGTTTGAGGGACGCTGCGCTCTTTTGGCGGGGGAGGGGCGCCAAGCGCTTTCGAAGGCTGTGTTGACGAGGCATCGCACTCCCACGCGGGCGGCGCCGCCACCCTCCGCGCTGGTGCCCTCCCTGCCACCTGGCCCCGAGCGGAGAGCGGCCAATCCCAGGGTGGACTGGTCGTCCCCCCTCCTCCTCCTCCTCCTCCTCCTCCTCCTCCTCCTCCTCCTCCTCCTCCTCCTCCTCCTCCTCCTCCTCCTCCTCCTCCTCCTCCCGTGAGCCATTCCCCACCTGGCCCCAGGCACGCAGCGGGGAGTCCTGTGGTGAAAGGTCCCCCCCCTTTCCCTGGCGGCCCCTCTTCGCGATCGTTTGCTGATTCACTGTCTTGCCGATCGGCGCGGGCCCTCGCAGCCCCCCCTCCTCCTCCCCCCTTCCCCCATGGAGCAGGTCTCGGCTGCCTGTGGCGCCTGTCTCGAGCAGGCGGAGTCTCCCGCACAGGACGCGCTGGTTGCAGACAGTCGCATTACGCAGAGGCCCAGAGCCAGACCCCCCCCGCCCATTCAGCCCATGTCGAGACGCCGAAGATGAAAACGTTCACTTCCCCCCACCTGGCCCCAAGTCGGAAGCCGAGTATCCTGGGAGGATTGCTACACCAGGCGCCCCCGCTCCTCTGAGCCACTCCCCGCGTGGCGCCGGGCGGGAACGGGCCGATCCCTGGGTGGACGGGGTGCGCCTGGCTGTGAGCCATGACGAACCAACAACACACACCCATACCCACAGAGGAGTCCGCTCGAACGGGAGCGTTCCCCAGGGTCCGACAACCCGCACCCATACCCATAGCTAGTCCTCCTCCCAACGACCCCCCTATGGGTATGGGTGTATAGGTTGCTCGTTCGTCAAGCCAGGTCCCACCCGGTCACGGGCGGGAACTTCTTGACGCTTCGCGTGTCCCCGCCGCCACTACCCTGGCTGCGGCACGGTTTCGGAGTACGACGGTCTGGCCCTTCCTCGTTGCTCTCCCGCGCATGTACGTGCGCGGTCCTCCCTGGGACTCTGTGACTGTGAGGGACTTGCTGTCGTGGGTATTCGACGGTCGTTGTCCTTCCGAGCGCCCCCTCATGGTTGGGTCTGCCGATCGGCGTTATGTCACATAGTTGTTCGGTGCACGCTCACTCTCGAACGACCCCGCGTTCTCGCAGAGTGGCTATCCTGCACCGCGCTGCGTACTGAGTTGACCGCTGGTCCTCTGTACGCAGGCGCATCGCTCAGCAGCGGTCGGGCTGGCTTTGACTGCTCAGTCTTTGGCTTCCCCTTGCGAGGATGCGCTTTCTGATGCTGCGATGGTTCGCTGGCGCTGTCAGAATCCATCTCCTGCTGGACGACGTCACCAGTTTCTGTCTGCTCATACCCGTCAGACTCCCTGGGTTGACTTTCTCGCACGGAGACCGTCCCCTGCCATGCGGTTGTCTCGACACGATCGCGCCCCGGGACGTACTGCGCGCCATTTTGGCTGCGCCTGGCTCGCCCTGAGGGTTGTCCTCACAGACTCCCTGGGTCGCAGCTTGCACGACCTCTCAGGTGGCTGACCTTTCAGACTCCCTGGGATTGCACGACCGCCTGGCTTCTCAGACGCCCTGGGTTGTCGCCCGCCCCCGCCGCCTGATCCGCGGCCCCCGCGCGCGCCCGGGAATTTAGTCGCGGCCGCAGCCCGACCGTGACTGCTCGCCGCCGGCGCTTCCGCCTGCGGCTGTAAAAAAAAAAGAAGTGTCCCCGCCGGCCCATCCAGGCACGATCGCCAGGCGAGTTGCCCTGATGAGAGCAGCGTAGATCCGGGGGGCAGCGAGAAGGGGGGGGGACAGGCGCGGGGGGGGATGCACCGACCCCCAATCGCCCATGGATGGCCGATAGGGGCCCGGGAGCCCCTGACTGCCCAGGAACGCGCGGATTTGCTCTCGGGGGCCTATCGTCGATCTGTCGGCGATGTATCACCGATGACAGGTCGATGTGTCCCCCCGTATGTCAGTCCCCCCCGATCGTTGCCCCTCAGTAGAAACACGCAGTGCGACAGCCGCCTTGGGTGCCTTCCGGGGGTGCGGGGAGGGCGGGAACATTCGTTTGTATGAGTCGTCAAAAGGTAGGTTGAACAGGTCGGCCTGGCGCCGCTTTGGCTCTATGGGGGTCTTATTGGGATCCTCTTCGGCAAATGTTGACCTGCCACGGTTATGGTATCGGGGAGGGGCTCCTGCATCGCCATGTTGCCAATGCTTTTCCGAACGGGTTTAGAAGAACATCAAATCAGATTGCCCCGAATGAGAGAGAATGAAATGGAGGAGTAGGAGGAGGAGGAGGAGGAGGAGGAGGAGGAGGGGGAGGGGGAGGGGGAGGGGGAGGGGGAGTTTGCATGTGGCCCTGGATTTGTCACTCGTTGCCAATGCTTTTCCGAACGGGTTTGGAAAAAGCATCAGATCAGATTGCCCCGAATGAGACACCTTGCTTGCCTCCAGGGTGCCGTGGAATTCTTGGGTTTCGATGGTTTTGCCGTGGAAAGAACGACGTTCCCACACCAATGGACGTGCTGGGGTCTCAGGGTTGGGTTTCTTGTACAGGGTCTCTTGTGGTCGATCCCCTACTGCACCCTTTCGTCCCCCCCGAGTTTGGGCCGCCTCGTCCTCGTCGTCCTCGTCGTCGTCGTCATCATCGTCGCCGCCGCGGAGGCCGCCGCCTGCGCGCCGCCGGGGCGGGCGGCGCCCCCGTCGGGCGACCTCGACCTCTGCATGGGAGTGGCGGAGCCCGGGCGTCGCGACGAAACGAAGGACAAAACGAAGGAAACGAAGGACGAAACGAAGGAAACGAACGAAGGACAGTGGAGACCCAAGCCTCCAGAGTGCCGTAGGTTTCTTGGGCTGCGATGGTTTTGCCACGCAAAGCGCAACGTTACCACACCCAGAATCAATGGACGTCCTGGGGTCTCGGGGTTGGGTTTTTTTGTAGAAGGTTTCTTGTGGTCGGGCCCATCCTGTTCACGCCGGTCGTTCAAAGTAGGTGTTTTTAGGCTCCCAGGTCCCAATCTATTTCAAGCGCCTGCCTACTCCAAGACGCTGCATGCGTTTGCTGTAATGGTTATTCTCTGTGAGGGCCTGAAGCCAAATCTGCTGTGTCCGCCTTCCTACGACATGTTTGATCCTACTTCTTCTGACCGACGTGTAGGCCTCCTAGATGGGGTCAGAGGATCGCGCCGCATCGCCGATGCATCGGCGATGCATTAGCTATGCGGCTCGATGCGGGGCCCAATCTTCTCCACGCCGAGATTGCCTATGCATCGCCGACGTCGCCAGTGCATGGCCGATGCATCGGCGATGGCATTGCCGATGCATCGGCCATGCGGCGAGATCCTCCGACTCCATATACTCGGACAACAAAGCTCTATACGCCAGTTGTTGAAAGTAGGTGCGTTGGGGCTCCCAGGTCCCAATCTACTTCAAGCGCTTGCCTACTCCAAGACTCGGCATGTTTTTGGTCGGAGGGCCTGAACCCAAATCTACTTCATCCGGCTTCCTACTTCATGTTTGTTCCTATTTCTTCCGACCGACGTGTAGGCTTCCCAGATGGGGTCCGAGTAGATGGGGTCGGAGGATCACGCCGCATCGCCGATGTATCGGCGATGCGGCTCGATGCGGAGCCCGATTTTCACCATGCCGACGTCGCCGATGCATCGCCGACGTCGCCGATACATCCGCGATACATCGATGATGCATCGACGATGTGACGCGATCCTCGGACCCCATCTACTCCGACCCCAATGGGAGGCCTCGAGAAGCTACCTATCGGCTACACGTAAGAGGGGCCATTCGCTGGAGTGACGTTTGGTGCGGGCACATTGGGGTCCCCAGATAGTTGAATGCGATGCGATCGCAGCGGCTTGCGCGCTGTGGTTCGGCCTCCCCGCGGCCCCCGAAAGCCGTGCACCAAGGGTAAATCTTGCTTGGGGTCACTGTTACGTGTGGCCGACTGCGTACAGTCGAGTCTGATTCGTAGGTCGACCCTGCCAAAGCAAGGCTACCCTTGTGTTCTGCGTTTTGCGGCCCACGCCCTCTTGCGCTCCTGTGTCTTCGTGCCCTCGTGGGGTCCTCGGATGGACTCTTCGTGTCCTCTCCGAGTGTCCTCTCCGAGCAACCCCGACGGTGTTTCTCGGAGGTCCGCGCCGCTTTCGTGGGTCGGCGCTGGACAACCCCCGGCGGCGCCTCCGGCGCCGTCCCGGGTGCGCTCCTGTCCAGCGGCGATCCACAAGATCCGCGCGGTTCGCTGTGTTGGTTTCGCGCTCTCCTTGGAGAGTCGCCACGTAGCAGGCCCAAGCATCCAGCGGATGATGTTTCAGTCAGCGGCGTTGTTCCGTCAGTTCGGCTTCTCGGAAGGGTCGAAGCGAAGGGTGCGGACTGTAGGGGCGTCTTCGGACGGGGCTAGGACGAGGATATATGATCCAGGGTCGAGGGTTCAGGGGTCCCCCCCCCCCCACCAGATGGTATGGTCCCAGGATTCTTCGGGCCCCCTCCCCCCCAGATGGTATGGTCCCAGAGACGACGACGACGACGACGACGACGACGACGACGACGACGACGACGGCGGCGGCGACGATGACGACGACGACGACGACGACGGCGACGACGACGACGACGACGGCGACGACTACGACGACGGCGACGACGACGACGACGACGACCACGACGACGACGACGGCTGCGGCGGCGACGACGACGACGACAGCGACGACGACGATGACGACGACGACGACGACGACGACGAGGACGACGACGACGACGACGACGACGACGACGACGACGACGACGACCTCTGAACCACCACAGCACCACACCACATCCACAGGGGGGGGGGGGCACCGCAGCGCAGCACCACGCCACGCCCACAGGGGGGGGCGGGGGGGACCATCGCGCGGGGGGGGGGGGGCCCAATGGCATCAGCATTGGGGGGGGGGGCCCAAGCCCTGGACCATATATGATCGCGGGCTCCGGGCCCACGGCCCCCCCCCCCAGATGGGATGGGTCCCAGGGTCCTCGGGCCCCCCCCCCAAATGGGATGGGTGGAGGAGGAGGAGGAGGAGGAGGAGGAGGAGGAGGAGGAGGAGGAGGAGGAGGAGGCGGAGGCGGAGGCGGAGGAGGCGGAGGAGGAGGAGGAGGAGGAGGACGACGACGACGACGGACGACGGACGACGGCGGACGACGACGACGGACGACGACGGCGACGACGGACGACGACGACGACGACGACGACGACGACGACGACGACGACGTCGACGGCACTGGCGGCGGCGGCGGCGACGACGTCGAGCACCGGAGCTTCCCGAAAGCACGTCAGCATGACGCCACAATCACAGCCACACGCACTCCCACACCACACCCACAGGGAGGGAGGGGGGGTAGGACATTGGGTCACCCACACACACCCACAGCAACACACCACACCCACACCACATCCACAGGGGGAGGGGGGGGGACCATCGCGCGGTGGGGGGGGGGCCCGATGGCATTAGCATGGGGGGGGGCCCAAACCCTCGACCATTTATCCGTTCTAGGGCATTCCAGAACGCTCGCACAGCGTGCGTTCTCATTGCGCTCCGGAGCGCTCTGAGAAGGCCGCGGCGCCCGAGACGTCCTCCAGATCCGCCGGCTCTCCGAAACTCTCGCTGTGTATCTTCGCCCGAGGTTATCCTCGTCCTGGCTTCGGCTCACATGACCAGTGCCATGACGTCTCCCAGAAGTCATGGCCACCCCTTAGCTCAATACGTCCCCCGGCTCCCCCTGGTCCGCGCACATGCCTCGGGGCATGGTGCGCTGACCCCCGCTTCATGGCCCGCCTCTTCGGCGCCCCTGAGCATCCAGTGGCCTTCCTGAGAGACCCAGGGCTATCAAAAACTTGTCACGGTACGATCCAAACTTCCCCTGGGGACAAGGTCGGGACTCTGGGCCGCGGATTGAAATCCTGAGAGAAAGGGACAAGTAAATGTACTTGTCGCTGTTGTTGGCCTCCTCGGGCCCTCCTTCGGCCCCGAACATGTCAGAAGCTGGTCAAGGGGAAACGCCCCGCGGGGTCCATGACCCGCTTCTCTCCAGGCCCCGTGTCCTTGATCCCGCAGGGCTGATGCCACGGCGGTCCCCACATCGCCCACATATGACAAATAAGGCATGATGAGAAGCTTGGGCCACTATTGGAAACGACAGCAGTCAGCACATGTGGCAATTGGGCATGTCGTGGGACATCGTGGGGCCGAAAGGGGGATAACTAAACTATACGAGGTAGGTAAGATTGGACACGAGCGGCACAGAAAATAAATCATCCCAGTGCGACCCTACCTAGGAGTTGGAACCCCTAGGAAAGCAGCATTAGTAGTAACAGTAACGCTAAGCTAAAGCTAAGCTAACGCTAAGCCACAGCTAAGCTAAAGCTAAGCTAAAGCTAAGCTAAAGCTGAGCAACAGCTAAGCTAAAGCTAAGCTACAGCTAAGCTAAAGATAAGCTAAAGCTAAGCTAAAGCTGAGCTACAGCTAAGCTACAGCTAAGTTCAAGCTAAGCTAAAGCTAAGCGAAACGCTAAGCTAAAGCTAAGCTACAGCTAAGCTAAAGCTAAGCTAAAGCTAAAGCTAAAGCTCCCAGGGGACTGGGGGGAACCGCTCCCAGGGGACTGGGGGAACCGCCCGGGGCGCTTTGCACTGCCCGGCCCCTTTACGCTAAGAGAGTAAGAACCCTTCTAGGCAGAGCCTAGGTAGGGAAAAATCTTGATGGTCTCTTCGGGCCCTCTTGGGGTCCTCTTGGGCTTCTTGTGGGCCTCCTTGGGCCCGTTTGCGGCTTGTTTGGGGACTCTTGAAGGCCTCGTCGGGCCTTCTTAGCACATCTGACGCCTTCGAAGGCAGTGTTGGATCTGAGAGTCCTCTTGGGCTGTCTTGGGGTCCTCTTTGGACGTTGTGCGGCCATCTTGGAGGTCTCTTGGGCTGAGGTGAGGCAATTTGGGGGCCGTCCTGGGGGGCATCTTGGAACATCTTGGAGCCCTCTTCGGCTGCCTGGGCGCTCTCTGGGGAGCCTCTCTGGGCCGTCCTGGGGGTCATCTCGGAGGCCTCGTGGGCCGTCTTGGGCTCTCCGAAGCCCGAACAGCGAGAACTCCAGTCCCCAAGGCAACACGAAACTCAATTATGCTTGCTTCGTGTGGGGGGGGGGGGGGGGCTCGTGGAGGGGGTGGCTGGAGCCCTCTTGGGCCTTATGCCTGGTCTCTCCAGCCGTCGGGAGGCTATCTGGGGCCGTCTGGAGGTTCTCCTGAGACTCCAGGAGCTATGGTGAGCTGACTCGGTCCCCCTTCCCTCCCTGCCCCCTTCCAGCCTTCCAGGCCAGGGGTCGACCGAACCGGTGTTTGGGCCATCTCGTGGGCCGTTGTTGTCTGGGTTTCGTTCTGCAGCAAAGGTGGATCGAAGACACGCCGAGGGAAAACGACAACAACATGAAAAGGAACAAGCAACTGCTTAGGTCGATCCCTGCTCCAGGCTGCACGGCCAAGGCCACCCGGCGCCCGCTCCGCTCGTACGCTGGGGGGCGGTCCGCCATTTTGAGCCCGCAGCGCGGGAGCCGCGGCAGACCTCGCTCCGGGAAAAACTGGCCCACGCACGTGGCATGCTGACACGTCGCGGGGCCGTCAGCGGGAGGAAGAGGGCGAGAAGGATGAGAGGAAGAGGAAGGAGGAGAAGGAGGCCTCTCGGTGGTCTCTTAGGGCTTCCTGGGTTTCTCTTCGGGGCGTCTTGGGGGCCTCGGGCCCTCCTTAGGCCGTCTCACGCTGCTTTTGGCTGACGCCGCCGGAGGCCGTATTGGGTCTCGGGGCCCTCTCTTTGCGCTGTAGAGCCGCTTTGGAGTTCTCTTGGGCTGTGCTGGGGCTTTTCGGAGGCCGTACAGGGGTCCTCTTGGGGCCTTCTGTGACCGTCTTGGGGCCCTCTTCGGCTTCGGTTTGATTGAGCTGCCCTAGACGGCGAGAACGCCGGAATCATACAGGCACCAAAGCAAAACCAATGATTCATTGGTTTGCGTCGCACCGCCGACATTTTGGATGCCATGAGCGCCTCTCTTCCCAGGGGCGCTTGTCGTAGAAGCGTCTTGGCGCCGTGCTTCCGCCTGGACAATTCCAAAACCGCGGCTCACAACGGTTCCTGTTGGGTCGTTTTGGGGCCTCTTGGGTTATGATGTTTCAACCTACTTTAGCCTTGACCGCCAGAAAGAATTTCGAGCATCAAAAAAGTACCGAACATGGAGGCTGTTCACGTGTCGTGCCCTGGGAGGCCATGCTCTTTCGACACTGTTTCGACACTTTTGTGGGTGCTCGAGAGTTTTCTGAGATGTTGTCCTTAAGCACGAGTGGGAACACCATAACTCTTGGGGGCCTCTTTGGGGGCCTGGCACCTCCTGGTCTGAGGTGAGCGTTGCCAATGACATTCGCGGAGGCAACGCCCCCCCACCATCCCGCTGCCGCGCACTCCCCTGTGCTGGCCGGGGTCGTGGGGGCCCTCCCCTCCCCCCGCTAATTCGGTGCAGGTGGCCTGTCTTGGGCACGGCGCGTCGGCGCCCGCTCGCTCGGTCAGCGCCCGCCGGACAAAAAAAAATCTTGTTGGGGGCTTGTTGGGGCGCTTTCCGGGGCATGCCGCGGGTCCTGGCGGCCCTCTTGCGGGGGAGGGCTGCTGGGGCCCTTTCGGGCTCCCCTCTCTTGGGCTGCTCCGGGGGCCCTCATGGGGAAGTCCTGTCAGCCTCTTGACTACTGCTGCCCTCTTCCTCTGTTCGGGGGCCCTCTTTGGGGCCTTTTGGGCCGTCTTGGGGCGATGTGTTGTGCCTCTTGGGCAGTCTCGGGCACGCCGAAGATCGAAGAGGCGAGCACGTCAGCACTGAAGCAAAGCCGACGGCAAGTCAGCAGTGGTTCCCGTTCCGGCGCCTCGACAAGTCAGGCACAATCCAGGGCAGAAGTTTTTTAGCAGCATGATAACATAGGAAAGCGATCATGATGTTGTATTGTATACAGGGTCCGTCTTGAATAAGGAACACCTACTTTTCAAAAGGGGTTCGGTCGTTCATTTGGTTTGCATGCGTTCCGCTACCTTCTTGGCGGCGCGCCCCTTCTGGTGTTCCTTCGGAATTCCTAGACCGACTTGGAACAAAAAGGAGCTTCGTTCCTTTTTTATCGTTCTTTTGGTCAGGCCGCATGCTGCATGTACGGGAGACCCGACGGGAGACCATCCAGGAGTCCACAAGCCACCGACTCGGGATCTGGAAGGGCTCACACCCGGCCTTCATAACATTACGTAGTGGGACCCTTACCGACAAGTGTATCAGGGAACGATATCCATCCAAATTTTCGCAGCCTCATCCCGCCTCCGTCTTGCCCTTCGCTCAAGGACTTCCCAAGACGATGCCGAATCGCCGAACGATTGGCCCAAGACGCGCACGATTTACTCGAAGACGCTTTCGAGGCGCCCCAAAGAGAGCCTCCAGTTCCTCCCCGCTCAAAAATCGGGGGTACGCAATGGGGGAAGCCGGCTGGATGCTCTCAAGCCCTTCTTCCAGAGGCGGTTTAGAGCGAGTCTCCTCTGACCCCACCTCTGCCCCGCCCTTGGCCCCCGTGGCCTCCCCCCCCCCAGGCCGCGGAACCCGACATTTCCGTCGTGGTCGTTCGTCCCCTCAATGCCCTCCTCCTCCTCATCCTCCTCCTCCTCCTCTTCCTCCTCCTCCTCCTCCTCCTCCTCCTCCTCCTCGTCCTCCTCCTCCTCCTCCTCCCCTGCCTGCCCCACCTTGCCTTGCGCCCCCGCTGAAGGAGCGCCCCTCGCTGGGCCCCGGCGCGCGTGGGCCCTCCAGGCGCTGGGAGGAGGAGGACGACGACGACGAGCAGGAGGAGGAGGACGAGGAGGAGGAGGAGGAGGAGGAAGAGGAGGAGGAAGACGAGGAGGAGGAGGATGGGGAGGAGGAGGAGGAGGAGGAGGAGGAGGAGGAGGAGGAAGAGAGGAGGAGGAGGAGGAGGAGGAGGAGGAGGAGGAGAGAGGAGGAGGGGGAGCACGAGGAGGAGGAGGAGGAGGAGGAGGAGGACGAGGAGGAGGAGGACGAGGAGGAGGAGGAGGAGGAAGACGAGGAGGAGGATCCTGACCCGAGACGCCAGGACAAGGAGAACGAGGAGGGAGGAGGAGGACGACGACGAGCAGGAGGAGGAGGACGAGGAGGAGGAGGAAGACGAGCAGGAGGAGGAGGAAAAGGAGGAGGAGGAGGACGAGGAGGAGGAGGACGAGGAGGAGGAGGAGAAGGAGGAGGAGCCTAGACGCCAGGACAAGGAGAACGAGGAGGAGGAGGAGGAGGAGGAGGAGGAGGAGGAGGATCCTGACCCTAGACGCCAGGACAAGGAGAACGAGGAAAAGGAGGAGGAGGAGGAGGAGGAGGAGGAGGAGGAGGGGGATCCTGACCCTAGACGCCAGGAGGAGGAGAACGAGGAGGAGAAGGAGGAGGAGGAGGAGGAGGAGGAGGAGGACGAGCAGCGCGCGGCGAGCACCGCGCAGCACGCGGCAGCGCGCCGAAGGACCCCCCGTGCCGACACCCGCCCAGGAGGCAGGGCTCACCGCGAAGGGGGCTCGCCAGCGCCGCCAGCCAGCAGCTAGGACACTGCCAAACCAGGGACTTTGCTGAAGTCGGGCGTGTCCCTCGACAGGGGGGATATTGACAAAAATTGTCAAAAAATAATCCGGGGATCATTTTTTGAGTATTTGTTGGCAGTATTCTTTGAGAACTTCTTATTTTTCGGCCAAAATCCCCATGTAGGGGGACACGCCCGACTTAACGCAAACTCCTGGTTTGCAGTATCCTGGGTGTCTGGGTCGTCTCGAGCGTCTCGAGCCACGGCTGCAGTCTTCCAATTGGTGCGCCAACGTCCGGGTTCATCGGAGCCCCCGCTTGCGGGGCCCTGGTTTCACACCGGGTGCTTTCCTCGTTTACGGCGTCGTCGTTGTCGGCGGTGATGCCGCCGCCGGGGGGGGAGCAAGGCAGAGCCAGGAGCGAGAGGGGGGAAAAGTCCGCACAGCTCTCACAGCCATGAAGGCCAATCGTTATGTTAAAGATCCACTCGTCGCTAGCAGCCGCCTCGGCCCCGTCAGTCGCCCCCGTCGGCCCCTTGCCGTGCTCGCGCTCGTCGTCAGCCTACAGTCGGATCGCCTTCACGAGTATGCGCAACTTTCCAAGGTCTCATCATTCCTCAGTCCACGCCGATTCCACATGCTTCCTCATCCGTCTCCCCTCTGTCTCTCCCTCTCTCCCTCTCTCTCTCTTTCTTGTTTTTGTTATCTTTTTTTCTCTCTCTCTCTCTCTCTCTCCCTCTCTCTCTCTCTCCCTCTCTCTCTCGCTCCTTACCCCCACCACGGAAAGCTCGGTATACTCTAGAACGCCCAGGGTCGTGCCCCACTCCCCCTCCAGTCCCACTCGCACTCCTCTTCCCCGCCCTCCCGCGGCTTCTCCCTCCTTCCGCGGCCCTCCAGTCCCACTCGCACTCCCGCGGCTTCTCCATCCTTCCTCTTCACCCTCCGACGCATCCCCTTCCTCGTCGCCGAGGTCGTCGCCGGCGGCATCCACCGACGGCGTCGCCACTGCCTGCGTCGTCCTCGGGGTCGGCGTCGTTCTCGTCGCTGGCGTCGTCGTCCTGGGTGGAGTTCACGGCGCCCGCGCCCGCGTCGGCGGCGTCGCCCCGGAGTCCTCGCCATCGCCAGATCCTGTTGCCAAGGGCTTTGCCCGTTCCAGGCGGCTCCAAGATGGCCCGAGGTGGCCTCCAAGACGGCTGAGATGGCCCCAAGATGCGTCCAAGACTCGGGGGTGGACAGACCTCCTACCCTGACACGTCGATTAGTGAATTGTCCGTTTTCGGTTCTCGAGAGGGCGCCGCGGCCGTCATTTTCCAGGCTTGCGCCCGCCAGGTTTGGGCCCGAGGTCGTTTTCACTAAGCCACGTTTTACTAAAGGGAGGTCTGTTCATCCTCGAAAGACGGCCCAAGATGCACCGAAGACGGCCCAAGATGGCCTCGGCGCCGTGCGTCGGCGGCGGCGGCGGCGGCGTCCGCGGCGTCGGCGGCGTCGTCGCAGGTGGCCGTGCGCACTGCCCGGGTCGCCGGGGCCCCTCGCGGACTGCGGCGCGCTGCAGCGGAGCGCCGGGCTGGCCGCCGCCTCGGCCCCGTCGGCCCCCGACGGTGCTCGCGCTCGTCGTCGTCGTCGCCGCCGCCGCCGCCGTCGGCGTCTTCGTCGTCGTTGTCGCCGTCGTCGCTGACGTCGTCGTCGACGGCGTGGTCGTCGTCGTCGACGTCAAGTCGACGTCATAACGTCTTCGTCGTCGTCGACGTCGTGACCTTTGGACGAGGGGCTGCGGGGGTCCCCCATGGCACCGGCGTGCGCGGTCGGCCCTGGACTCCGCGCGGCCTTCGGCCCCACGAAGACGCGAGGCCGCTCTCGCCCAGGGTCCGTGCAGCGGAGGCCCGTGCCAAGATACAGTCAAAGCGCATTTTTCAAGGGTGCCCTTGGGTCCTTGCCTGCCTCAGCCTCTGCGGCCCGTCCCTAGCAATTTTCGCAGGCCAGTTTCTCAGGTTCCCTGGGGGTTCGGCCGCCTGCCGCCCAGAATACTTCAACTTCGGCCTCCAAGGGTCTTGCGTCCTTACCACGCGTCCTTACTATACGTTTTCACTGTACACCCTGCTTGCCTCCAGGGTTGCCTGGGCTTCTTGGGTGTCGATGGCTGTGCCATGGAAAAGCGCGACGCTCCCGCGCCAGCAATCGATGGACGCCCTGGGGTCTCAGGGTTGGGTTTCTTGCGGAAGGCTTCTTGCGGTCAAGCCCCTACTGTATTGCCGGCTTTTCATTTTAACCGGTTTTGGCCATGCTCGCGCTCGTCGGCGTTGACATCGTCGTCGTCGTCAACGTCGCCGTCGTCGACGTCGTCGTCGTCGGCGTCCTCGGCGTCCGTCGAGCATCGCGGTTGCTCATCGTTCGTGGGCATTGGCCGGCCTCTGCGGGCGCGCCGATCGCCGCGGGATGCGCCTCGAGTTTCTGTGCACTTTGACCGAAGGAACGGGTAGCAGCGGCAGAGGCCCGCGCGAATGCCTTGGGATTGGCGTTGCGTTGGCCCCCCCGTCTCGGCGCGCGGAGCGCGCCAGGGGCGGTGCCCGAGGCGCCGCCAGAGGGGGGGGGCGAGGCCGAGCCGAGAGAAATCCTCCTGGCCTCCAGAAGTTCTGTGCCGCTGCGCCTCTCCCTCGCGGCGTGCTCGCACTCTTCGGGTTTCTTCCTCCCGCGTGGTGCCCGCCCGTGGGCGCCTCGCGGGCGCCCCGCACTCCGGGGGGGTTAACGCCGAGGGTTCGCCCGATCCGCGCCTCGTGGGCGCCTCGTGGGCGCCCAGCGCCAGGGGGGGTTAACGCCGAGGTTTCGCCCTGGTGCCCGCCCGCGGGCGCCTCGTGGGCGCCACACGGCTTGCGCAGCACAGCTCGGCACCGGCACGGCCTGCGCTGCAGAGCTCGGCAGCGACACGGCTCGCACCATCCTGCCCGCATGGTCTTCGCCACGCAGCACACACACACACACACACTCTACAGTGGGGGGCCCATGCCAAGACACGCCCTGCTTGCCTCCAGGGTGCCCCGGGTTTCCTGGGCTTCGATGGTTTTGTGACGGAAAGCGTGACGCTCCCACACCAACAACCAATGGACGCCCTGGGGTCTCAGGGTCGGGTTTCTTGTGGAAGGTTTCTTGTGGACGGGCCCCTACAGCCGTTTTTACCTAACAGCTTGTTCTGATAGGTTTCTAGTAGGGTCAAAAGAGAGCAGCAGATGACTCCACAGGGGGGTCTGGGCGGGTGCCGGACAGGGTGCCGCAGAAGTCGTTTTAAGCCAACAGTCACACACTTCGTGCTCTTCGACCTCCCAGAACTCCATTCCCGGGCCACATTCTGAATGCCCGGAGCCAACTGTAGGCCACTTCGTGCTCTTCGAGTTCCCAGAACTCCATTCCCGGGCCACATTTTGAATGCCCGGAGCCAACTGTAGGCCACTTCGTGGTCTTCGAGTTCCCAGAACTCCATTCCCGGGCCACATTTTGAATGCCCGGAGCCAACTGTAGGCCACTTCGTGGTCTTCGAGTTCCCAGAACTCCATTCCCGGGCCACATTTTGAATGCCCGGAGCCAACTGTAGGCCACTTCGTGGTCTTCGAGTTCCCAGAACTCCATTCCCGGGCATGATTTTGAATGCCCGGAGCCAACTGTAGGCCACTTCGTGTTCTTCGAGTTCCCAGAACTCCATTCCCGGGCCACATTTTGAATGCTGAGGCAGGCTGAGGCTGAGGCTGAGGCAGGCTGGCTGATGAGGCTGAGGCTGAGGCTGAGGCTGAGGCTGAGGCTGAGGCTGAGGCTGAGGCTGAGGCTGCAGGCTGAGGCTGAGGCTGAAGGCCGAGGCTGAGGCTGAGGCAGACTGAGGCTGAGGCTGAAGCAGGCTGAGGCTGAGGCTGAGGCAGGCTGAGGCTGAGGCAGGCTGAGGCTGAGGCTGAGGCAGGCTGAGGCTGAGGCTGTGTCTGTGACTGCCGTTGCCACTGCGACTGTCATCGCGAATGCGACTACGCCTGCGAGAACAGCACAATTCTTCAACTGGATTCTCATCTGAATCTTAAGGGGAATGCTTCCAGATATGCTCCTACACATCGCTGTTAGGTTGCTTTGCCGGGATAATTTATACATGCTCCGCGTGCGGATCATGTATTGAAAATGCAGGGATTTAGTATTAAAAACAACGACGAGTTCATGCATACATCTATTCCTAAATTAATCATGTATGAAAAACCTATATGCTTAAAACTCCCATGTATTAAAAACTGCCCTGTACTGTGCTCGTCACCCCCCGCCCTCCTTGGCTGCTCATCGTCCGATCCGACTCCGTCTCAAGCCTCGACTCCCTTTGCGATCCGCTCCGACGCGAGCCGAGCCCCGGCTGGCCTCCACAGGCCGAGCCCGATCCGCGATCCCCAACCGATCCGATCCCGATCCGATGCCGCGCCGGCTCGGGTGCGGACTGATCTGGTTCCGATCCGATCCGGGTTTCACGCAGTGGCGAAGCGTCTTTCGGGTATGGCCAGGACCCTGGGTAAGGGGACCCGGTTAGTGGTAGGGCCCCAGAGCCTTTGAATTGGCCAGAATCACTAAACCAGACTTGCCATAGCTGGTGTTGTTTCGGGTGACGGCAGTTCCAGTTGGTGGACATGGGACGGGGGGGCGCCCCTAGTACAGATCATTAAACCAGGTTCCACTAAACCCAGTTCTGCCAACGCCCGAGCAGTGGCGAAGCGTCATGGCTCGCCTATAGGCCCACCACAGGATGTTCTCAGAAATCTCTGTGGTCTGCGCGAAATATGTGTTTGAGTCTTTCTGGTTGAGACCGTCTTGGGTTCACAGATCGGCTTCATGCTCTAAAGAGTTTGTTCTTGTTCTCAGAACATGCTGGGCTCTAAGAGCATGTCGTGGTAGGCCTGTAAGAATGCCAGGGCGGTCGGTCCCTGCTCTAGAGTTTGCGATTCGATCCAGTTAAGGTTCGACATGTTGAACTCTTCGGCATCCCCCACACCGTCTTAATACTCCTCTGCCTCTTCCTTCCCGTCCTTCGCCGCAATGTCCCCCCCCCTGCCTGTGGTCTTACTGGGCTTGCTGTTGAAGAGTCGTGAGTATAATATGTTCACAAGAAGACAGCGATGCCTCCTTAGTCGTGTGTTTATCGCGTTGCCTTCTAGTTCTTTGAGATATCTCTTCGCATCGAGCAGTTTGGCCAGAACGGGATGTCGGACAGGTCCGAGGTCCGAGGATCGATGCTGAGGCCCGAAACCCAGGCTTTCCTAGAGACGCGAACAAATGATAACGAGTTTGCTCTGGGCGATTCCATCAAGGAGCTACTGCGAATGGATCCGAAGTGTTCCGTATGACAATTCAGCGTGTCATGTTACATGTATCTGAATATGTTATACCTCTGTGTTTGCCGGCTAGCCCGGACCAGAAGGTGATTGCATTTTGCATGTGCAAGATGAGCAGGTGGTGCAATACATGTAGCACGAGCAAGTTGGTGGAAATTAATTGTTGTGCAAGCTAAGGGGCACGTGGGTTGGTGCAAGCTATGCTATGTGGCAAGTTATGGTGTGCAGTAGATTATGTGCAGTAGGCTTTGGTACAGACTGTGTGTTGCAAGCTATGTGGTGCAATCGATGTGGTGCAATATGTGCAGTGCAGGCCATGTGGCGCAAGCGATGTGACACGATGACGGTGACGACGGCGATGGCGATGACGATGACGTCATCGCCATCGCCATCGTCATCGTCATCGTCATCGTCTGCATGGTGCAAGCTGCGTGGTGCAGACCACGTGGCGAAAGAGGACCTGGCGCAAGCTGCGCGGTGCCGGCCGTGCTCGCTGCCCTCCGTGCGGCCGCCCACGGCGGGGCACCCGCCGCGGGCCCAGCGCAAACCGCTTCCTGGGGCTCTCTTGGAGCGCTCCTGGAGCTTCTTCGGAGCCATCCTGAGCCAGTTTGGGCTATCGGAGTCATCCTGGAGGTCATCTTGGGCTCTCTGAGGCCGCTCGGGGGCCTCTCGGGGGCCTCTTGGGTGCCTCGGGGAGGCCTCTTGGGGCGCTCTTTGGGGCGCTCTTTGGGCCCTCTCGGGAGCCTCTTGGGAGCCCGGGAGGGCCTCTTGGGGCCATCTTGGGAGGCTATTGATCATAGGAGGAAGGGTCCCGATCGAGGCCCCCCCCCTCGGGGGCCACGATCTTTGTGAGGGGTGTCAAGAATTGGCCCTCCCAGGGGCCGATCTTGGACGCTCCAACGACTCGCGGCCCTTTCCCGTCCAGGTCCAGGGGAGGGGGTAGGGGGAGGGGTCAAGTTACCCCCTCCCCGCCCGCAAGCCGTCTCGCTCACTCCCACCCGCCCTCCCAACACATACGTAGCACCCGAGTCTGGCCCGAGCCTGAGCATTTTCAGCAGTCGTCTTGGGATGGACAGCTACTGGGGGCCAATCTGGCGCCGCCGCCGCCGCCGCCGCCGCCGCCCGCCGCCGCCGCCGCCGCCGCCGCCCCCCGCTGCCAAACCGCCGCCGCCGCCGCCGCAGCCACTGCCGCCACCGCTGCCGCCGCCGCCGCCGCCGCCGCCGCCGCCTCCGCCGCCGCCGGCGCAGCCGCCGCAGCCGCCGCGCCGCCGCCGCCGCCCGCCGCCCCCCGCTGCCAAACCGACGCCGCCGCCGCAGCCGCTGCCGCTGCCGCCACCGCCGCCGCCGCCGCCGCCGCCGCCGCCCCCGCCCCCGCCGCCGCCGCCGCCGCAGCCGCCGCCGCAGCCGCCGCAGCCGCCGCCACCGCCGCCGCAGCCGCCGCAGCCGCCGCCGCGGCCAAGTGCACTGCGTATTACCTAACAGCGAAGATTGATAGGTTTCTAGTGGTGTCAAAAGAGAGCATCATGACTCCTCAGGGGGGTCGGGGCGGGACCCGGGGCGGCTTCCGCCGAAGCCGAAATCGCTTGGGACATCCTCGCAAAATCGCTTTTGGCGCTCCCAGACCTCCATTCCCGGGCCACATTTTGAATGCCCGGAGCCAACTGTAGGCCCTTTCGTGCTCTTCGACTTCCCAAAACTCCATTCTCGGGCCACATTTTGGATGCCCGGAGCCAATTGTAGGCCACTTCGTGGTCTTCGAGTTCTCAAAACTCCACCCGCGGGCCACATTTTGGATGCCCGGAGCCAACTGTAGGCCATTTCGTGGTTTTCGAGTTCCCGGAATTCCATTCCTGGGCATGATTTTGAATGCCCGGAGCCAACTGTAGGCCACTTCGTGTTTTTCGAGTTCCCAGAAATTCACTCCCAGGCCACATTTTGAATGCTGAGGCAGGCTGATGCCGAGGCTGAGGCAGGCTGAGGATGAGGCAGGCTGAGGCTGAGGCCGAGGCTGAAGGCAGACTGAGGATGAGGCTGAAGCAGGCTGAGGCTGAGGCAGGCTGAGGCTGAGGCTGAGGCAGACTGATGCTGAGGCAGGCTGAGGCTGAGGCTGATGCAGGCTGAGGCTGAGGCAGCCTGACGCTGACGCCGAGGCTGAAGGCAGACTGAGGCTGAGGCTGAAGCAGGCTGAGGCTGAGGCTGAGGCAGGCTGAGGCTGAGGCAGGCTGAGGCTGAGGCTGAGGCAGGCTGAGGCTGTGACTGTGACTGCCGTTGCCACTGCGACTGTCATCGCGAATGCGACTACGACTGCGAGAACAGCAGGATTCCACAACTGGATTATATATGAATCTTAAGGGGAATGCTTCCAGATATGCTCCTACACATCGCTGTTAGGTTGCTTTGCCGGGATACTTGTTTTTTGACAGGGATGGTGGGGGGGGGCGCATCGGGTTGGCTGCGCATGTTCCGAATTTGGAGGCATAGTGTGTTTTGTATTGGTTTTTACAATGGATGGTGGGGGGGGTCGGCATGATGACCCTGGTTGGCCCCCGGTCGCCTGGGGGAGGGGGTGTTTTTTTCATAGGGAACAGTGATCAAGACCCCCTCCCCGCCCGCAAGCCGTTTCGCTCACTCCCACCCGCCCTCCCAACACATACGTAGCACCCGAGTCTGGCCCGAGCCTGAGCATATTCAGCAGTCGTCTTGGGATGGGCAGCAACTGGGGGCCAATCCGCCGCCGCCGCCGCCGCCGCCGCCGCTGCCCGCCGCCGCCGCCGTTGCCCGCCGCCGCCGCCGCCGTCGCCGCCGCGCCCGCCGCCGCCGCCGCCGCCGCCGCCGCCGCCGCCGCCGCGCCTGCCGCCGCCGCCGCAGGCCGCTGCCGCCACACGCCCGCTGCCGCGCCGCCGCGCGCGCCGCCGCCGCCGTCGCCGCCGCCCCCGCCGCCGCCGCCGCCGCAGCCGCCGCAGCCGCCGCCCCCGCCGCCGCAGCCGCCGCAGCCGCCGCCGCCGGCGCCAAGTGTATTCTGTATCGTTGTTTGACAGGGATGGTGGGGGGGGCGCATCGGGTTGGCTGCGCATGTTCCGAATTTGGAGGCAGAGTGTATTTTGTATGGTTTATATAAACAAGGTATGGTTGGGGGGGGCATGGACCCTGGTTGGCCCCCGGTCGCCTGGGGGAGGAGGTGTATATTAATAGGGAACAGTGATAAACCCCTCCCCGAAGGGGAAGAAGGCTTCTTGGAAGAGGGAAGAAAGACCACCTGCGCCAGGAGGGTTGGTGGGATTCCAGAGCGACGTTCCAGACATTCCACAGTTGCAAGAAGGATTCCTGGAGGCGGCCAGAGATCAAAAGGCTTGGCCAGCCAGCGAAAACGAGGACGCCAGTGCGGTCGGTCCGCCAGCGGGCCAAGGCCGGGCAGAGGCACGCCTGGACGGGTGAGAAAACAAAGGAGGGCGCTGCCGCGCAGGGGGGGAACGCGGGGGGAGGCCTCAGGCGTAGAGAAGCTTCGCCAAAGTCAGGGGAACGCACACATGGATCAAGGGGGCGTGGATTGGTGAACGCTTTTTGTATGCATTATTTTGCCCATCGGCGCGGGTTCCCCAACCCCCCCCCTCCCTCCCCCCATGGAGTAGATCTTGGCTGTTTTTTGGCGCCTGTTTCGAGCGGGTGGAGCCTCCCCCAGAGGCAGCACTGCAGCAAACAGCCGCGCTAAGCAGAGGTCTGGAGCCAGACCCCCCCCCCCTTGCCGCCCAACTTCGAAACGCCGAAAAAAGAAAGCGCTCACTCTGGCGACGGGCCCCGCTTCCATGGGAAACCACGGACTTCCGCCACCGAGCGAGGCGGCACCGGCCGTCTTCTTGGGGGGGAGGCCGCCTCCCGCGATCCGCGGATGGCCAGGAAGGGGAAAAACACACAGACACTATTAATCGTCGGTTCCCAGGAATATATAGGAAAATATGGGAAGAGGGGGGAAGACGAAAACCCAGAAAATATGGGAAAACATGGGGAATCCTGCTATTTGTGTGTATTTATTTGTGTGTGTGTGTGTGTGTCCCAGGGCCCACACGGCATTCCCAGAGATTCCACGGGTGCATTCCGAGAGCGTCATTCCTTTCAGCGGTATCGATTGGTTGTTTTCAAGCGTTGGGGCCATGCACGAGGTATTCCATGGATTGGTATCGCCAGAGACAGGCGCTCATGGTGAATGATGTGGGCGTGAGTTCGACGTGCAACACACACGTTGCAACGTATCGATAATAGCATCGCAACGAAGCGTGATCCTACCGTACTCTGTTGTACCGAATTACTTGAGTATCTCTTGTGAAGATTGTATCCTTGACCCCCCAACCTCCAAAGTCTTCCAGGCTTTCAATAATCAAACAGCTCGAACAATAGATCCATGTCAAGATCTACAACTTCCGAAAGCATAACTACCTTCCCCCTGGGTGTGGAACGGACGACCGTTTTGTTATTCTTCCGCAGCTCAACAATCGGACGAAGACAAGTCGGCTGCCTGAATTGATCCATGTTCCGGCTTTCCCAGGGGATATGGGCGGGAGGGTGGGAAATGGGGGGCACGAAACCAGCTGCATTCTGTTGGTCTCGGCATCACCGCTGGGCACCGCCTCGATTCATGGCCGTCTCCGGCGCCGGGAGGCACTGGGGAAGCCAGCGACGTGAGCTGATTCGCTACTCTACCCTTTCGTAAACACCGACTGGCCTCCTCCTCGCCCCGAGGTCCGCTGCGGATCTGCACGGTCTGTGAGATCTGTCAGCCGGGCAGTGCAAAGAGGGGGTGGGTCTCCATGCACGGGTTGCGTCAGCATTGCAGGGCGAGAGTCGAAGAAGAGAAAAGCACATAAACATAAATTTTGGGCGCTCCGCGCGGATTTCTCGGACCCGCGTTGGGAGCCCCCTGGCGGCGCTTCCGGCGCCGACCCTGGCGCGCTCCGCGCGCCAGGGAGGGGGCACAGCTCGGATCCAAAAAATCCGCGCGGAGCGCCAAAAGATTATGTTTGTGTGATTGTTGGTTTCTTTCAGAGAGGGAGAGAACGAGCTGGGATAGAAGAGGAGGGACCAGGATCGGGCTTCCTCTGCGTGTTCGGCTTTTTGTTGTCTTCTGGAGGCCTCGGGCCTCTGCAGACCTCCACAGGCACGTCGAGGACCTCCAGAGACCCTCGGGGAGCTCCGGAGTCATCTCGGGATCCCTGGGAACCCAGGGGGAGCAGGAGGAGGACAACAGGAGAGCGATGAATGTGAAGGAGGAGGAGGAGGAGGAGGAGGAGGAGGAGGAGCCCAGGGGGAGCAGGAGACGGGTAGTAGGAGAAGGTTGATTGTGAAGGAGGAGGAGGAGGAGGACAGTGACAGCACGGAGGTGGAGGTGGAGAGGGATGCGAGGTGGAGGAGGAGGAGGAGGAGGAGGAGGAGGAGGAGGAGGAGGAGGAGGAGGACGGGGGGGGGGGGAAGGAGGCTAGGGTGCCGCCGGCTTAGCGTGGGCGGGCGTGCGGCCGTGCAGGCTTTTGCAAGTGGAGGGGCCCATCGTTCGGCGCGGGCACGCGCGCCTGCGCGTGCAGGTGTGCGGGTCTGCAGAGAGCGCGGAGGGTCTCCTCCCTCCTCCCTCCTCCCCCCTCCTCCTCTCTCCTCCTCCTCCTCTTCCCTCCTCCTTTTCCTCCTCCTCCCTCCTTCTCCTCCTGATCCTCCTCCTCCTCCTGATCCTCCTCCCCCTCCTCCTCCTCCTCCTCCTCCTCCTCTGCAGGGTTGAAGCAGAGGTCGGAGGAGCGCGCCGCATCGCAGGTGCATCGGCGATGCGGCTCGATGCGGAGCTTGGTCCCGATGTGTCTCCACGCCGACGTCGGCGATGCACCGCCGACCCGTCGCCGATGCATTCGCGATGCGTCGCCGCTGCGGCCCGATCCTCCGACCTGGACCCCGTTCGGGAGGCCTCCAAAGCGGAGGCAGTCATGGAGACAGACAGGCCGCTCGAGGAACTGGCCTCCTCTATGTTCGGGACGGCCTCCGGGCATCGGCGAGCATGGGGCCATGGGGCCCGTAGGCGCAGGGAGACGTTCGAAGTTGTGCTCGAGTCCGCTGACGTAAAGAGACCTCGGGACCGAACCCCTCCTCCCGACCCTTCTTACTTCCCCTCTCCTCCAGACTGTGTGTACAGTCGACCCGCAGAATAAGGATGGGCAACCTTCCCAAGGGTACCCTTGCATCCTTGCCTCATCGGTGCATCCTTGGCCACTTTCGTTGGCCGCGCCCCGCTCGAAACGCTTCGAAATGGGCGCCCAGGGGCCTTGCATCCTTATCGCGCATCCTTACTCTGCGGGTGGACTGTACTTCCCCTCTCCTCCAGAATGCGTGCAGCAGGGCTCGAGCAGAGCATCCTGCAGCAGGGCCCCCCTCCACGGTTTCTCGTCTACGGCTTAGGCCCTGGAGGGCGCCCCGGGCGGGTCACTGACAGCGCCGGGCGTGCATCCATAGTTATGCAGAGGCAGTGGCAACCCAACTCGGTTCGCTGCCGCCGCCGCCGCGTGGATCCGCTTCCCACGCGCTTAACCTTGAGTCGGGCTTGTCCTTCTACAATGGGAAAATTCAAAAATAGTGAAAAAATAGTCTTGGGACGATTTTTTATACCATTTTTGAATATTTTAGGGTATTTTCAAACTATTCTTATTTTTCATCCAAAATCGGCCTGTAGGGGGACAGGCCCGACTTAAGCTTAACCTTAACCTGGTCCTCCATGCCTCGTCCGTACCCCCCCCCCCCCCGTCGCACCGCTAGACGTGTCCAGGGCGGGGCTGGACGGTTCGCTTGAGAGACGGTGGTGTTCAAAGTTTGGCACGCCTCAGCGCCGCGCATATTCGATTCGAAAGTTCACAGCATTTGGATGGGGGGCCAGTATTCTTCAAATTTGGGCTCGGATTCAGCACGCGCAATTCTCGTACTCAAAGCTTGCAATCACTGCAGGGATGCAGGGCCATTGGTTATCAACATGTTGCGCACTCGCTTGAGCGCCGCGCACAGTTTTCACATCTTTCGTAGAGCTTGTATCAGCCATCAAGAAGGTTCCGATAGCTTTCAACATCCAGTTCTCGCCTAGGCGCCGCGTACATTCGTCTTGCAAGCTAGCCACGGCTACAAAGATGTAGGCGAACTCGTCAAACTGCGGCGTTCACAATTTGGTTGCACCTTCTTCACGTGCTATGTCCCGAGGCACCCAGGGTTGCAACAATTTCACGGATGGTGGTTGGCTTCTCTTCAAGATCAGTTTTTCGTTCACGAATCCAGCAATTCCTATTACCAGTTGAAATTGCGACGTACGTAAACAGATGGAGGGCAGATCTGTTTCTCAAAACGGGGTTACCGCGTTTCTTTGATTTCAGCATCCTGCCGCGGATCTGGGGAGACTGGATCTTTCACGAAATTGGATCTACAGTCAACCCGCATAGTAAGGATGGGCAACCTTCCCAAGGGTACCCTTGCATCCTTGCCTCCTCGGTCCATCCTTGCCACTCTCGTTGGCCGCGCCCCTTGCGCAGCGTGCCGGCATGGCCCCGACATGGCCTCCCAAGGCCCTCACATCCTTCTCTTGCGTCCTTGCTGCACGGGTTGACTGCAGCCCGATTGGGCAGGCCAACCGCGCGCTAGTCGTTTAAGGGGGCCCTCGCCGCAGTGGACAGGAACACCCAGCTGTTGGCGGCACGCCCCGCAAGCCGTGCCGCCCCAGCATTCTGGGTGGCGACCGTTCGAGGGGACAGGGTAGGCCCTCACGTGTGAAGCGCTGTGTCACCAGGCTTGGGGGAGCCGTGATGATGATGACGACGATGACGACGACGACGACGATGATGATGATGCCGATGACGCTGGGAATGACGATCGCGATGCCGATGACGATGACGATGGCGCTGACAGTGACGACGGCGATGCTGATGATGATGTTGATGATGATGTTGATAATGAGTATGGTGGTGATGATGTTGATGATGCTGGCGATGCTGATAGTACTGATGCTACTGATGATAACGATAATGGTTATGACGACGATGATGACGATGATGGTGATGGTGATGGTGATTATGATGGTGATCATGATAGTGCGCATGATCATGATTATGATCATGCTCATGATGATGATTGTGATGGTGATGGTGATGGTGATGGTGATGGTGATGGTAATTGTGGTGTTGGTGGTGATGAGGAGGAGGAGGATGTTACTGGTGATGCTGATGATGATGTTGATGGTGGTGACGATGCTGCTGAAGAGGATGGTGATGATCATGATCATGATGATGGGGGTGTTGAGGATGATGATGATGGCGGTGATGATGATGACGGTTGTTTTCATGATGATGCTCATGGTGGTGGTGGCGGTGAATGGTGGTTATGATGACGATGTTGAATATTATGATGATGGCGATGGTGGTGGTGGTGGTGGTGATGTTTGTGATGGTGATGGGGGTGGTGATTGTGATGATGGTGACCATGACGATGATGGTGATGACGATGATGTTGATGATGTTTATGATGATGATGCATATGATGATGATGATGATGATGATGATGATGATGATGATGATGATGCTGATGCTGATGCTGATGCTGATGCTGATGCTGATGCTGATGCTGATGATGATGATGATGATGATGATGATGATGATAATGATGCTGGTGTCGGCGATAGTGATGGTGGTGGTGGTGGTGATGGTTGCGGTGACGAGGAGGAGGAGGAGGAGGAGGAGGAGGAGGAGGAGGAGGAGGAAGATGAGCATGAGGACGAGGATGATGAAGATGATGTGAAGGAGCAGGAGGAGGAGGAGGAGGAGGACCAGGAGAAGGACCAGGAGGAGGAGGAAGAGGAAGGCCGTCTCATGTGACACTGTTCGTGGTCACTAGTTGAGGAGCCCTCATTGAACTCGTTTGGGCCATCTTGTTGCTGCCTTGTCCTTCTGTGAGGCAGTCTTGTGGGCCCTCTTGGGCCTTTTTGGAACCCTCTTTTCGGCCGTCTTGGGGTTCTTTCGGGGGCCTTATTGGACGTAGGACGCTCGAAAAGGCGAGAGACCTGAAAACATTAACAACCTCGGGGGCCCGCGCGGCGGCAGTGTCCGAGAGCCCGTGCCTGCCGCGGCAGAGGTCTTGCCGGAGCCCGCGGGGGGGGGGGCACGTGATGCTTGAAATGCGCATGGACTTCCGAAAGGTTCTGCTGTGGCATTGTGTCATCTTCTGCAGTCGAGGTTGATGAGCAGGTCGGCCCTGCCAAATCAAGGGCACCCTTGTGTCCTGCGTCTCGCGACCCATGCCTTCCTACATTCCCATGGCCATGTGGCCCCCGGAAGGCGCTTGTGTCTTGTGTCTTCTCGCGTGTCCTCCCCAACCAATCCACCCCGACTGTGTGAAGGTTCCCCTCCTGGCCGTCCCGTCCCAGGCGGCTTCCACCAAGACTGCCAGCGACATTTTCGATTCGGCGCTCCTCAAGACGCCAGACGGACGGGCGGGGCCGCGGCCGATGTCTTCTTCGGGGAGGGAAAGGGGAGGACGAGGAGCTCGCGAGGGACAGGCAGAAGAGAGGCAAGAGGAATGCGATCGTAAAAGGGCAGAGAAGAGGCCAGGTCTCCAACGTGTTCAACAACACCACAAAATGACACCCTTGCTGCAGAAACCCGAGGCATCTTTCCACGGTGCCGGGGTGTCCGCTTCCTGGCCCACACTCGAGTTTAAAGGACCGTTTGCGGGCAAGGTGGGTAGTGAGTATACAGAACAACAGAACACATCATTTAGCAGTAGCATTGCCAGCAATACGGTTACGATTGCAGAAATGAACGTTGAAATTGAGATTGACATTATCATTCAGCATGAGACAGTACGAGTATCAAGACGAATAGTAATATTGATATTGGTACTAGCAGTACTGACGGTCTTGAGACTAAGGTCAGATCTAGTACTAACGCTAATTCGCATACGCCTAACAATTCGAATAACGGCACGAATGCGAGCATCACTAATATAATACGGCTACGTATGTTTTAGGTTGTTTCATGTTAGTCTGACAGCTACGCATACTGAAAGTGAGACTAGTACTCCTACGATGACGCATGCGAATATACATAGTGATGTCGATGGTTGTATTGATATGCGTACCAAGTCTGGTAAGTGTGGGACTCGCAGTGCGAACATTAACAATAATTTAAGGATCTCAGGTGCGTCACAGATCTAACAGTAATATCACCACTATGCCACACATGCATAAGAACACTAATTCTACAGGTAAGGCTAATACTACAACACATGCCAATACGAATGACGCTACTGCTGCCAGTGTTAGCATTAGTTCAAGTCCCAGTAACCGTACGAGGCAACGGGAGACAGGTGGAGGCAACGTTGCCCGCCGATTCTGGATTTGGCAGCGCGCTTACGAGTTTCGAAGAACAGTTAGACGGAAAGTTTACAGACAAGTTGCATGCGGAGGTTCGAGTCTTCGGCGTTCTCGGATTTTGGGAGCCCACGCCAGGCCGTGGGACCGTCAGCGGACGGTTTGGGATGAGAAGCCGGCCCCGGGGAAAGACAGCGGGATTTGTTTGGGGGATTCGAAACATCAAGACATCGTATTTCTGGGAAGGCAGAGGGGTCCAAGGGTCGCTGTTCAGTTGGTTCGGTGACGTCGTAGTCGGTTGCGTTCGATGGGGTCGTTTAGGTCGGTCGTTGTGTCGTTGTTGCGTCGCTGCGCCTTGCTAATTCGGCTGCTTGCGGTCTGGCGGTGGTTCTGGGCTTCGTTGTCAGTTCGGTCGGTGTTCGGCTTTGCTGTCGCCGTAGACGGATCGGCCCCCGCCACCCCTGTCGAAAACCACTGTCCATCATTGTGTCTGGTGGGCCTGCGCACAGCACGCCACGCGCCACCACCCCGACCGTCCCTGTCAAAAACCTCTCGACAGTGATCGCGGGATGGCCGTGCATGATCCAGAATTCAGCCGTGAGGTGCATGTTGTATTGTGTTGTTTGTGTCAGGGAGGCCAGCCCTGCGCACAGCCGAGAATATGCTGATCGAGTCCCTGTGTAGAAGAGGATCGGCCAGAGGAGGTACGGCAGGCCCGTGTCGCGATGATGCGGCAGTGACCCCAGCGCGGTCGTTCGAGGTTGACCGCCGCCAGAGGCCCAGAAGCGGGTCGGTGTCGAGCGATAGGCGCCATCAGGAGGCCGCGGTCGTTCAAGGCATTCCGATCCGCGCAGTGCCAGACAAGTAGGTTACAGACTCTGGGTTTCTGAATAAGCGTTGGGGGGGGATCCCCCCCCCGACGGGGATCAACCTCGCCTCGTCGTCGCGCCGCGACGGGGGTCGGAGCGCCTTCGGCGCTCGGTGGCTGCCCGCGACCGAGGTCGATGTGGGGCTGTCGGAGGGGGTGACGCCCCCTCGACGCTTATTAAAGAAACTCGGAGTACCCTCGGGGGCAGGAGTTTCGCGCGTCGCGGCCAGGTCAGACTGGCTGCACGTCTCCACGGAGGCGTCGCGAGGTCACGAGAGGGCGCGAAGGTGCTCGTGCCTCGCGCATCGCGGGCCGTGGTGCGCGAACGGAAGCGACCTGGGAAGGCAACACCAGCATCGACTCCAGCCTGTCGTGGTCGGAGCTGCCTGCTGATCGTGGGGGCTGGCTTGTTTTTTGAATCCGAAAAACGAGCTTCTTGAATTCATGAACCAGTTTTTTCGAATTCGGAAACCAGATTTTAGAATGGGGGGGGGGGGGGAAAAAAAAACAAGAAAAAACAAAAAAACAAAAAAAAAAAAAAAAAAAAAAAAAAAAAAAAAAAAAAAAAACGTCTGCTGTTCGTGGGGGGTGTCTGAGCGCCAGGGCTTTTCCTCCGCCGGCCGCGGCCTCGCCGGGGCCAAGGGGGGGGGAGGGGGGCGGGGAGCGCCCCGAGGGCCCACCCGAGGGGCCCCGAGCGGGGCCCCCCCGAGCGTCGGCCTGGGAGGAGCGTCGGCCCTCACGGCCAGGCGTCCGCAGCGGTCGGGCCTGTGCGTCGGCACGACCGGAAGGTCAAGCTTGTGGCGAAGCGTCCTGGCTCGTCTGTAGCCCTGACAAGCACTGTTCTAAGAGCCTTGTGTGGTTTCCACGAGATGTTCTTAGAGCATTTCTGGTTGGGACTGTCTCGGTTTAACACATCGGGTTAACGTTCTAAGAACAGTGTTTTTGTTCTTAGAACATTTTTGGGTTCTATGATATGAACATGTCGTGGTAGGACTATAGGAATGCCGCGACGGTCGGTCCCTGCTCAAGAAGGGGTGCGGGAGGAGGGGGGACCCAGGGCCAGCAGCAGCTGCTGCCCCTGTGACCAGGCCTTGTCCGGGCCTCCCAGACAGGGTCCGAGCAGGTGGGGTGCGGGACGAGGGGGGACCAGAGCGAAACGGGTGCGGAAAGAATGGGTACGATGCCCAACAGCAGTTCCTGCTCATTTTGAGCAGGACTCGCTGTCCGCGCCGCCGCGGCCTGTGTCCATTTGAGACAGAAGGCCGCCTGCCCAACAGCGGCAGCTGTTGGTTTGGGACAACAGTTGTTGTTGGGAATTGTACCCATGTTTCCGTACCCATTTCGGGCGTCCAAAAGGCCAGCAAGAGTTGTTGCCCATGTGACCAGGCTTTGTCCAGGCCTCCTAGGTAGGGTCCGAGCAGGTGGGGGTCGGCGGGATCGCGCCGCATCGCCGATGCATCGGCGATGCGGCTCGATGTGGAGCCCGACTTCATCCACGCCGACGTCGCCGATGCATCGCCGAGGTCGCCGATGCATCGGCGATGCATTGGCGATGCGGCGCGATCCTTCGACGCTATCTACCCGGACCCCATCTAGGAGGCCTCTGATTTGTTGTCGGCGTCGCCGGAGACGTTTTCTATTTGGACAGCAAGTCGCCTGCCCGACGCGGCCGCTGTTGGTTCGGGGCAGTATTTGCTGTTGGGCATCGTGCCCATGGCGGGCGTGCTGATGCAGTCAACCCGCATAGTGAGGATGAGCGACTCTCCAAGGTTGCCCTCGCATCCTTCCCCGTCGGCCCATCCTCAGCCGCTTGCGCCGGCCGCGCCCCGCTCGCAGAACGCCAGCACGGCTTTCCAAGGCCCCTGCGTCCTCACCGCTTATCCTTACTGCCCGGGTCGACTGTGACGTCCACCTCCACAGGGGGCCAGGGTTCAATAGCCCCCACGAGGAGGGTGGGCACGGGTGCTGCGAAGCCCGAGGGAGGCGGCATGCATCCCCGCCTCCGGGGACGGCCGGCCGGGCGGCGGGGCCAAGGCCTCCCCAGTGGGGGCGGGGATGCAGTCGAGACGCCGAGGTAAGGAGCAGCTCGGGCTTGGAAGGGGCTCGGTGCTCCGTGGGTCCTGGCATGGCTGTTCCTCCCGCCCTCCTCGTGAACGGCTGCGGCATTGGTCAGCCACGCGCAGAGGGGGGTGGGGGGAGGGGGGAGGGCTTCTTAGAAGCAGCCTCCTTCTAAGAAGCCCTCCCCCCTCCCCCCACCCCCTTTTGCGCGCCACCAAATTGGGGGCCTGCACGGGGGTTCCGTTCCTTGATCCACGGTCCAACGCGGCGCTTACCCGTCGGTCGTGGAAAGTAGGTACGGTCGGACCGAGGTATAAGATCGAGGTCGGCTCGGGGAAGGTACCCCAGTGTGCTCCGTGGCTGTTGGATTTCTTGAGCATCCTGGGGGAGGGTACCTTCGAGCAATCTCAGGGTTTGAGGTGTTTTGGCCAGCGGATGGCCTCATGTTCTGGGAGGATGTCATTCTCTCTTGTGTCCGACCGCATGTTTGGGCTCCCCGATCCCGATCTGTTTGGGGATCTTTCCTGCTGCAGTGATCGAGTGGCTTCCCCTCCTCCTTCCTCTTCCAGGGGCGGGCGGAAGCACAATCTACTCTCACCGCCTTCCTGCGTGCTGTTTCTGCCCACTTTCTTCCGACCGACGGGCACTCCAGGCTGCTCCATAGGCACACTCCCCATGCCACTCCGGCCCGACGGCCCGTTCCGGCCCCCCACGCTCCTCCTCATCCTTCTTCTTCCCCTCTTCATCCTCCTCCTCCTCCTCCTCCTCCTCCTCTCTTTCCTCCTCCTCCTCCTCCTCCTCCTCCTCCTCCTCCTCCTCCTCCTCCTCCTCCTCCTCCTCCTCCTCCTCCTCCTCCTCCTCCTCCTCCTCCTCCCTCTCTCCTCCTCCTCCTCCTGCTCCTCCTGCTCCTCCTCCTCCTCCGCGCCGAAGCCACCCCCGTCACGCGATCCAACCCTCCTACGCCCAGCTCCGGACGCCAAAAAAGAGGGCCCACCTCGGGGCTGCCCGCCCACTCGCGGCCGCGGCTGCGGCCGCGGCCAGAGAAGGTTCGCGCGCTTCCTGCTCGGCGATGTTTGCTCTGCGGCGGCACGGTGGCCGCACCCCCCCCCCACGCGGTCCGCTTCCCGACGCTCCCGGAAGCAGCTCGAGACAGTCGCGAGACTCCCCCCGACCGCCTCGACGGAGCCCGGGGCGGGCCTCTCTCGCGGCGCCCCCTCCGCAGGAGCCCGCGCGCCGTCCTCGGCCAGCAGCGCGAGGTCGGCGGGCGCCGACAACCGCCCCCCCCACACACACACACACACACACACACACACACACACACACACACACACACACACACACACACACACACACACACGCGCGCGCGCGCACACGCTCGCACGCACGCACGCACACACGCGCACACACACACACACACCACACACACACATAAACACGACACACACACACACCACACACGCACGCACGCAGGCACACACACACACACAAGCACACACAAACACAAACACAAACAAACAAACAAACAAACAAACAAACAAACACCACATAAACACGAACACACTTACACTCACACATGCACACACACACGCACACACAAACACACAAGCACACACACGCATCCACTAACACAACCCATGCACACACATACGCACACACAACACACACACACCACACACGCACACGCACACGCACACAGGACACAGACACACACACACACACACAACACACACGCACACACACACCACACACACGCACACGCCGCAAACGCGCACACGCACACGCACACGCACACAACGAACACCCCAAAGACAACACAAAGAAAACACAAAGACCATACCAAAGACACACACAACACACACACATACACCGCGCACACACACGCACACGTCACACACAGAACACACAACAGACACAGACACACACACACACACAAACACACACAAACACACACACACACGCAAACACACACACACACACACGCACACGCGCACAGCACACGACACACGCACACATAAGACACACACGACAACAATTGACACAACAAAGACACAACACATACATACACGCGCACACGCAACGCACACACACACACATACACAGACACAGACACACACAACACACACGCCCACGCACCACCGCCCACGCACACGCACACGCACACACACACAAACAGACACAGACACAGATACTGGCACAGACACAGACACACACACACACACAACACAACACACACACACACACACACTTTCGGTCGTCGCTGGCGGGCGCAGAGCGCCACGCCGTCCAGCGCACGCGCGGAGACTCGCGAACACACAGTGTATAGCAAGAAAACTGTATGAATATACATGTCGGGGTGGGGGTGGGGGTGGGTGGGTGGGTGGATGAGTGGGTGTGGGTGGGTGGGGCACGTGGATAGGTGGGTGTGGGTGGGTGTGGGTGTGTGTGTGAGCGAGTGAGTGAGTGTGTGTGCCCCCCCTGGCCAGGGCAGGAGTGCGTCGTCGGGCACTCTTGGCCCGCCAGCTCTCGGCGATGTTTGACTGGTCCTCGTCCGAGTGTCTCCTCACCCTGCCTTCGTCGTCTCCCCCACTCCGCCGCCTCTCCGGCCCCACTCCTCCTCCTCCTCCTCCTCCTCCTCCTTCTCCTCCTCCTCCTCATCATCCTGCTCCTCCTCCTCTCTCCTCCTCCTCCTCCTCCTCCTCCTCCTCCTCCTCCTCCTCCTCCCTCCTCCTCCTCCTCCTCCTCCTCCTCCTCCTCCTCCTCCTCCTCCCGACGCCGCCATTATCATCCTGGCTTCCTCTTGTGCAGTGCATCCAAATCCTGGCTGTCCTCGGCGGCCTGGACAGTACCCGTGCAGGCGTGATGCAGGATGGCGGTTTGAGGGAGGCACCCGGGGTGAGCGCCACGCAGCACTTCCTTTGGGCGATTGTTGATATACACAGGGCTGCGGGCCTGGTCGTGGGCGTCGTCGTCGCCGTCGCTGAGATGGTGTGATCGTCCCCTCGAAATCCGCCCTGGCGGCAAGCGGCCTACAGTCAACCCGCATAGCAAGGATGGGCAACCTTCTCAAGGGTGCCCTTGCATCCTTGCCTCCTCGGTCCATCCGTGGCCCAGCTTCGCTGGCCGCGCTCCGCTCGAGAAGCTTCGAGATGGGCGTCCAAGGGCCTCGCATCCTCATCGCGCATCCTTTCGATACGGGCCGACGGTGCTGAATTCGCTTGCGCAGGGCGCGAAGGGCCAGCGCGCTTCGCGCCTCACGGTCTGGGCCAGAGCGGTTGTCCCCCCTGCATTGGGGTGGCGCGGGGCTGCGAAGGTGATCGCGCGTCGCGGGGCGCGGGGCACGGTGCGCGAAGCGCGAAGCTGAGCGGCCCATTCAATTGAGTCTCAGTCGTTCCTCCGTGGCTTCGGCTTCATTTGCCGTCCTTCCCCATGCCTCGCTCGATGGCCCCCGAGGTCGTGTGTGTCACCCCGTCCCGCTCCACCCGCAGCCCGCAGCCCGCATCGGCCCTCGCCGCACCGCCTGCGTCGTGCCGAAGGGCACTCTGTGGTCAGGCACGCGCTGGCGCCAACACACGCCCTGAGGTATGATGCTCCAACCTATGTTTAGCCCTGATCACCAGCAAGAATTTCGAGCACCAGCAACAAATACCGAAACTCGAGGGTTTTCACACGCAGGGCCCTGGGAAACACTCGCCCGACAATCTTTCGACACTCTGTCGACACGTTTCCGGGTGCTCGAGATTGCTTCTGGGGTGTGGTCCTTAGGTCGGATGGGAACGACACGCGCTCTGAGGGCCATCGACTTTGGCACGCCCCCGTGCCGCGAAGGTCACGGGTCCTGGTGGTCGAGAGCCCACCAGGCGCCGCCGCCGCGTGCCGCCCTTTGGCCGGGGCGGGGGGGGGGGCTCCAGCATCGCGGGGCCGAGGCTCGAGGCGGCGCTCGGCGCAGGCGGTGTCGGAGGCCATCGACACGAGGAACCCGAAGAGGAGGAGGAGGAGGAGGAGGAGGAGGAGGGGGAGGAGGAGGAGGGGGAGGAGGAGGGGGAGGGGGAGGAGGAGGAGGGGGAGGGGGAGGAGGGAGAGAGGGAGGAGAGAGGGAGGAGAGAGGGAGGAGAGAGGGAGGAGAGAGGGAGGAGAGAGGGAGGAGAGAGGGAGGAGAGAGGGAGGAGGAGGAGGAGGAGGAGGAGGAGGAGGAGGAGGAGGAGGAGGAGTTGGCCTCCATGGCGCGGCCGACACGGCGAACAAGCCAGAGCTGGCCGTAACATGCGAACACCGTCCCGAGTACAGTTAACCCGCATAGTAAGGATGGGCGTTTTTCCCAGGGGTAATCTTGCATCGTCGCCCTTCCGGCCTATCCTTGGCCACTTTCGCTGGCGGCGCGGCCCTCGAAAAAGCTTCGAAATGGCCCTCCAAGGCCCTTGCATCCTTATCGGGCGTCCTTCACTCTACTTGAAACCCCATGCCAAACGGAGGGACACATTGCTGAGCAAGTTGAGCGTCGTTTGGCTGTGCTGAACGCCGCGCGGGTATGACGGTCATGCAGCCACTGCCTCCCGTACGTTCACCACACACGAGATTGCAAATCCTTTTTGCCAAACCCAAGCGGAATGCATACAGCAAAGATCCCGGCGCCGAATTGACAAACAAAAACGAGCCATAACGACATTGCAGCCGAGATTATGCCGACGAGCCGCATTTGAAAGAGGCCTTGCACCACCACTCCAACCAAGAACGGCCATGGGGAATTCGCGCAGAACGGGGTTGAAAGACGCGATGCACAGGGAGAAGGGCTTAAGACTGATGTGGTTCCATCTTCTTCTTTGCAAGAACAGACACCTGATTCCCAAGCGTGTGGGTGAAGATGGGCCGTAAGGTGTACCGCAACAGCGAGCCAAAAGACTAACACCTTGAAATACACCGAACGCCCAACCACAACCGACAAACCAGTAGCAACTTGAACAAGCTGAGAAACACGAACTCCAACCACCAGCCCACTTCGTGATGAAGCAGGAAAGAACGCGACCGATCCCAATCTTGCAGTGTACCAGCGCCCTGTCGAATGAAACAAAGTCGAAGTACAAAGAACCATGCCTTCCGACACCGAGATCGACAACACAAACAAATTGCGGCAGACCCGGTGCCCCCCCAAGAACCACGTGCAAACACGAGGCTTGGTCTCGATCCAACCGAGGCGCTTGCTCGAGCCCAAGTGCCGTGAGCGGGCAGCAAGGAGGGAGGGTGGAGGGAGGGAGGATGGAGAGAAGGGGCAGGGAGGGAGTAGGGACACCCACGCTCCTCCTCCTCCTCCTCCTCCTCCTCCTCCGCCGCCTCCTCCTCCCGCTCCCCTGCTCCAGCCTCCTCCTCCTCCTCCTCCTCCTCGTCCTCCTCCTCCTCCTCCTTCTCCTTGTCGTCCTCCTCCTCCTCCTCCTCTCTCTCTCTCTCTCTCTTTCTCTTCCTCTCTCGTGCTCCCCAAGGGGGGCGCAGGCCCGCGGAGTCCTCCCGCGTCCACCCGCGCGGCGCCCGCGCCGCGCCGCGCGTCCGCCGCCACGGCATTTAGAGGCCAAGACCCCGCCACCCAGAGAGGAGGAAGGACGCTTTCAGAGGGCCTCAGAGGAGAGGAACGGGGCGGGGCCCAAAGCCAAGTAAAAAGGGCATTCCATAGGCCACGAGGAGGAGGAGGGAGGGAGGTGCCTCTTCGGGGGGGGCACGAGAGGGGACGAGGCCTCAGGAAGCCTCAGGAGGCCTCAGGAAGCCTCCAGGCACCGAAAAAGGCTGGCCCAGCACATCGCCGCCCAGCACGGGCGCCAGCGCCGCCCTGTTGCCCAGCCGAGATCCTGTTGGTTGGGCGGCGCCATGCTGGGGCCAGCACTGCCCAGGTTGAGGTCGGCAGCCTTCAACTTGGGACTGTGCCCCTCCCCCCCGAGCAACAGGAAAAACAAGAGAGAAAAGAGAACGCAACCTCGAACGAACAGGAGAGGAACACGGGGGGGGGCACACACTACCCAAGAAATCCTTACCGCGGGCGGGGCGTGCTCTCAGCACCTTGCAGGCGCGCTCGAGGTCCGCCAAAGGGCAGCAGGGCGCCGCGGCGCCGCCGCCAACTCGGCCCAGGCAGCCCCGCTGCTCCAGGAGCGTCTCCTCCAGCGCCTCCTGCAGCGTCGCCTGCCGCTGCCGCAGGCTGCCCGCCGCGGACGACCACCACGCCGGTGGGCTCCCTGGTGGTCTGGCGTCCAGGCGGTTCCTGGATGAGCCTCTTCACCTCGGGCGCCTCCAGCATGCCCTCGGTGAGGTGCAGCGTGGCGGCCTGGCGCCTCCGCCAGGCAGCCTCTACCAGGTCCAGGGCCACCCTCACGGCGTCGTTGTCGCGGCTGACCGCCCGTGCCTTGGCTTCCGTGGCTTGGCGCGGGCACCATGGGTCGACGCACGACCTGTGGACCAGGTCTCTTCGGTCGCATTCCCAGGTGGAGGCCCTGGGGAAGACGATCATCTCGCTACATCCTGCAGCAGTCCTGTGCCAGTTGCCTCTCGTCACGAGGCGGGTGTCCAAGTTGAGGTCGTCGTCATCAAAGTTCGTCTCGAAGTACTCGGTGCCCCGACTTTCGAGGTCCACTCTGGCTCGGTCCCTGCTGTTCTGGAAATGCTGGCCGCCGTCAACAATCCATGCCACGTCCGCGCTGCTGCTGGTGTGAGTCCCCCGTGGGTTGTACAAATCGTACCGCTGTGTAGATGATGGTCGAGCGTCGGCTCTCGGGGAGCTCACGACGACACTTCGGGCAGCTGCTCGCGTGGGCGGAGAGGCGGCCGACGTGGAGCGGGCTGATGTGCTTGTCGTAGTGCAGGCCTCGTGGCATTATCCTCCCTGAATCCCTCGCCGCGCAGCTGCTTCGTAAACGTGACGTCCTCCTCGATGAGCTGCCTCACCGTGTCCACGGGTAGGGTGTCTTCGTTGTCGATGTAGTGCTCCATGCAGCCTGTGGCGCGGTGTCGGAGGTGTCGCACAAGACGTATTCGAGTGCGAAAGTCCGTCCCACACGCCTTGCACACACTGCCCACGGCAAACCTCTGTGCGTCGAAGTGAGGGAGGTGGGCCTTTGTCCTGTGGGCACGCATGCTGGCCTCGGTGGAGAAGACTTCCTCGCAATCGTAGCATACGTAGATTTTCTTTTGCTCGATGCTGGCGCTGGTGACGGCGTCGATGTCCCGATGGTGGTCGTGGCTTTCTTGGCACCGTTCCTGTGGATGCTCCTATACGGTTCTGCTGCGTCTCCAAATGTCGTGCTTGCACTTCTCCACCAAAGTCCTCTTATATTGCTCGAATGTTTTGCGCACTACCTTCGCCATTGCCTTGGGCTCACTCTTGCATAGTGTGACCCATCCTGGTAGGTATTCAGGGTCAGGCAGGCCCGCGCCACCGTGGTATCTCTTCACCCAACGCAGGTCGTTGATGAGCTCTTGGTGCCACGTGTCGCCATGCTGCAAGCCAATCTCCACCAAGTACTTGAGTGTGGCGGGCCCGTGACGGATCACCGTGCTGAAGTATCTAAGCTTGCGAGCCGATACCACCGCAGACAGGTCGGCCCTTATGGCCGTAGTATACCTTGCTGTCTGGGATCTGTTCGGACGCCTCCCGATTGTACCCGGCTGAGGCGGCAGCCCGGTAGCCCTTGGCATGAGCCGCCTGCAGTCTCTTTTTGTCGCTGATGCTCATCCCACTCCACAGCTCCGCCTGGTAGGTCAGCCTGACATTGGTGAGCGCATCCACGTACTTGGCAAGTTTTTCTGGCTCGGCGCGTGCGTACTTGATGACTGATCTCTTGATGGGGTCGAGCGCTTGCCGATGTGCCTGAATCCTGTGTTGGACCTCTGGGCCCCACGCTCCATCACTGCAAACCATCGTGCCCATGTGCTTGTAGATGTAGACGACGTCGATGCCGATGTCCAAGGTGGTAACAACCTTCGCGCTGTCTCCGTAGAGGTGGTTGCGGATGCATTGCGACTGGGGCCCGTGCGCCGTCACTAGATAGGCTGTCTTGGCTGGGCCGAGGTTGATGTCCATCGCATGCGTCTTGAAAGCCTCGTAGACGATGTCACCCAGGGTCTGCATCTTGACCAGCAGTTGGGACATGTCCCTGGCTGACGTGGAGAAGGTCGTGTCGTCCGCGTATGTGATGTCGTCCATGTCTTGTGGCACGTGAGCGCCCTCTATATATGCGGTGGCCTTCTCTGTGTCAATGTGCTCGTCAAGGTGGATGCCGAGGTATGCCCGTGTCATCACCTCTCTGATGCCGATTGGTCTGGTAAATGCCAGCGAGAACAAGAGGTCCGCTGGAGGTGATCCTGGCGCTGCTGCTGGGGGCTGCTGCTGCTAACGCTGGTGTTGCTAGTTGTACTGGTGCTGCTGGTTGCGCTGGTGCTGCTGCGCCGAGTGGTGGCTGGCCAGCGTCACCTGCGCCTGCGCCAGCGGCAGCAGCAGCCGCGCGTGGGCGCGCTTGTCTCGCTCTCGCCGGTGGGCAGCCCCCTCAGGAGCTCCGCCTCGGCCCTGTCGCGGCGTCCCGCCGCGGGGGGGAGGCCGCAGCGCGGCCGCTGGCGCCGCGGTCTGCGGCACGGAGCAGGGAGGCAGAGATGGCCCCCTGCCGCAGATGATGGCGCGCGGCGCGCGTGAGCCCGGCCTCGCGGGCTGGCCAATGCGCGATGCGCCCTGCCACCGCGATCGATCGGGCGGCAGGCGCGACCGACCCCGATGGATCGATCGAGATCCGCGGGCCCGCCAGAGGCCAAATGGGCTTCTCCTCCTCCTCCTCCTCCTCCTCCTCCTCCTCCTCCTCCTCCTCCTCCTCCTCCTCCTCCTCCTCCTCCTCCTCCTCCTCCGCCTCGGGGAGGAGGATGCCCGCTCCGCGCCCAGAGGCTCCTCGCCTCTCGGAGGCCCCTTCGCCGGCGCGCCGAGCTGCGCCGGCGCCGTGCTCGGCCCGGCTCGGGGGGCGCCGCCGCCCTGCTGTCGGCCGGCCCGGCCCCGCCGGCACCGCCGCTCGGCCGGCTCGGTGCCTTACGCCGCCGCTCGCAGGCCCAGAGATCCGACGCATTGGAAAGATCAAGGCGGAGGTGTGTCGCAGCGTTCGGCCTCTGGGGGTCCTCGCCGGGCCCCAGGGCCGACACAAGACTCGGGAGCCTCGAGACGGGGGTCAACGCAAACGGGGGTCAGCCAGGGCACCGGATCCTGCAGGATCCTGCGAAGACCCCCTCTGGCTGACCCGGGTTGGCGAGGCGCTCGTGGCCGCGAGGCGGCTGCGCACATGGGCTGACCCGGGTCTGCGAAGACCTGCGTTGCAGTTTTTGTCTTCCTGCATTGCAGTTTTTGTCTTCCTGCTGACCCGGGTCTGGATTGACCCGGGTCAGAAGGTCCCCGAAAGACGATTCAGGATGAGAAACCGGGCCGGGGGAAGTGGTCGAGACTTCTGGGGACCCCGTATTGAAAAAGTCAGGGCGTTGGATCTCTGGGATGAGCAAATCAAGACGGCGTGTCTTCGCTGTGTTCGGCGTCTGGAGGCCCTCGCCGGGCCCTAGGATCCCAGGAGGAAGAGCCGGCCCTGGGGAGAGGGTCGGGTCTTCCGGGCTTCCAGGATATCCCCGTGGTGAAAAAGTCAGGACGTCGGATTTTGAGGGGGGCAGCGTTAGGGGCGGGATGAGGGTGTTCAGCAGCACGCAAGAGTGACCCTTCGCCGGGGTGGCCTTCGGTGCGGGCCCACAGCGGTCTCCCCAGCACCAGAGATCACTCATGCCCCAGGCGCCACTCCCTCTTGGGCCATCGCGCTCCCTCGTGCCGTCATGACCCTCGTGGGGCCCATTAGGGGCCTTCTTTGAGGGGCAACGTTCGGGGGGGGGGGAATGACTCCAGGGGGAATTCATCGACCCCCAATCGACCATGGATCGCCGATATTCGGAGGTTGATAGACCTCCCACCCTGACAAGTCGATTAGCGAATTGGCCGTTTTCGGTTGGCGAGAGGGCGTCGCGGCCGTCATTTTTGCGGGCCCAGGTCCGTCGGTTTCGGTCCCAGGCCGTTTCCACGAAAGGGAGGTTTGTCCACCGCCGAGATATGGGGGCTTGATAGCCCGCCCCGCCCAGGAAAGCGCAGACTCGCGATCGGGGCCTGTGGCCGATCTCCTGGCGATCCCTCTCCGATTCCAGCCCGATGCTTCCTCCCTGGAGCCGGCCCCCCCTCTGTCGGGCGTCTCCGAAGGTGCCCCTGGCCCGAGGAGTAGGCCGAGGGGGCCTCCATCGAAGAGGAGCAAGCGGCATAAGCATAAGCCTCTGGCGCTCCGCACGCGGACCTCGTGGATCGTCGTGGCATCTTGGAGGTCTTGAGGTCGTCGGGGCCGCCGCCGCCGCCGCCGCTTCGCGGCCCCCCTCGCGCAGAGTGCGTGTGCCCTGTGGTCGAGCGTCGAGGTCTTGACGCGCTCCTGGCCGTCCACGGGCTGGTATCTAGTCCGGCATGCCCCTCTACAGGATGAAGGTTCAAGCTCGGTGAAAAATAGCCGGGGACGGTTGCTCTATTTTTGATGTGCGAGATTGTTGTGTTGACTTATCTTGTATGTCCTCCGTAATCCGCCTGCAGGGGGACATGCCCGACCTACGGCTAGCATTGCAGCTCTGATCAGATCTCACCCTGAGACAAGCCAGGGGTCCGACTTGCCACGGCCCAGAAACTGCTTCCCAGACGGCCCCTCCAGCACGTTTCCACGAGGCTCCAAGACGGCCGAACATTCAATGCCCCCCAAAAGTCAGGGGCAACGATAATGGGGGGGGGTAGACATAAGGGCGTGACGCATCGACCCCCCATCGCTCACTGATCGCCGATAGGGGCCCGATGGCCCCCACCTGCACAGGAAGGTGCGGATTCGCTATCGGGCGCTTATCGCCGATCTATCGGCAATGAATGTATCGCCGATTCCGAAGGTGCCCCTGGCCCGAGGAGTAGGCCGAGGGGGCCTCCATCGAAGAGGAGCAAACGGTATAAGCATAAGCCTCTGGCGCTCCGCGCGCGGATCTCGTGGATCGTCGTGGCATCTTGGAGGTCTTGAGGTCGTCCCCTATCTTGGAGGTCTTGGAGGTCGATGCATCCCCCCGATGCCAGTCCCCCCTATCGCTGCCCCCCAAAACGGGGGGCACTGCACGGGCGGCCCACCATTCACGAGGGGAAAAACACATACAGGCACAATGAATCTTCGCTTCCCCGAACAACGAGGGAACAGATAGACAATGGGGGGAATACGAAAGTCCAGAAAATCTGGACAAAACATATGGTGAATCCTGGGATGTGTGTGTGTGTATTCGATTGTGTGTCCTAGGGCCCCTTTACACATGGTGTGCGTGGTGCCCCCCAGTGCCCTCCTCCTCATCTTCCTTCCCCTCATCCTCGTCATCCTCATCCTCCTCCCTCCTCCTCTTCCCACCTCCCTCCTCCCTCCTCCTCCCTCCTACCCCCTCCCCCCTTCGACGCCGACGCCGCCGACGCCGACGCCGACGACGGCGCCGACGACGCCCACGGCGCCGACGGCGGCGCCAACTCGCCGCCGGGGCGCTCGCCCGCCGAGGCGGCCGCCCCCCGCCGGGCAGGCGGGGGCCTCCCTGCGCGCCGCGCCTCCCGCGCCGCCCGCGCTCACGGCCCGTCGGCGGGCGTGCTGCGGGCTCTCGGTCGTCATAGGGGAGGAGGAGGAGGAGGAGGAGGAGGAGGAGGAGGAGGAGGAGGAGGAGGAGGAGGAGGAGGAGGAGGAGGAGGAGGAGGGAGGATGCACGAGCCTCAGGAGAGCGGGGTCGACCGCCTCCCGCCGCGGGGGGCCTGGTCTCCACCTGAGGAGCCAGACCCCCCGACCGTGAACGAGTTGCAGTCCACGGCTTTCCGGAACGGGGGCCCTGGCATTGCAGGGCCCCCGGCCACGAGGCCGACCACGCCGACCCCGTAGACGAAGAGCAACAACTCCTCGACGAGCCACGCGACGGAGTCCGCCGCCACGAGCACCAGCGAGTGCTCGACTATGTACACGAGCGGTCCCGAATCGAAGCCCCAGCCAGCCGCCGCCAGCGAGCCAGCGCAGGCGCGGGCAGAGGAGTCGGCGTGCGGCGCGCGCTTCGCCACGGCCGAGCCTCGGCGAGGCCCAGCTTGGGCTCGTGCGGCACCGCGCCATGCCCCGCTGTTGCAACAGGGCGCACGCCGCCACCCCGCCCGCCACGCCCAGCAGGAGCGGTCATCCAGGAACCGCGGCCGCCGTCCAGCGGCATGCAGCGCGGAGGCCGCGCGCCACGCAGGGGGCCTGGCTGCCGCCCAGCAGGCGCCGCGGGCCGTGCAGCACGGCGTACGGCGGCTCAGGAGGGGGAGGGGGAGGAGGAGGAGGAGGAGGAGGAGGAGGAGGAGGAGGAGGAGGAGGAGGAGGGAGGAGGAGGAGGAGGAGGAGGAAGGGGGAGGAGAGGAGGAGGGGGAGGGGGGAGGAGTCGCAGGTTTCGTAATGGCCCCTGGGGCGTTCCGGGGAATTTTGCAACGTCTCAGGCGGGGTTTTCTGCCTCGTGGTGTGCCGACGCGAAAAAGCAATGCTGGGGCAGATCAATTCTGTGGCCGATTCCCGAGTCGAGTGCTGTGGGCTGTTTCGTCCGGCAGGGTTTGGCCACCCTCGGGATCTGCGACGAGGGACACGGTGAGCCATCTCCAGGGCCGTGAGCATGTGAAAGGGCCAGCAGAGGGGGGAGGGAAGCGGGCGGGGACGGAGAGGAGCGAGGGCGGGGTCCTCCTCTTCCTCCTCCTCCTCCTCCTCCTCCTCCTCCTCTCCTCCTCCTCCTCCTCTTCCTCCTCCTCCTCCTCCTCCTCCTCCTCCTCCCCTCCTCTCCTCCTCCCTCCTCCTCCTCCTCTCCTCCCCCTCCCCTCCTCCCTCCCCCTCCCCCTCCCCCTCCCCCCCCCCCCCCCAAGCAAGAGGTCCTCGCCGCCGCCCTCGCCTGCGCCCCCCGCTCTCTCCCCCCCCTGCTCGCGGGCCGACGAGGCCGGCGGTCCTCGACTGCGACGGCCCCGCCGGGAGGAGCCCGGGCCTCCCTCCTCGGCCGCCCTCCGCCCGAGGTCGTCGCCCAGAGAGGTTGATCGTCGTCGTCGTCGTCGTCGTCCTCCTTCCTCTCCTCCTCATCCTCCTCCTCCTCCTCCTCCCTCCTCCTCCTCCTCCCTCCTCCCCCTCCTCCTCCTCCTCCTCCTCCTCCCTCCTCCTCCTCCTCCGCCTCCGCCTCCGCCCCCTCCTCCTCCTCCTCCCTCCCCGCCTCCTCCTCCTCCTCCTCCTCCTCCTCCTCCTCACCCGTCTGTTCCTCCTCCTCCTCCTCCTCCTCCTCCTCCTCCTCCTCTTCCTCCTCCTCCTCCTCCAGCCGAAGGATTCGGCGGCGAGGCGAAGGTCGTTGTCGGAGGTCGTGGGCACCCATTTCCTTGAGCTGGGAGCCAGGGACACGCGTCGGAAGCGGGAGCATCTCCCGAGATCACTCCGTCCCCACCACGGAGGACTTGCTCATGCGATGGGCTGTGATCGTGCGGAGGTCACTGCTGGTGGGCGACCAGGACATGGCGCTAACCACAACATCACATGCATTCAGCCCCTGCACGAGCACGGCTCGGGAGCGGGGTTTTAGCCCCCGCCCGACCGAGGGCACCCCGGTTTCATCGGACGGTGCCAATTGCAGAGCGCCGATGACGACATCACGCGTGCACTGTGCGGCGCGCTGTTCGAGGTGGACCCCCCATCGGCTCGGACGACGTGACCATGGGCGCCCCCACGCTACATCCTGCCGACGCTCCTGGCAAACGGCACGTCGGCACCGAGTACATCGGCGACTTCGAGGGCACGTACAACCTCGGCTCCGACTCCCAGGCCACGGTCGCCCGCCAGGCGATGAGTGGCGGGCACCGCCGCGGCCGCGGCGCCTTGTGCCTGAGTAGCTGGTGGGAGAACACGCGGTCCTCCCGAGACGATCGCTCCTCCTCCTCCTGCTCCTGCTCCTCTCCTCCTCCTCCTCCTCCTCCTCCTCCTCCTCCTCCTCCTCCTCCTCCTCCTTTTCATCCCTTCCCCCACTCCAGAACATCGAAGAGCAGCCAAGAACCGCCGATTAGAATTGCCTGAAGCCTCCCAGGGCCCCAAGAAGTCCCTCAAAAACCTCTTGGGGGCCCCCTTCCCCCCCCCTTCACAATGATTTGTTGATTCTGTCAACACGTGGGCCCCAGAGCGGGAAGCTGTGTTTCGGCCAGGACCTTTTGGACAGCCAGGGCCCGAAAATTGGCCGTGGACCCTGCAGATTCTAGCAAATCGCGTCGTGGTAGTTGCTCAGGAAGCTTTGTGGGGTCTGGCCCCCCCCCCCCCCCCCGCAAAGATTGCCCCCCAGACCTCTCATGGGGTTCGTCCCCCCAGGCACCTGAGCGAAGCCGAAAGAACGAGGTCGTCTGCGCCGACATTGGCGCGCAAGCTGCACGCGTAAGGTCGCGCATGAGCTCCCTCGCTTCAAGTGTGGCGTGCCGCGCGAGCGGACCGCGTAAGCCACCGCGTCAGGTCGCTGTGTCATCTCGCGTGAGACCCGTTTTCGATCGCCGCCCACCTGGGCGCCACCTCCCTCGGGGAACGTCAGTTGCCCACCTCACCGAGCCAGGCCTGGCCCAGCCCGGATCCGAGGCCTCCTTGGCCGAGCAAGAGCATGCACCGACCCTGAGTCCACAGAGGACTGGTGAGACGGTCACTTCCAAGGCTCAGACCCCCTCGCATCGTGAAAAATCGCGACGGGAGGTTTTTTTGCTATTTTCGGCTTCTGAGGCCCCTACTGGGCCTCGGGACCGTCAAAAGACGACTCTGGATGAAACGCCGGTCTTGGGGAATGGGTCGAGACCTCTGGGGGTCGACGTTATAAAAAACATTACGTCGGAGGTCTGGGTTGGCGTCTCCCGACTCCCTGCCCTCGCTGTTCGGACATAGCCAGGCCCTGGTTTCAGTGGAGCCGGTTCGAGACTGGGCCCCGAAGCCCCCCGAAATTGGCCGGAATCACTACCCCAGGCCCGCCGCAGCTGGTGTTTTTTTCCAGGCGACGGCAGTTCCGGTTGGGGGAATGGGGCAGGAGGGGCGCCCCCCAGTGCAGATCACGAAACGAGGTCCCGCTACAGGGCAGTTTTTAATACATAGGATTTTTAAACATATAGAATGTTTAATACATGACTGATTTGTGAATAAATGCATGCATGAACTCCTCGTTGTTTTGAATATTAAATCCCTGCATGTTTAATACATGATCCGCACGCGGAGCATGGATTAAAAACGGCACTGTAAACCTTGCCAACACCCGAGCTGCGGCGGAGGAGCTGGCAGAGCGCTCCCGCTGGTGGGACGGCTGCGACGCTGCTGCCTGGGAGCTCCAGGCTTCCCCCCCCTACCGCCCCGTCGCCGCCCGGCTTGCCGCCGAGCGGAGCGTGGAGGAGGGGCGGGGGAGAGGCAGGGCGGGAGCTGTACCTCGGCAGTGTTTCAGGCGATCGCAAACACTAAACATGGATTAAGGGGGCCTGTCTTATAGCGACGGGCCCCGCTTCCCACGGGAGAAATCGCGGCCTTCCGCCGCCGAACGAGAGGCGGCGCCGGCCGCATTCTGAGGAGGGGTCGCCTCCCCCGATGCAGATGGATTTGGTGGCCGCGCGCCAAAGCCATGGATCGCCAGTCCATGTCTGCGCGCCCCCGACCTGTCTAGCCCATCCCCATCCCCACTGGGCAATGGAATCTCAGCCCCACCGGCCCGTCCCACCCCAGGTGGGAGTAGGCCCCGTGAAGCCCGGCGGAGCAGGCCCACCTGGGTAATAGTCAGGAGGGGAAAAACCACACAGACACAATGAATCGTCGATCCCCAGGAAAATATAGGAAAATATGGGAAGTGGGGGGAAGACAGAAACCCAGAAAATATACGAAAATATTGGGAATCTTTTTATTTGTGTGTATTTATTTGTGTGTCCTGGGGCCCCTTCAAATAGGTCGGCCAGTGAGGCCAAGGCCACGCCAGTGGGGGGAGAGGGATCGGTCAGACGCTGCTCAGTGTTTCCTCGTCTTTCTGGAGGCGAAGGGCGCGTCCATGAAGGGTGTCTCGGTGCACGGCACAATCAAGTCTCAACGGTGGTTTGGGTACATGACGTCCCCCTCCCCCTCCTCGGAGGCTCGAAGCTGGGCCTTGACGACAGGGAAGGGACTCCAGCGTAGGCCTATGGGAATGCCGGGACGGCCGGTCCCTGCTCAAGATCGTGGGGTAATGCGGGGGCGATGAATGGGGGGGTGACGAATGCACCAAGCCCCCCTGAAGGGGCCCTAAAGGAGCCCCCCGGGGGCCCAAACGGGCATGAACAGTTGCCGCTTCTGCCCCCCGCCCCCTCCCTCGTTGATCGCCCCCCCGTACTACACGCCCCAGGTAAGGGGTCGAGACTCCCGAGCGCCGACGCTTGGAAAAAATCGCGGGGCCGGGGGAGTGAGAGGAGAAAGAGAGCGAGAAAGAGAGAAGCAAGGAGCAGCGGCTTGCGCGCCCAAGTTTGGTCCCCTCTCGAGCCCTAAAAAGCCGCGCACCAAAGGTCACTCTTACCCAGGTTTACTCTTGCGTGTAACCGATCTCTCTTTCTGTCTCTCTCCGTCTCACTCTTTCTCTCTCTCTCTCTCTCTCGTTGCATCTCTCTCGCTCTCTCTCTTTCTCTATTTTTCTCTCCAGGTCCAGGGGCACACGCATCGAACAAATCGAAGCGCCCAGTGTGTGTGTGTGTGTGTCTCTGTGTGCCTCTGTGTGTCTCTGTGTGCCTCTGTGTGTCTCTGTGTGTCTCTGTGTGTGTCTGTGTGTGTGTCTCTGTGTGTGTCTCTGTGTGTCTCTGTGTGTCTCTGTGTGCCTCTGTGTGTCTCTGTGTGTCTCTGTGCGTCTCTGTGTGTCTCTGTGTGTCTCTGTGTGTCTCTGTGTGTCTCTGTGTGTCTCTGTGTGTCTCTGTGTGTCTCTGTGTGTCTCTGTGTGTCTCTGTGTGTCTCTGTGTGTGTGTGTGTGTGTGTGTGTCGGGTGTGCGGGTGTGTGTGTGTGTGCGTGTGTGTGTGCGTGTGTGTGTGTGTGTGCGTGTGTGTGTGTGTATGTGTGGGGGGGGGGGTTCAGCCCATCTAGGTGCGGGTGTCGGGGTCCGGGCAGAAGCCAGTCTTGGCTCAAGGCATCTGCGTCGGGTGAGGCCATGGACGCTTCTTGAGCCCTCAGAGCGGAGGTCGCGACGGGCCCCCAGGGGGAACCTTGGACGCAGATTTTACGACCATTGGGTGTTAGGGATGCTGTTTCGACGAGTGTCCGTACCACGCGTTGCCGTGCGTCGTGGGACCATGATGGCGTCCCGTGGGGGCCCACGTGCCTCGGGAGACAGAGAGAGCAGACCGTTCGCACTTTCACGCGTCCCAGCTGGGTGCGGAGCAGGACGTGCACGAGGGGTGTCCAGGATGGAGCCCCTCGTGGCCCTCGACTCGCACATCGCTCGTTTTTTTTTTCTGTTGTCCCATGAGAGAACACGGGGCAGGAAGCGTGTGGGAGGCGCACTGAATACAGAAGCTTTCGTGGCCCTGGGAGCGCCGATCATTCGTGTTTTCACGTGGCCCAGAAGCCTGAGAGCGCGGATCATTCATAGCTTCACATGTCAGAAGGATCGGAGGTGGACAGACCTCCTACCCTGACACGTCGATTAAGGAATTGGCCGTTTTCGGTTCGCGAGAGAGCGTCGCGGCCGTCATTTTTGCGGGTCCAGGCCCGTTGGTTTCGGTCCCAGGCCGTTTTCACTAAGGGGAGGTTTACTAAAGGGAGGTTTGTCCACCGCCGAAGGGAGAATGGAGGTGCGGCTGTCCAGTTCGGGCCGCTTCGGGCCAGCGGAATGCGCAACGCCCCTCTTAACATTCCCTATGCACGCTTCTACCTCTCCTCCATCCTCCTCCCTCTCATCATCTGCATTCGACGCTTAACGCGGCGAGGGCTCGCAGAGGGCCCGCCGAATTGAGCCTGCAGAGCAGGAGATACGGCTGGCCCCAGGTGAAGTGTGCACGCAGATGTTGCAATCTGTAGGCGTCAGGGATATTGCCTCGGCGAGGGTCGGTACCAATTGTTGCCATGTTGGCGTCGCGGGGGAGGTTGATGTTCAAAGAGCCCTCCAAGGCGGATTGTCGAGGAAGTGTCTAGCGAAACGGTCAAAGTTGAGACTTGGAGTCCCTCCCGAGGCTTCTTTGTCGAGGCAGTCCGTAGCGGAACTGCGATTGCTTTAGTACAGAGTCCTCTCCGAAGCCGAGTTGTTGTGGATGCCCTTAGCGAAACTACGTTGTCTGAGATTCAGGGTCCCCTCCGAAGCCGAGGTGTCGAGGATGTCCCGAGCGAAGCATTTCTGCACGTTTTTCAGAAGAGTCGCAAGTGCCCATGATTTGTAGCTCACGTCTCCCAGGAGCCTCAAGTCTTGTTTCCCCGTCGTGAACGTCGGCCAATTCCACTTGCGGTTACTTCGACTAGCCACACGGTGGAGCAGATTTCTTCTGCCTCGCCGCCGACGAAAAAAAATACCCTGTGACGTACCCAACCCATTTGTACCATGGGAAACGAGGAGTTGGCCGAAACTTGCATGGACCATCAAATTGCAGGATCCGTTGTTTGATATGTAAGCTACTTGGGACACGCGCCTATGGCATAATGCGCAGGAGAACCATACAAGAACGAGGGGCGACAACTACAGGCTCGAAGAGGACATGGGGAGCCGGGAACGAAGAGCAAGAGAACGACGTGCGGGACGCCCACTGTGCTGGGCCCCTCAGCAGCCCTCGAAAGTGGCGACAGTTTCACAGACCGCAGCCCCCCAGGGATGGCAAGGTCTAATCTGAGTCTGCGGTGAGTACCCACTGTGCTGTGCCCCATCAACAGCCCTCGGAAGTGGCGACGGTTTCACAGATCGCAGCCCCCCAAGGATGGCAAGGTCTAATCTGAGTCTGCGGTGAGTACCCAGTGTGCTGTGCCCCTCAGCAGCCCTCGAACGTGGCGACAGTTTCACAGATCGCAGCCCCCCAGGGATGGCAAGGGCTAATCTGAGTCTGCGGTGAGTGCCCACTATGCTGTACCCCTCAGCAGCCCTCGAAAGTGGCGACAGCTTCACAGACCGCAGCCCCCCAAGGATGGCAAGGTCTAATCTGAGTCTACGGTAAATAGCCACTGTGCTGGGCCCCCTCAGCAGCCCTCGAACGTGGCGACAGTTTCACAGATCGCAGCCCCCCAGGGATGACAAGGTCAAATCTGAGCCTGCGGCCCTCGAAATTGGCGACCGTTTCGCAGATCGCAGCCCCCCAGGGATGGCAAGGTCTAGTCTGAGTCTGCGGTGAGTACCCACTGTGCTGGGCCCCTTCAGCAGCCCTCGAAAGTGGCGACAGTTTCACAGATCGCAGCCCCCCAGGGATGGCGAGGTCTAATCTGAGTCTGCGGTGAGTACCCCTTGTGCTGTGCCCCTCAACAGCCCTCGAAAGTGGCGACGGTTTCGCAGATCGCAGCCCCCCAGGGGCGGCGAGGTCCCGCTCATGTTCGCGCGGTGCCTCACTCTGCAGGACCCACCAGCAGCCCCCGAACGTGGCGACAGTCTCGCAGATCGCAGCCCCCCAGGGACGGCGAGGTCCCGCTCAGGTCCGCGCGGTGATTCTTTCTGCAGGACCCACTAGCAGCCCTCGAGAGTGGCGACAATTTTGCAGATCGCAGCCCCCCATGGGCGGCGAGGTCCCGCTCAGGTCAGCGCGGTGCCTCACCCCGCAGGGCCCACCAGCAGCCCTCGCAAGTGGCGACAGTCTCGCAGATCGCAGCCCCCCAGGGACGGCGAGGTCCCTCTCAGGTCCGCGCGGCGCCTCACTCCGCAGGACCCACCAGCAGCTCCCGAAAGTGGCGGCACTTTCGCAGATCGCAGCCCCCAGGGGCGGCGAGGTCTCGTTTGGGCCCGCGGTGGGTACCCTCTCTGCTGGCCTCCCCAGCAGCCCTCGAAAGTGGCGACAGTTTCGCAGATCGCATCCCCCCAGGGACGGCGAAGTACCGTTTGGGTCCGCGGTGGGTACCCTCTCTGTTGGCCTCCAGCAGCCCTCGAAAGTGGCGACAGTTTCGCAGATCGCATCCCCCCAGGGACGGCGAGGTCCTGTTTGGGTCCGCGGTGGGTACCCTCGCCGCTGGCCTCCCCAGCAGCCCTCGCAAGTGGCGACAGTTTCGCAGATTGCAGAATCCCAGGGACGGCGAGGTCCCGTTTGGATCCGCGGTGAGTACCCTCTTTGCTGGCCTCCCCAGCAGCCCTCGAAAGTGGCGACTGTTTCGCAGATCGCAGCCCCCCAGGGACGGCGAGGTACAGTTTGGGTCCGCGGTGGGTACCCTCTCTGCTGGCCTCCCCAGCAGCCCTCGAAAGTGGCGACAGGTTCACAGATTGCAGCCCCCCAGGGACGGCGAGGTCCCCTTTGGATCCGCTGTGAGTGCCCTCTCTGTTGGCCTCCCCAGCAGCCCTCGAAAGTGGCGACTGTTTCGCAGATCGCAGCCCCCCAGGGGCGGCGAGGTCCCGTTTGGATCCGCGGTGGGTCCCCTTTCTGCTGGCCTCCCCAGCAGCCCTCGAAAGTGGCGACAGTTTCACAGATCGCAGCCCCCCAGGGACGGCGAGGTCCCGTTTGGGTCCGCGGTGAGTACCCTCTCTGTTGGCCTCCTCAGCAGCACTCGAAAACGGCGACAGTTTCGCAGATCGCAGCCCCCCAAAAGCGGAGAGGTTCCGTTTGGATCCGCGGTGAGTGCCTTCTCTGCTGGCCTCCCCAGCAGCCCTCGAAAGTGGCGACAGTTTCGCAGATCGCAGCCCCCCAGGGACGGCGAGGTCAAAGGCAGAGGGGAAGAGAGGGACGGGAGGGGGTGGGAAGGAATGTTCGCGCGAGCAGTGCTCTATTCAAAACGAGAACCCAACGCAGGAGGGTTGGGAACTTCCCAGGTGACTTTTCTATGCGCTTGCATTTTCACGTGCACCAGGAGCCTGGCAGCGCAGATCACACGCATTGTTACGTGCAAGAAATGGAAGAAAAAGAGCTGCGGCTGCCCTGCGGAAGGCGCGACACCGCTCTTCTCATTCCTGCTATGCATGCCATGTCATCCTCCTCCAGTCATCCTCCTTTTTTTCATCGTCTGCAGTGAACCCGCATAGTAAGGATGGGCAACCTTCCCAAGGGTACCCTTGCACCCTTGCCTCCTCGGTCCATCCTTGGCCACTTCCGTTGGCCGCGCCCCGCTCGAAAAGCTTCGGGATGGGCTTCCAAGGCCCTTGCATCCGTATCGCGCATCCTCGTGATACGGGCTGGCTGTGCCCTCCGAGGTTACAGCACGGCCAGGGCCCGCAGAGGGCCCACCGATTGTCAGCGTTTCGCCCACGCCGCCGTCCCAGGCTGTTCCATCGCGGGCGGAGGCCCGCGTGTCCGTTCTCGTTGCAGCGCTCATGGGTGGTGGTCGTTTCCTCGAAGTGGTGCGACACCAGTCTCGTGTGCATCGGGGCAGGAGACTCGAAATGGGTGTTCGTGCCTCCCTTTTTGGGCCGCTCTTGAACTCCCCTTGAGGCCCTCTTGGGCCGTCTTGGGAGCCTGTCGGGGGCTCACTGTAGCATCGTTGGCACTTGCTTGCGTGCTCGCGGGGGCATTTGGGGAGCCAGGTAAGGGCAGTTGGGGGGCCTCTTGGGGGAGGTCTCGGGGGTCTCGGGGGGCCTCTTGTGGGCCCTCTCTTGGGGCCCTGTTGGGGGCTTTTGTGACGGTGTGAGGGGTCATATGTCGAGAAAGGGTGCGAAATTTAGTTCGGGCCCTCTTCGAACCTTCCTGGGGGTTGGGGGAGGCTTCTTGGGAGGTCTCTAAGGCCGTCTTTGGGCTCGTGGCCGTCCTGGGGGCGTCTTGGCTTGAATTGTGGCAATATTGGGGACTGAATGGGCCGTTCTGGGCGGGTCGGAAAGCTGAAAAGGCAGTGGCGCCAAGATCTGTCAACAACCTGCGTAAGCGGATGAACAATTGTTGGCCTCTTGGCGGCCTCTGGGAGCTGTGTTTGACCATTTGGAGGCCATCTCGATGCCCTTGAGAGGTGTACGGAGGCATCGTGGAACCTTCCACCCAGGGATCCCAACTGGAATGACCTCTTGTAGCTCCCTTCGGGTCCCTCGGGGCGCTCGTGGAGCGATCCTAGGGGCTCTGGGGACCGCCCCCAGGGGTTCCAGCATCCGCAACCCCGACCGGCTCGGGGTACTTTTTAGGACTGGGACCCCCAGGGGGACGCCACGCGCGCTCGGACCAGAGCAGTCGCCCTGTCGGCCGCAGGGGCCCCTGTGACTGTGAAGCCCGCGTGGGATTTCCAGGCTTGTCGTGCAGCATCCCTCTCCCACAGCATACGCCAGGCTCCAGGCTCCCCATGCAGATGGGACTGGATTGCGCGCCAAGCGCGCCGTGTTGTCTAGTGTGAATATACGTATGTATGCACACAGTTGTACAGTCAACGGTGGCCTTCGGCTCAAGCCGCCACCGTCCACAGGTCGTGGACCAGGGGCCCCTTTGGAGGGCCTCTGGGGCCGTGTGCGGGTGGAGCCCAGTCATCTTTTTGCTTCCGCGCTTCGGGGAACGTTGCAACGGATGTGCGCGTGTCTTGTGGTGTTGGTGTGGGTTGGCCCCAGGCGTGTGCATGTCCGCGCGTGTTTGCGCCAGTGCGTGCTTGTGTGCGTCATCATGTTCCTGTTTCTCGTAGCCTCTCGTCGCGGTGCCAACCAGATCATTGGTTCCATGTTCGCAGGCACGGCGGTGTTGGCAGGATGCCACCCGAGTTGCTCAAGCACCATTGATGTCAGTTCGATCCCAGCCAGCTTCTATATGACCCAAGTGGCGCAACAAAAATTACGACGGCGACCATGCAGAGCGCGCCCAGGTCTCTGGCCTCGTCGTCCACGGCAGCACCGTCGCTGCCCAGCGCTCCAGGGGCGCGCGCCCGGGGGGGGGGAACAGGTCGACGTGAAGGAAAGAATTCTGAGGAAAACAGGCCCTGGACTCCACCCCAGTACAGTGCCGTTTTAATACATGCTCCGCGTGCGGATCATGTACTAAAAATGCCGGGATTTAGTATTAAAAACAACTATGAGTTCAAGCATTAAATTACTAATATATTTATCATGACTAAAATCATATATGTTCAAACATCCAATGTATTAAAAATTGCCCTGTGCTTTCCCCAGGATCGGTTTCCTCATCCTGGGTCGTTTTGGGGGACAGCCCCTTGGCCCGTGGAGCCCGCAGGTGGCCTCGGGTGCCATGCGACGGGGGGAGCAGAGCCAGGGCCCGTTGCCCTCACGGCGCCCGTTCCTTTCACGCAAGACACGGCCGGAGCTTGGAGGGGGAGGACGGGGACGACGACCTCTCAGTCGAAGCCGAGGCATCCGATGCTCCGAAGACAGAGATCGAGACGGCCGATCTGTCGTCTCGTTTGGCACCTGGAGGCAGGTGCCGGGCATCGGTTCGTCAAAAATCAAGCTCTGGATGACACACGGGCTTGGGTCTAAGTCGGGCACGTCCATCTACAGGAGGGATCTGCCAAAATTGTCAAAAAATAGTATGGGGAGGATTTTTCGATTATGCTTCTTTGCATTTGCGTCCCGAATCCGCCTGTAGGGGGACATGCCCGACCTAAGCCAAGACTGGATCCGCCTCGAAGTCGCGACCAGCGCGCAGCCCCGGACACGGAGAGATCTCTCGGGGAGGCGCTCGCCGTCCTCCTCCTCGGAGACGGAGGGGCGGAGGACGGCGACGAAGACGGCCTGCTTCACTCCGGGCGGCGCCAAAAAGTCGCGGCGGCCGCTTCGTTTGAGCTCCTCGCCGCATCGTGAGGCCGTCCCGCAGCCCTGGGGCCCGTCCCGAGGCCGCCCTCGGACGGGGCCAAGACGAGCACGAGTCCGTTCCGGAGGGTTCCAGAGCGCTCTCCGGGCGGTCTGGGCCGCTGTGAGAAGGCCGCGGCGCTCGAGACGTCCTCCGGGTCCGCCCGATCTCATAGATTTTACCAGCCTGGAGCAGATTGCTATCCCTATGCTGGGCACCTCCTCATCACGATGCCAATCCTAGGGATTCCCTTACTTTTCGAGGGCGAACCCTAAGATTGTCATCGCCTTTTGGCGTGTCAATCTTAGGAATAGGGATACGTTCGAGGCTGGTAAAGATTCTCGGTCTGTCCTCGCCCGACGTGCTCCTCGCTGTGAGAAGGCCGCGGCGCCCGAGGCGTCCTCCGGATCCGCCCGATCTCAGAGAGGCTCGCGGTCTGGCCTCGCCCGACGTTCTCCTCGCCCTGGCTTTTCGCCTGGAGCTCGGGGCGGAGAGCAGGGGTCGGCGAGGGGGCGGGAGCCCAGGACAGCAAGACGCCCGCGCAGCACACACAGGGACACACACACACACAAATCAAAACAACTAAAACAACAACATAAATAGATAATTGGAATAACAATGGTTTAAAACAAATTGATTAACCTCATGCCCGTGAGAATAAACACTAGGGGATAATAAAGTTCGGGGTTCAGGGAGAGATAATAAAAGTAGCCCAGCAGACCTCAGCATAATCTCGAAGTAAGAGATGATCAAGAGGAGACCAAGCCGAGCACGTTTTGAGACATCCTTGGCGTTTAGTTGTCATAGAAATATCCTCAACAACGGCTTATCTCTCATGAAAATTGTTTTTTGTAAGTGCTCGTGTAGGGTAGCTCATGTGCTTCATTTTCCATGGATAATCAACCCCAGGGATAAAAAAGTTCAGGCGAGCGTGAGGACAGATAGAAATATAAAAGAAGAAGAGGAAAGTAGAAGAATAATAAGAACATTGCTCGTTTCGTTTGAGTCTGCCTCCCAAAATTATTGGTTTCGCTTGACACATCCTGAAAAAGTGTGATCGCTTCGCTTGATGTTGCTATATCAACATCGCTTGATGTTGCTATCTCAACATAGCGTTTCGAGGTGATAATGAAGTTCGGCCTCAGCGCTCGCCGCCCAATTTGAATTTTGTATAGGGCGACGATAATCAACTCTAAACACTGAAGGGGGGGGGTCCCTTTATTATCATCGGCATGCGGTTAGTTAATTGATTAATAAACACACCCACCATTTGCCATCCGCAAAGGGAACGGGCCGTCGTCGTCGTTGTCATCCGTCGTCGTCGTCGGCATCGTCGTCATCGCCGTCGTCGTCATCGTCGTCGTCGTCTCCGTCGTCGTCGTCGTCGTCGGCGCCGCCGTCGTCGCCTCCGGGGGTGGGTGGGGCTTCGTCCCGAGCTCGGGCAGGGCTGCGGCGCCCGAGGCCGGCGAGGGGAGGTCCAGGGCTACTTCGGGCCCGTCCCTCTACAGGAGGAGCATCCCAAAAATCGTCAAAAATGCGCTGTAGACTGTCTTTCGATTATGTGTTTGACTATTTTGGGGGCATTCTCTGCGTGCTCTCAATTCTTCGCCCAACACCCGCCTGCAGGGGGGGGGGGGGGCACACGCCCGATCCCTGCAGGGGGGGGGGGGGGGGGCACACGCCCGATCTCTAAGTCCAGGGGCACCCCCCGTGGGGGGGGAGGGCGGGAGCCTCCTGAGCCGAGGAGTCAGTGCCACTGGGGCTCGGTCTGAGCTCCAGCGATCGCAGACATGGATTCAAGGGGGCCTGCAGGCTCTTGGTACATGCTTCCTGGTTGTTTAGCTCCCAGAAGCTGCTCCACCTGGGCAGTCCACGGCAGCTCAGTGCTGCCCTTGGCACCGCGGTCGTGCCCACGGTTTAAAAAAATTGGATTAGCGACTGGTCCCGCTTTCATGGGAAATCGTGGGTTTCTGCCGCCGAGCGAGGCGGCACCGGCTGCACGTTGGGGCGGGCGCCTCCCCCGAGCCATGGATTTGGAGACCGCGCGCCAGATCCATGGATCGCTAATCCATGTTTGCGCGCCCCCGATGAGCGCTGGATCTTGCATGATCCTGCAGCGCCAGGACCTGGTCGACCCAAATGGACGTCCAGCTGCAAGGGGGTGGGGCAGTAGATCTGGTGCAATAGATTTTTAGGTTGCAACAGGTTTGGGGCGTGCACTACATTTCTTGCGGCGCAAATGTATTGCTGGCTTTTCGCGCGCATTGCGTTGCAACACAATGCAACAGATGTCTCTGGCGCAAGACAGTTGCAATGCAATTGCCCCAAATCTATTGCACCACCCCCTTCCAGTTTGACCTCCTTTTGGGTCAACCAAACAGAGGTGCATTGACCCGGGCTTGCGCGCAGGATCTTGCAGGATCCTGCCCTGGCGAAAAATGCCCCCCCCCCCCCCCCCCCGACCCCCCCCCCTCATCCAGACCACCACGCAGTCAAAAGGAAGCCATCCCCACTTGGGCCCCCGCATGTCCTGGCGCGCAACTTAGCTTTTTGAGCCTTGCGGTCGGATGTTTGGAACGCGCGATGCGCATGGTTGTCGTCGCGCCAGGCTTTCACGCGCGTCATTTTGCGTCAAACCCGAGTCAGTGCACCCCCGAGAAGGACTGGCGCAGGGGGGGGAGGAACATCGACCCTCAGTCGCCTTCGTCTCGCCGATCGTGGCTTGGATAGCCCCAGCCTGCCCAGGAGCACGGGGTCTCCCCGTCGGGGTCTTCTGCAGTCTGGCGGCGATGTATCGCCGGTTCCAGATCACTGGTTTTCAACCCCTGAGCCAGCTCCCTTCGGCTCGAGGTTCCAGGGTTAAGTTGTCAAACGCTCCCCCACCTCCTGTCGAGGCGAAATATCACCGCGGGCGGTGTTGGCATGTTTCTCTGGGGCCCCTTCCTGGGCCTGTGGACCGACAACAAATATCCGGGATGAAGAACCGGTCCCAGGGGAAGGTCCAGACAATCGGGGGCGGCAAAGAGGGGGGTGATGATTAGGGGGGGGATATCATGGCGGGGGCCATGATATCTCCCCAGATTTCATGGCGCCTCTTCTTATTTCATTACGTCCCAGGCCCCGCCGCTGGGCCGCGCACATGCCGCCGGCCATGATTTGCACCCCCCCCTCTTGGACACCCCCCTCTTTGCCGCTCCCGAGACAACCAGGGGTCTACGTTGCGATCGATTCCTGGCCTTTTTCTGGGCATCCCCGTGGCCGTGGATGGATCCGCCTCGAAATCACTGTCGGAACGCACCCCATGTACCGGTTCAGGGGTCGATGTTGAGGCCCGAACCGCACTTTGAGGCGTCTTGCAACCAGAAAACAATACCGCGGTTGTTTCGTAGTGTTTGCCGCCAGGAACCGCTTCAGCTGCAGGGCCATCCAAATACGAGCATAGATGGAAGCGATTGTCCCTACGAATGTGTCTAGAATCCTGGGGGGCACGCACTGGAGAAAGTCAGAACACCAGATATTGAGGCCCTCCTTGTGCTGGAGCTGGCGACGTCGGCAACGACCTCGTCTCGAGCACTTTTCGGGCGCTTCTGGAGCTTCCCGACGCCATGGCTGGACGCGGCTCGAACAAATGCTAGGATGACCCCCCAGTGGGGGGGTATGGGGGGACCGGTTTGCGCGGATGTTGGTCGGCCATATCGTCCCCGTACTACATCCCTCCCTCCTGCTTCGGCCTTCGTCTCCGTGCTTCGTACGTTCTCCCTTCTGATCTCCGTGTTCGCCACTCCGGGTTTGCCTGCGCCTCCCAGTCGTTCCTTCGCTCCCTGCAAAAGGGAGGCCGTCAGCCAAGCGTCCGCGGGATTCACGCGCAGACAAGGCAGAGGCACACCATCTTGGCTGCTGCCCCGACGCGGGGTCACGACGACCCATGCCTCCGACAATGTGCGCGTTTTTTCCCAGCAATTTCTGGTTCGGAGGACGCGGCGGGAGCTCTCGAGTGGATGATGCCAGATACGACGACGTCCTCTGAGAGTATCGCTGTGGTACTGGATTGGTACAGTGGACATCTGACCGAGGAGGACGCGGCATTGATGCGTCGCAAGGGCCACGTGTTCCTATTCCAGGGTGGCGGCTGCACGCCGCGCGCGCATGTGAACGACGCATAGTTCCACGCCGTGCTGGCCAGCATATTGATCCAGCTGGAGGACGAGCGGGCGCTGGAAGAACGCGCGAGAGGTTCCCACAGTGGGGTGCGAACCGCACGCCCCAACCGAACAGGAAGGACGCTATTTTCCTGCTCCAGGCGGCGTGCGCCTCTATCGACCACAGGACAGCGGCGCAGCACGGGCATTCGCGGGCTGGCCCCAGCATGCCCCCGAAACGGCGACGCGAAGCACGAAGATGCGCTCCGCGATTTCCGCAGCGACCCAGAGGCCGTCAGCCAAGGCACGAGACTCCCACGGGCGGCTCCCGCGCGTGCCCGCGGCGAGGCAGCTGCCTGCGGCGGGCGGGGGTCTGCGACGCTGGCCGCTGGGCAGGGACGGGCCCCCCTGCGCCCGCACCGTGGAGGCACGTGCGCGCACTGGGCAGCAGCGACGGAGGGAGGCCGGGAGGCCATCGGCGCCGAGGCCGCGGCGGGCGAATCGACGAGACGTGGACTTGGCATCGCTCGGACGTGTGCATGTTTTCCTCGGCGAGGACCATCGAGGAGCATCCTCGATCACTTGGCGAAAAAGCCTCGCACGAAACCGAAAAAAACACGGGGAATGGACGTCCGAGCGATGGCGAGTGGAGGCCCGGAGACGCGCGGGTCTGCTCGAGCGGGCGCAGCGGCGTTGGCGGCAATGCATCTGCCCGACGGCGACTGCAAGAAGCTGCATCGACCTGCAGCATTGGCTGTCCGCAGCCACACTCCAGCTGGAAGGCTGCTGGAGGATCGCGTCTTCCAGCGGCGCGTGACCCGTGGCCCCGCACCTCGCCACAGATTGGGCCCAGGTCACGCCACTCGCGGGGGGGAGGCGTCGCTGGGCACGCGTCAGCACGGTGTGCTTGCTGTGCCTGGTCGGCGTGTCGGGTGTGCCTGGTCATTGTGCTTGTTGTTTTTGTTGTGCCTAGTCGGTATGTCGAGCGTGCTTGGTCGGCGTGCCTGTCGTGCCTCCTGTGCCTGGGCGGTGTGCCTGTTGTGTTTAGTCGGTGTTCCTGTCGTGCCTGTTGTGCCTGGTCGGTCTGTCTGTCTGGTGTGCCCGGTCGGTGTGTCTGCTGTTTTTGGTCGGTGTGCCTGTTGTGCCTGGTCGGTATGCCGGGTGTGCTTGGGCGGTGCGCTTGCTGTGCCTGGTCGGTGTGCCTGGTGCGCCTGGTCGGTGTTCGTGGTGTGCCTGGTCGGTGCGCCTGGTGTGCATGGTCCGTGTGCTTGGCCTGGGCGGTGCGCGTGGTCTGCTTGATACGTGCGGTGTGTGTTCTTTCTGTGCTTGGTCAGTGTGCGTGGTGTTCTCGGGCTGTGTGTCTGGTCGGCTTGGTCGGTGTGCACGGTGTGCCTGGTCAATGTGCCTGGTGTGCCTTCGGTGTGCCTGGTATGCCTCGTCGTTGTCTTGTGCGCCTGCTGCGCCCGGTGTCAACACCGCCCAGCACCATCATAATCATCATCATCATCATCATCATCATCATCATCATCATCATCATCATCAGCATCAGCATCAGCATCATCATCATCATATCATCATCATCATCATTCTTAACATCAACATCATCACCACCATCATCATTATCATCATCATCACCATCATCAGCATCATCATCATCGTCATCATCCCCATCCCCATTCCCATCCCCATCCTATCATATCATCACTCCCGTCATCACCACCGTCAGCTTCAATCCTATCACCACCATCCACCTCATCATCACCATCACCAATATCGCCATCAGCATCGCCAGTGCGCCGCCTCAGGCTTCGCCGCCCAGCCTCATCACCTTCATAATACCATTCCAATCATCCATCTCATCATCATCTTAATCAATTTCATCGGCGCCACCATCTATCATCACTATCGCCACTAACAATATCAGCATCATGCAAGTTTGAGGGCTCCCAGACCTGAATGAAAGCAGGTCTGGGAAACTGCCCGCGAAAGGCTCGAACAGGACATTTGGTTCATTATGCACCTGACGACGACAACGACGACGCCGACGACCTCGCACGCCGACGACGCACACAGCCGCACGCCGACGCACGCCGACGATGCCATCGCACGCCAGCGACGACAGCTAACTCCGAGAACGCCGTTGACGTCCAGGACCACGTTGGCATGTGGCGCTCCGACTGTGCATCTTCTGCGTGTGCCCCTGGACCTCTTCAGGCAGGCCTTAGATGAGGACAAGTGGCCCCAGCGCGTTCCGGAACGTCTCCCTGGAGCGCCCTCAGAGCGTTCCAGGCCATCGTGGAAGGGGCGGTGTGCTGGCTGCATCTTCCGGACCCGCCAGTTCCCGATCCCCGATTGTCATCCAGGATTTCTCCTCGTCCCGCTGTGGTCTTGTTTCTCGACCCCCTCGAAAGTGCATCATTTCGACGTCCCGGGGGCTCGAAAGGGGCGTCCAGGTGCTCAGAGATGGGGACAGGTTGGCCGCCCTGCTGATTGCGAGGTGCCGGATGCCAAGGGGACGACGCCGTTGACATCGACTTGGCATCGTTCGGACGTGTGCATTTTTCCTTCGGCGAGGACCATCGAGGAGCATCCTTGATCATTTGGCGAAAAAGCCACGCGCGAAACCGAAAAAAGCACAGGGAATGGACGTCCGAGCGATGGCCAGTCGACGGTGCCGCTGACGACAGAGGCGCCGAGAAGGCGTCGACGACGGCGCCGGCGGCAGAGACGGCGACGGGCAGCCGCAGGGCCCCACGCTGCCGCCGGGGGCGCTGCTGGCGGAGAAGGCGCCCTCGGGGGGAAGCGCGTTCGTGGAGGACGGGCTCGGGCTTGCCAGCCTCGAGCGCATCCCTATCCCTAAGATGGACACGCCAAGAGGCGATGCCAATCTTAGGGGGTCGCCCTCAGAAAAGAAGGGAGTCCCTAAGATTGGCATCGTGCTGAGGAGGTGCCCAGCATAGGGATAGGGATATGTTCCAGGCTGGTAAGGCGGGAGTGCGTCGGCCCCGAATCGCCCCCGGATATCGCCGAGGGGGGCCCGATGTAGCCCAGGCCGCGGAGGGCCGTGCGGGTCTGCCATCGGGGGGCTGTCGCCGATCTGTCGGCGATGCATCGCCGATTCCAGGCCGACGCTGCCGCTCCTGAGCCAGGCCCCCGGAAGCGCTCAGGGAGGAGGAGGAGGAGGAGGAGGAGGAGGAGGAGGAGGAGGAGGAGGAGGAGGAGGAGGAGGAGGAGGAGGAGGAGGAGGAGGAGGAGAGGAGGAGGAGGAGGGGGAGGAGGAGGAGGAGGAGGAGGAGGAGGAGAGGAGGAGGAGGAGGAGGAGGAGGAGGAGGAGGGGGAGGAGGAGGGAGGAGGGAGGAGGAGGAGGAGCAGGAGGAGGAGGAGGAGGAGGAGGAGGCGGAGGAGAAGGTCCGATGTCTCGATTCGATGTCGACCGCCCCATGGGCCGCAGGGGACACCCCGCGACGAGCAAGCGGCGACGCGGGGGTCTCGTGCCAGGAGGGGCGTGCGCAAGGTGCGGGCGCGCCACAGCGGTCTGCCGGGGTGCCCCCCGATGCCCTGGGCTCGGAGGGGCCTGCGGCGAGAGCCCCCAAGGGGCTTCCGGGGGCCCTCTGGTCTCGGGAGCTGGCTCTGGGCCTTACATAGCCGTTTTTGATATATGTTCCGCGTGCGGATCATGTATTGAACATGCAGGGAATTAGTTTAAAAACAGCGATGACTTCATGCATAAATCTATTCATAAACTAAGCATGTATAAAAAAAAACATATTAAAAATATACGTATTGAAAACTGCCCTGTACTCAGTCGGAGGTTGATAGACCCCCTACCCCTGGCACGTCGCTTAGCGCATTGGCCGTCTTCGGTTCGCGAGAGGGCGTCGCGGCCGGCATGTTTGCGGGTCCAGGTCCGTCGGTGTCGGTCCTAGGCCGTTTTCACCGAAGGGTGGTTTACTAAAGGGAGGTTTCTGTCCACCGCCGATTCTGGCGATCGCAAACATGGATCAAGGGGGCGTGGATTAGCGACGGGTCCGTTTCCATTGGAATTCGCGGATTTCGCCGCTGAGCGGGGCGGCACCCGCCGCATTTTGGGAAGTGCACCTCCCCCGATCCATGGATGTGGCGACCGCGCGCCAAATCCATGGATCGCTAATCCATGTTTGCACGCCCCCGACTTATGTGGTGGGATGTTTCATGTGGCCAGGGTCCCGCGGATGCAGGATGCCGATGAAGGCATGTCCAGGGGAGGGCCCGTCACGCAGCATCACCACAGGAGAAGATGAATAAGTTGGGTTCCAGGCCCGCTCGTGGACGTCGTCGTTTAGATTTTGAGATGCCCTCTGCCTGCTCAGAAGGCCATTCTCCCCCTCGCCCTCAACCGCATCTGCTCGCCACCACTGGAGCGACTTGAAGGAAGGGGGATCAGCCGCGCGGACATTCGGCCGCAAGTTGGCAGCGCAAGGTCGCGCGCAGGCGCACTGTGGAGGATCGATGCGGCAGAGTTGAGGTTATTCAAGACGCTTGTGCCATTCCGCCGACTCACAAGGCAAGATGTGACAGACTGGTTGGAAAGAAAGCAGCAGAGGAGGAGGAGGAGGAGGAGGAGGAGGAGGAGGAGGAGGAGGAGGAGGAGGAGGAGGAGGAGGAGGAGGAGGAGCGGGGGGAGGAGCAGGAAGGGGGCTCTCGGGGCATCTGGAGGGCTGCTTGGGGGTGCGTGGGGGCCTCGTGGGCGTCGCAGTGTCGAGGTTATCCGTTATCCAGGCCCCTGAGCGTTTTCGGCAGCCCGTGTTGGCTTCCTCAGGCTTCCTTTGGACCATTGGAATCATCGGATGCCTCCCTGGAGGTGGCCGTGGCCCAGGGCAACCTCAGCGTTGCCAGGGAGGCCAAGGCGGCTACTCCTCCTTCTCCTTCTTGCCCTTAATCCTCCTCCTCATCTTCCTCCTCCACCTCCTCCTCCACCTCCTCCTCCTCCCGCTGCCCCCCTCCTGCTGCCCCCTCCCTCCTTCTCCTCCTCCTCCTCCTCCTCCTCCTCCTCCTCCTACTCCTCCTCCTCCTCCTCCTGCCCCTCCCTCTTCCACCTGCCTCCCTTCTCCACCGCCTCCACCTCCAGCGGGTTCCGAATCACCCCTCAGGAGCTCATCTGCGCAGGGGCAGTCGAAGGAGATCGTCGCGCCCCCTCGTGCGCACGCGGGGCGCTTCTTGGAAGGCAGGGGGTTCCTCGGGAGGGCCCAGGGGCGTTAAGGAAGGCCTCCCAGAAGCCAGGAGGGCCTCTAAGAAGCCCCCCCCTCTGCCCTCTCAGCAGGCCCCCCCCCCTGGCGCCGCCCGCCTCCGCGCGCCGGCGGCACCCTTTCACCACAACGGCCACGCGTGATGTCTGGAGCGTGTGGGAGGGGGCGTGCCTGCACGCGTGTGCAGCATGAGATCGAGAGGTCGGCTCAGGGAGGGTGCCCTGATGCTCTTCGTGCTTGGCGGATGCTCCTGTGCATCCTGGAGGAGGGTACTCCCTCGGAGGTTCTCCAGCGTGGCCGGCGGAGGGTCTCATGTTCTTGAAGGACGTCCTCAGGTCTTGCCGTCAACCCGCATAGTGAGGGTGGGCAGCCGGCCCAAGGGTACTTTTGCATCCTTCCCTCGCCACTCTCGTTGGCCGCGCCCCGCTCGGAAAGCCTCGAGGGGGGCATCCCGAGGCCCCCGCATCCCTGTCGCGCATCCTGCACTGGTCGACGGCAGGTCCCGGGCCTGGCCGCAGCATCTGCGCGTCCGCCTCCCTCGTGGGGCGAGCCGCTCCCCGAGCTGCTCGGGCGCGGCGGCCTCGCCGCCCTGCCCGCGGCGGCGAGGGAGCCCGCGCCCCCCCCCCGGCGCAGGAGCGGCAGCTGCGGCGCCTCCGGGCCCAGCAGCAGCACCCGCGGCACCAGGCCCGCGGCGGGGTGCCTCGAGGGATCGAGGCTCACAGGTTGGTCGGCGGCCAGCGAGGGGGGGGAGGCGAGGAGGAGAAGGCCGCCTCAGAGGGCCTCGGGGAGGTCTTCTGCGCCTTCGGGGGAGGCTCAGCGCACTTCTCAGAGGGCCGGGGGACTTCCGAGCCTTCTGAGAAGGCCCGCCCCTTCTCATTTCCCCCCGGGATCGCCGCCGATAGGGGGCCGTGGTGGGGGGGGCGGGCCTTTCTGGGTCCGCCCTGATCCCGGCGGCCCGCGCCAAGTGGTGATCCCCTTCCTCGACATCCAACTCCTCTTCCTCCTCCTCCTCCTCCTCCTCCTCCTCCTCTCTCCTCCTCCTCCTCCTCCTCCTCCTCCTCCTCCTCCTCCTCCTCCTCCCTCCTCCTCCTCCTCCTCCTCCTCCTCCTCCTCCTCCTCCTCCTCCTCTCTCCTCCTCTCCTCCTCTCTCTCTCTCTCTCTCTCTCTCTCTCTCTCTCCTCCTCTCTCTCCTCCTCCTTCGCCTCAAGTTGTTGCATCACCTTCGGCGGGCACACATGGGTAGCGCTGTCGCTTCGGATATCTGGGCACCTGGAGCAAAATCCACTTCGATCCGATCTACCCGATTCGATGCCGATGTCTCTGCCGCCCCCATCCGAATTCGATGGATCCGACGGTCCGTCTGATGCGGCCCGATGCGAGCACGGCATTGTTGAGCATCTTGGAGCGGCCGATCGGATTCGATTCCGGCTCCGTGCCGATGCGGCCCGATCCGATTCGCATTTTGATCCGGTCCAGTTCCCGATTCGATGTTGATCGATCTGAGGATCAGGGTGCAGCTGCCCGACGACGCCGCCGCCCATGCCCACGCCCGACGACGACGCTGGCGACGACGCTCACGCCCGACGACGACGCTGGCGACGACGCTCACGCCCGACGAAGACGCTGACGACGACGACGACGACGACGACGACGACGACGACGATGCCGACCACGACGGCGACTCCCACCACGCCGCCCACGACGGCCGACGTTGTCGACGACGACGACGCCGACGACTCAGCATCGTCTTAGCGATCCCCATCCCCGCTGAGCCATGTGAGCCTCAGCCCCCCCCCAGCCCTACCCCGCTGTGCGGGGACAGGCCCCCGCGCGGAACCGGCGGGGAGCAGCACAGCATCCCCACTTGGCCACTGGGGCCGAGGCCATGCCAGTGGGGCCGGGGATACGTTACACGCCGGTCGTTGAAATGGGTATTTTTGGACTCCCAGATCCCAATCTATTTCAAGCGCCTTCCTACTTCAAGAATCGGCATGCGTTTGCTGTGTTTTGCTATTCTCTGGGAGGACCTGGACCCAGTCTACTGCATCCGCCTTTCTACTTCATGCTTCTACCTACTTCTGCCGACCGACGTGTAAACGATGCTCAGCCCAGACGTCCTCCGACATCATGTGCTCCGTCCGCGGTCTTGGAGCTCCGGACCCCCCGCCCCCGTGGGTAGCTCTGCGCCCCGGGCCGTTCTCGGCGAGGCCCCCGGGGCCCAGCGACGGGCCCCGCAGCCCAGGTTCGAGCGCAGACGCCCAGCACGAAAGAGCCAGAGCGTCGCAGATTTGGGTGATCATCGCAGGCCCAGAGGTTGACACCAACACCAAGATCGGCGGCGTTCCTCCACCGAGGGAGGAAAATCCCGATCTCGGTGATGGTGGTACTATTCTGGCCTCCCAGGCGACCGAAATGTTACCACCAACACCGAATTCTAGGATGGGCTCCACCCTGTGGAGGCAGCCCCGTGTCTTCGTGTTGGTGTCCATTTCCAGGCCTCCAATTATCATCGTGATCAGGACGCCCACAACTTAGAAGCCAGATCGTCGGAAGCCTGGGGGCCGGTCAGACGGTTCAGCCATGCTCGACTGTGTGGTCATCCCAGGAGGGCCTCAGAGGGTTTCGAGCTTTCTCCCGGTTTGGGCGACGTCGTCCGGATTTCGTCGGAGTTGGTCGACGTCTGGACGACATTTGGACGACAGGGCGCAGAGGGGCGGTCGAAATGTGGGCGACATTTGGTCGAAATTGCGCTTACGATGGCGCCGCGGAGGTCCACATGAGTCTCCCATGAAGGGAAGGCTCACCCGAGATCGACGACCCTCGACGAGGGCCCGCGGCGCTGGCGGCCCCCGCCCCAGGGCGGCCTCGGCTCCCTTGGGACGGGGCCAGGACGAGGATACACGTCGGTCGTTGGAAGTAGGTATTTCTGGATTCCCAGATCCCAATCTACTTTGGGCGCCTTCCTATGATAGGTTCATGCGGCGCTGGCGAGTTGGCGACGCTGGCGAAGGCGTTCAAGGTTGAACTCTGCAACGCGGAAGCACCGAGGGACATGGTAACGCCATGGGACCCGACGGAATTCAACCCTGTACGATCAGGATCTCGATCGATTCATGGTTGAACGATCGACGCGGTGTCAGAACTTTTTGCGCGCACCGACACCACGAACCTACCGGTAATCGAGTAGTTGTCCTTCTTCCTCTTCAGGGCGCGGGCGGAAGCCCAATCTACTTCCAACGCCTTCCTGCTTCATGTTTCTACCCACTTCTTCCGACCGACGGGCAGATCCGTTCCAGAGCGTTCCGGAACGTTCTCAGAGGGTACCGGAACGCTCTGAGAAGGCCGCGGCGCCCGAGACATCCTCCGGAGCCGCCGGATCTCGGAGATTCTCGATGCATCCTCACCCGATTTGCTCCTCGTCATGGCTTCGTCTTAGACCCTCGACGAGAGCCCGCGGCGCTGGCGGGCCCCGCCCCAGGGGCCCTCGGCTCCCTCCTCGGCGGCCTCGGCGGCGGCGGCTCCTCGGGTCGGACGAGGGTCGGGGGCCCCCCAAGCGGTGCGGCGGCCAGACGTTCTCGGTTATCTGTCCTCGCCTGCCTCCCTCCTTTGGGGGAGCAAATAATGACATAAACATAAAACCTCGGAGGTCCGCGCGGGTTTCTCGGATCGGCGCTGGGGCCCCCCGGCGGCGCCTCGGGCGCCGCCCAGGGAGGGGGGTCCAGCGCCGATCCGAGAAATCCGCGCGGACCTCCGAGTTTTTATGTTTTTGCCATTTTTTGTTCCCCTCCTCCTCCTCCTCCTGTCCGTGTTCTTTCTGGCGCCCACAGATGTTCTCCGCAGCTGGCGACAACACTCCTGGGGCGTCAGTTGGATCCGCCCCCCGGGGCCGGCTGGCCCTGGGGTGGGGGGGGAGGCCGCGCGCGACGAGCCCTCGGGCCCTTCTCGCAGCAAAGGCCGAGGAAGCCCAGAGGCACCCTCCGCCGTGCTCTCGGGGTCCGAGGACGTCGGGGCCACACGGGGTCAGGATGCCACACGGCCCCCGGGCCCGCCCCGCCCGCCTCGTCATGATCGCCGCGGCGCGCCTGCAGGTCCTAGACCCTGCCATATCGCCGAGGGGGGCCGGGGTTTCTGGGGTGCCAGTGGGCGTTCGGGGTCATGGGGACGTTCTCGCCGGTTCCGGGGGGCCCTCTTGCACACAGATGCGTTCTTGCAGCTGCGCCTCGCCGAGGGCTTCTTGGCGGTGCCCGGAGCGTCCCGAACGGCCACCGAGAACGAATCCGGGACGCAAAGCTGATTCTAAACGCCTCGTGTGTAATTTCACCAGCCCAGCCAGAAACGATGTCCAGGCGAGTTGCTCTGATGAGGGATGTGAAGGAACATGCGGTAAAATAACCTGCTGGGGAAGCCGTCACACCACAGGAGGGAGGAGGAGGAGGAGGAGGAGGAGGAGGAGGAGGAGGAGGAGGAAGACAGGCCGAGAAGGAGGGCGAGCAGAATTGCCAGAGGCCTCTTGGATGCCTCTCGGGGTCTCTTCGGATGTCTCTTGAAAGCCTCTTGGAGTCATCTTGGGGCGTCTTTGGGGTCCTCTTGGCGGTCCTGGGTGCCTCCTGGAGCGTCTGAGGTGCCTCGGGAGAGCCTCTTGGGGCCTCTTGGGGGTCTCTTGTGAGCCTCTTGGGGGTCTCTTGGGGCCTCTTGGGGTCTCTTGGGGGTCTCTTGGGGGTCTCTTGGGGGCCTCTTGGGGACTCTTGGGCCTCCTGGGCGCCTCTCGGGGCCCTCTTCAGGCACTCTTGGGCCATTGGGAGCCTTGGGGGCCATGGTGGGCCAGCTTGGAGGAAATCAATCAAAGAAGGAGGGGGGCTCAATTAACCGCATGCCGAGGATAATAATGTATCCCCCCCCCTTCAGTGTTTAGAGTCGATTATCGTCGACCAATAAGAGTTTGGTCGGGGGCGCGGGGGCGCGGAGGCCGAACTTCATTATCACGGGAAAAGTTCACCATCGAAGTTACTTCCTTCTTATGTTGAGATAACAACATCAAGCGAAGCGAACACGTTGTTTCAGGATGTCTCAAGCGAAACCAATGTCTTTATGTCTCTTTGTAGTTATTTATGTATCTGTTTCTTTCTTTCTTTCTCTGTCTCTCTTTCTCTCTCTCTCTCTCTCTCTATCTCTTTCTCCTTCCTGGCCTCTCTGTCTCTCTCTCTCTCTCTGTCTCTCTATCTCTTTCTCCTCCTCCTCCCCCTGGCGCCCTGAACTTGTTTATCGCTGGGGTTGATTCTCCAGGGAAAACGAGGCACGTGAGCTACCCTACACGAGCACTTAAAAATTTCAATGTTCATAAAGCGCATGTAAATAAAATTTAATACATTTGAATCTTCAGTTTTTTTGTCTTATCCTCCTTTCCTCTTCTCTTTATCCTTTTCATTTCTTATTCTACTTTTCTTTTTAAATATATCTTCTCTCTTTAAGACCTTCCTTTCTTTTTCTTTATGATGTATCTCTCTTTCTCTCTCTCTCTCTGTCTCTCTCTCTCTCTCCATGCCCCCCCCCCCCCTTCTGAACTTTTTTATCCCTGGGGTTGGTTATCCATGGAAAATGAAGCACATGAGCTACCCTACACGAGCACTTAAAAATTTTAATGTTCATAAAGCGCTTGTAAATAAAATCTAATACATTTGAACTTGAGATTTTTCCTTCTCTTTCTCCTCCTCTTCTATTTTCTTTTCTTTTTGATTTTGTTTCCTTTTTCTTTTTCATTTCTTATTGTTTCTTTTTATTGTTGTTTTTGTATATCGCTTTCTCCATTTCTCCGCCTTTCTTAAGCGAAATAAGCAATAGTTTGACGGTGTCTCAAGCGAAATAAGCAATAGTTTGTGGATGTCTCAAGCGAAACAAGGGATTTGTCGAGGATGTCTCCAGCGAGATAAGCCATTGTTGAGGATATTTCTATGAAGACTAAACGCCAAGGATGTCTCAAAACGTGCTCGGCTTGGTCTCCTCTTGATCATCTCTTACTTCGAGATTATGCTGAGGTCTGTTGGGCTACTTTGATTATCTCCCCCTGAACCCCGAACTTTATTATACCCTAGTGTTTATTCTCACGGGTTAGCGGTTATGGCCCCCCCACCCAGGAGGCCAAAATGGGCCCCTCACCTTAGTAGCATCACTGACTGTTGCCCTCTATCCGATGCCTTCTTGGACGCTCCAATCGGTCGAGAACTCCGCCCCCGTCCAGGTCCAGGGGAGGAGGTACGGGGGAGGGATGTCTGAACAGAAATGCACCCCTCCCCGAAGGCGAAGAAGGAGGTTGGCATGGGAAACGCTCTAAACCACTCACGCCCTGAAGGACTGGTGCAATTACCCTTAAGTCGGGCATGTCCCTCTACAGGGGGGATATTCAAAAGTTGTCAAAGCACAGTCGGGGGACGATGTTTGGGGTATGCGTTGACTTGTTGTGATGTTTTCGAATATGTTTTATTGATCGTCCTGAATCCGCCTGTAGGGGGACATGCCCGACTTAAAATCACCCCCATGGAAGGGATCGGAAGCTTGGGGATCGCCGACTGAAACATCGGATCGGAGGATGTCTGGGCCCGTCCTGGAGACACTGCCGTCGTCGGCGTCGGGCCCGTCGTCGTCGTCGAGGGAGGAGGAGGAGGAGGCGAAGGAGAAGGAGGAGGAGGAGGAGGAGGAGCAGGAGGAGGGAGGAGGGAGGAGGGAGGAGGGAGGAAAGGGGGAGGAGGTGGGAGGGGGGGAGGAGGGAGGAAGGGAGGAGGGAGGAGGAGGAGGGAGGAGGGAGGAGGAGGAGGGAGGAGGGAGGAGGAGGAGGAGGAGGAGGGGGGGAGGGGGAGGAGGGAGGAGGGAGGGAGGAGGAGGAGGAGGAGGAGGATGAGGAGGAGAGGAGGAGGAGGAGGGGAGGGGGGAGGCGGAGGGAGGAGGAGCAGGAAAGTGGAGAGGAGTGGGCAGTGTAGGCAGTAGGGAGGAGGAGGAGGAGGAGGAGGAGGAGGAGGAGGAGGCTTCCATTCCCTTCCTCTTTCTACCCTCCACTCCCCCACCTCTCAACGCCTCCCCCCTCGTCAAAAGTTGCCTCCCTCCCCTCTTTCGCCTGCCCCCCTCCCCCTCCCTCTTCTCATCCTCTCACTCGGTCTCCCCCCCCCCGTCTTTCCTCCACATCGCCCTCTCTCCCCCCCCCCGGTCTCCTCCCTCTTCTCGCCTCCGCCCCTGCAGCCCCCGCCGCCCTCCTCCACCCTGGGATTCCCCAGACATGTCCTGTGGCGCGGCGTTACCGGGAGCTCGGAACCCGAGCACCACCCAACCCGGGCGGCGCAGGGGCCACGCGGAGGCCGGGGCGAGGCCCCGGAGGACCCCCTCCCTTCGCCCCCCCCCGCCCTCCTCTCCCTCCTCCCTCCTCCCTCTCCCTCGCCCTCCCCTCCCCCTCCCCTCCCTCGCCCTCCCCCCTCCCTCCCTCCCCTCTCCCTCACCCTCCCGCCCTCTCCTCCCTCACCTCTCCCTCTCCCTCCCTCCGCCCTCCTGCCCCGGAGGAGCCCCTCTCCCTCCTCTCGCCCGCTCCCGCCGCCCTCCGCGCCGCCGGCCGCCGTCGTGCCGTCGACGACGTATGCCCGAGGGCGGCAGCGACGTCGGAGCCTCGTCGAGGCCCCCGGCCAAGACCCGCCCGGGCTCGGGCCCACGGAGCCCTCGCCGAGCCCGTCCCGGCCAGCTCGCGGAGCCGCGATCGGCCGGGGCGGCAGGAGTTTCCAGGCGCGCCCAGGCATCTCCCAGACGGCGGCCACGACCACGACGGCACGATGGCGAGCATTTCGGACGTGTTCGTTTTTAACTGCTCGCGCGTCTTTGAACATGCAGCCCAAACCCTCAATACCCGCCCTCTTCGTCTTCGAACGTACCCCCTTTGGGGCTATGTTCCCTTACCCGCAAGGGGTACTTGGCACGGGCCCTTGAAGAAGAGGGGGCGGCGAAGGAGGGGAGAGGAAGGAAGGGAGGAGGGAGGGAGAACGTGTCTGAAGGACAGCAGCGACGGCGGTGCAGGACGAGGAGGTTGCCGACGGCGACCGCAGGCGCCGTCGCGACCTGCATCGGGCGAGCTGCGGCTGGCGTCGCCAGCGGCTTCGTCGCAGTGGCTTGGCTCCGCGTCCCAGCTGTGCCTCTCGGGCGAGTTGGCGCCGTCGATGCTGCCGCCGGAGGAGCTGCCGCCGCCGCCGCAACGACGACGCCGACGCCGACAACGACGACGACGACGACGACGGCGGCGACGACGATGACGACAACGACGACGACGACAGCGACGACGACGACGACGACGACGACGACGACGACGACGACGACGGCGGCGACGACGATGACGACGACAACGACGACGACGCCGACAGCGACGACGACGACGACGCCGACGACGACGACGACGACGACGACGACGACGACGACGGCGACGACGGCGGCGACGACGACGACGACGACGACGGCGACTGCGACGGCGACGGCGACGGCGACGACGACGACGGCGGCGACGGCGACGGCGACGGCGACGACGCGCACGGCGACGGCGACGGCGACGACGACGACTATCACGACGACGTCGACGATGAAGAAGACGGCGGCGGCGGCGGCCGCGGTGTCGTAGATGCTGCGGCCAGCAAGGCGTCCGCCGCCGCCGCGACGATAACGATGGCGACGACGGCGTCGATGGGGGCGGCGGCGCCGTCGACGCTGCCGACGGCGAAGGGCCACGACGCAGTCGCCGTCGTCGCCGCCCTGTGCCGCTGGCGCGTGCTGTCTTCGCTGCCGCCGGCACAGCGGCGGCCGCCGACACCACGGGGACGAATGCGGCCACGGCGGAGGAGGAGGAGGAGGAGGAGGAGGAGGAGGAGGAGGAGAAGGATTCAGGATCGATGTTCGTGGTTTTTGGGGTGCAGCGCGTCTCTCTTGGGGCTCCCTGTCTGGTGCGCCCGGAAGCGGGGACCTGGGGGGGGCCGCAGAGACCTCTGCCGACCCCAGGAGACGTCCAGAATGTTTTGCAGAGGGCGGTGCAGAACTTGTTCTGCCTTCTTGGGGCTCCCAAGGCTGCCTACCCCTGCCTCTTTTTCGCCGCGGAGAATCAGTCACGACGGAAGGCTTTGGGCAGTTTCCCGACTCTGGGGGCCTGTGTTGGGCCGTGGGACCGTCCAGCTAGGAAGAAAAACAGTCCAGCCAGGCGACCAAGGACAGGAGGACAAGGAAGTCGAAATATCGATTTTGTAGGTAGTCGAGTCCCTGGAAAGGCGGGAAGTATCCTCCTCCTCCTCCTCCTCCTCCTCCTCCTCCTCCTCCTCCTCCTAGGCTGCCGTTTGATGCAATCGAGTCCTGCCCAGCCGAGAGGATTGCAGAATCGCACCCGAGGTAGTAAGGCGCCCCACCCGCCGGCGTCGGGGGGCCGGGGGACTGGGGGACCCGCCACTAGCGAAGCACGGGCAGGGAAGCAGCAGGCCCACACATCCGATGCCGTACGTAACGTGCATCGTCTCTTCGTCTTCTGATGGATTTGTTTTGTGCCGCAGTTGGTTTCGAGCTCTCGGCATCTGCAACTGTGACCTCCAGCCAAAGAAGGCGACAACGTTTTCGACGCGCCCACGCAAAAAAATACCAGATTGAGCGGATGGGCAGATTGAGAGGCTTACCATTATCACCCCCGCCGGGACTCGAGCAGAGACCAGAAGATCAGCGTACAGAAGAGTTTGAGAAAGGTTACATGCAGGAGCCCTTTGATGAAAAATTGAAAGACCACACGTTGGAGAGCCAACGCGCAAGTTCCCGCAGTGAGGACGACGCAAACCAAGACGAGAAGGCAGCACGGGTTGCATATACAACGGAGGTAGACGGGAGTCAAGCAGTCAATGTCTGGTGGGTCCGATGCGGTCTTGGAGACAGCGTCCCGCCAGCGACTGCGACGGAGGCCAACGGACCGAATTTCATCATCTTGGACGCCACGCCGTTGAACACAGAGGAGCTCATATGGGCGTCGATCAGAAGACATCTATTTCGGAGAGGTGATGGCGTGATGCGAAATTCAGACAGCATGGATCAGCTTCAGTCGATCTTATATGAGTTCCCATAGGGACTGGAAAGTATGCATATTGTTGCACAAAGAACGAGTCGGGGAATTTAGACGCCGGCAACCCTTTTCAGCTGAAGTTGACACATTGGAAGGAGCAGTTGCGCTGGCAGACTTTATGAGCAAGGAACAGCGGGGCTTCTTCCCAATAAAACACAAACGTCTATCGGGGAGCCCAGGCTCGTCACAACAACAGCGAGACAAGCTCGACACGCGTTCGGGGGGACCTGCGCAGGGCTTTCCAAACGGTTCAAGAGGCTGAGAACAAAGAAAAGGTGCCGCAGCCGCGCATGCTACCTTGTTGGGCCACGCGTACGAAATATTCGTGGACAGTCTTGCGCGTTCCTGACATCAGGTTACGGTTTTAACACAGATATCCAAGGCGCGAGGTGCACGCAGCAATCGAAACATGTACGCAGGTAGGTGCCATGGACTGCAATGGCCGCACATCTAGAACAGTTGCTGGAAAAATGCCACAGCGGTGCTTGCCGAAAGGGGAACTATACTCACACTAATTCGTTTGCTAGGCATTGCCGCTTGCCTTCCGCGGCTGCCCCTTCCCCTCTCCCCCCCCTCTGGTCGGGGGGCTCGGCTGCTGGTTTGTCCCTTGCCTTTCTTCGGCTGTCCTCCTCTCCTGTTCCCTGCCTGGCTCCTTGGCGCCTCTGCCACTCGGTCCCATCTCGGGACAGGGAATTCCGCGGAGACATAAGAGATGGCGCATCGCGTAGCGGTCCGCGGGGGAACGGGGGGGGAGGAGGCGGGGGAGGAGGAGCTTGCGCCCGATGTACCTGCCCAGAGCTTCACTGGTGAGTCCTTTCTTCCGCCTCTCCTGGGCAGGGCCCCCTGCAGGCGCGCCACTCCTCTGCTGAGGGGGGGGCGCTGAGACCCCGACAACCCGCCGACCTCACCAGGCAACGGGCTTGCATCACTGTTTTCACCCAGGGGTCCAGCTCGCTGTCAAGCGAGCTAGGGACAGAGACCCCCAACGACCTCATCCTCATCCTGACACTGATCCCCCCCTTATCCTTCTCCGTCCCTCCTCCTCCTCCTCCTCCTTCCCTCCTCCTCCTCCTCCTCCTCCTCCTCCTCCTCATCATCATCATCATCAGCATCATCATCATTATCGTCATCCGCATCAGCATCATGATCTCCGTCCCCGTCCCCGTCGCCCGTTCCCTCATGATCTTTACCCCCTCCTCCGACCCATCATTGCCGTCGCCCTGCCCTCGTCCTGTGCGTATCCTTTGCGCTTCCTTCCCCTCCCAGTCCACCTCGCCGCCGTTGTCGTCATCCTGCTTCCTTCGCGCTGCTTCTCAACCTCGGCGACCTCGACCAGGCGCCCGTGCGGTGTGCAACCGTTGCAACTTTCCGCAGGAGGATTCCGCCTCTTCTGATCCACCGCTCGAGCACTTGGGGGGGTCCAGGCCAGACGGCGCGCTTTGTTCCAGGCCTCAGTCGCGTAAGCCTCGCCAAGCAGCAAGCACGAGTGTTGGAAGCAGGTTTGCTTGTCGGTCCGCGTGCGAACGAGTTCTGGGGCCCACATACACACTACCACCGAAGGCCGTGGGTTGTCATGGAGGTCGATGTGGTTGTCCTTTCGGCGGTGGGTCGCCAGGCATGTCGAATCACGCGGTGATATCACGTCGTCTGCGCAGCGTCCTTTGGGCGCGCGGTTCCATGTTTGAAAACGGCATCTCATCATGATTTATATCGAAGACGCCTACGGCGAATCGTCGCCGCCCTTTGAGTTTTAGGATACGCTTAGGTGGCCAAAACGTTTGGGCAAAGCTTGGGCACGCTATGGGACAATCGTGTATTCCCCCAGCCGATGTGGACACCCATTTTGGGAACACGTGGGAGAAAGAAGAGGGGGATGAGGAAAGGGAGGAAAAAGGAGGGGGAGAAGAAGGAGGAGGCTTCTTGCAAGCCACTTGGGCCACTCTTCGGGCCTCCTGGGAGCTGCCTGGAGGCCTTCTCGAGGCCTCTTGTGGGCCTCCTTGGGCCTCTTGGGGGCCTTTGGAGGGGTTTCTTGGAGTTTCCTTTGGCTGTCTCAGGGCGCCCCTGGCCCCTAAGACGCCGTCGGATGGCGTCATGGGGACCTCTCTGAACTGACTTGGGGCCTTCTTGAGGCGTATCAGGGCCATCTCTGGCGTCTTGGAGGCCTCTGGGGCCGTTATGGGGCCATCTTGGAGGCCTCTTGGGCGATCTGGGAGCGATTTGGGGGGCCTCTTCGCCCGTCTTGGGCCGTCGGAAAACCAAAAAGAAGTAAATTCAAACATTCGTCACAAACTTGCAGAACATCGATGATGTGTGCCTCCTCGGGCCTTTCTAAAGGCCCTTCTGGAGGCCTCTTCGGCCGTCTTGGAGGCCTCTTGGGCCGTTTTAGGCCATCTTTGGCAGTCTTGGGCGCATCTTGGGCCGTCGTGGGTGCATGTTGGGGCAATATTGGGCTCCCCGGGGGCCATCTTAACCCTCTTGGAGGCCATGCCGGGCCATGCAGGAGCGAGAAAGGCAACCATCGGGGCATCCCGGCATTGGCGACGTGCCGATTTTGCATCGCCGATCATTTGCGATGCGGTGCGAGCCTCCGACCGTGCTTGTCGGGGGACGTCAGATGACCAACGCACCGATCCTGGCCGAGACCGTCCTGGGCACAGGTTCGGTGCATGTGCCCTCACCCCAGTTCAAGCAGTGGCGAAGCGTCCCAGCTTGCCTCTGGGCCCACCCAAGAATATTCTAAGAACCCGTTCTGGTTTGCACGAAATCGTCTTAGAACATTTCTGGGTGAGACTGTCGTGTTTTGATACATCGGGCGTAGAACCTTGTTTTTGTCATTCGAACATCTTTGTGGTTCTACGAACATGTCGTGGTAGGCCTATAGGAATGCCGGGACGGTCGGTCCCTGCTCGAGGTACATCGTCGCTCTCCAAACCCTCAACCGCCCGTCCGGCGCGCGAGAGGACACGCTCGAGGAGCAGTGGGCCGAGGGCTGGGAGGAGTACTGACGCTTTTTTTGTTTGGCTTGGGGACATACCCCTATCCCTAAGACTGGCATCGCATTATCTTGGTGTTGATCTTGAGGATTCTCTCAGCTTCTGTCGAAGAACAAGAGGCGGCGTACACAACAACGTTTGGAGGTCCGCGCGGATGTCTTGGGTGGGCACCGGGCCCTTCTGGCGGCGCGTCCGGCGCCGCCCCTGGCAAGAGAGGGGTCCAGCGCAGATCCAAGAATGCGCGTGGACCTCCAGAAGCTCATGGCTGTGACAAAGCTTCTTCGTCTACGATGGTTTCACTTCCCGAGGGCGCATCGCTAGAATTTTCATCATCTTGGCCTTTGTAGCCGTCGGGGCAGCAGTGAGCTCGAGGCTCTCTGGCCTGCCGCGGTAGTGCCCGCGGCTGGCTCAGCAGCGGGCCGCCACGGGCACGTCCTGCGCGGGCTGGCTGCGAAGTTGAATTTTGCTTTGCTCATTCGTTTCAAGGTGTCGCCGTGAAGCCTTCGCGACAAGTTTGTAACCATGCCAGGCGTGTGTGTCTACTTGGAGACTCGGGGCCGAAGCTCAGGGACAACGTTCGGGGGTGATGGGCTCAGCGGGGGAGGCATCGACCCCCAACCGCCCATTCATCGTCGACAGGGGCCCCATAGCCCCACCCCGCCCGAGAACTTCCAGATCCGCCATAGGGAGCCGATCGCCGATCCATCGGCGATGTATCGCCGATTCCAGGTCGATGCCTCCCCCCGCAAGCTGCTCCCCCCGTAACATTCTCCTTCAAGAAATGGCTCTGCTCGGCATCACTTCTCACCCTGCGACGCGCAGGACACAATGACATTTGGCGACGCGCAAAAAGGGGCTCCTGCGAGGTGGTCGACCTCAGAAAGAAGGAGTGACTCAAGAGGGTCTTGTCTCTCAACGACTGTGCGTCCCGCACCTTCTAAGAAGTGCGTGGCCTCCAGAGTTTGATGGAGTTATTCACCGTTTGGCAGCGGTCTGCAAAAGGTATTCGACGGTTTTGGAAGGCGCTCAAAAGTTGTCATTGATTGTTCAGTGTTGTATGCGCCAGGTCTGAAGCGAGTGTTGGATATCTGGTCAAGGGAAAGAAGAAATGCAAGCCTGTGAGCCTGCGCGTACGATGACCCTACGATGTACAACAGGAGTGCCGGAATGAGGAAGACACGGAGGAAAGAAAGCAGTGCGTTCAAGGGCTGGAGAATTGGCAGGAGGAGGGAGAGAGGGAGGACATTCAGACATCCGATGTCGTCATTCGTTTTCTACGTGGCCCCCAGAATTCCGACCTTCCCTGGCGACCCGCTTTCCGTCCTCGTTAGTTTTGTTGTCGGTCTTCGGACCTGGAAGGAACCCCAGAGGCCGAACACGGTGAGAAGGTTCCGTCTTGGTTGTCTCAGGACGCGGGGGGTGGCCAGGAAGGATAGGGAAGGAGGGCGGGGGGGAAAAGAACCACGAGAGACGCACAGGAGCGCCGGTAGCAGTGAGGAAAGAGTGGGAGCGACGGGAGAGACGGCGCTCGATCACGACACTAAGACGGTTGGCGTGGCTTACTGGCGTCCAAGCACGATGTTGAAGCCCCGATCTTCATTACTCTAGGGGGACGTTGGACTGGAGTTTGACGGGGCTTGAGTTGAGTTCGCCGCCGGTTTTTATTGGTCTTGGCGAGAATTCCGACTGAACAGTTTTAGTGAGACGTTTGCAGCCGGAGTCCGCGTCTCTCCGATACTAGGGAAATTCAAAAATTGCAGAAGCACACCGCAGAAACGCAGAAGAGCCACCTCTATGCCTTGATAGGGCAGTCCTGGGTCCTGAGATGGTGTATAGATCTACTGGCCGAAGCCAGGAGGGCGTCCACATCATACCAGGCAGGGGATGGCCCTGGCCAGGAGGTCGTGGTGGTGGTGTACAGGTGTCCCTTGCGTATCGGAGGGCTGCGCCAGACCCCCTTTCCCGCACTGGGTGGTGCCTCTCGGTGCCGACCCCAGCGAGCTGCTTGCGTTCGGGAAGGAGTGCTGCGAATGCAGACCAGCGAGGGTGCTCTTGGCTTTGTCAAACTGCGGTGCCAGGTGTCGCTTTTTGATCCAAGGCCTCCAACGTCGCGATTTCTTCCACGCTGGCGAACCCAACAGCACAGCGTTGCACATCGGACAGACCATTCAACGCCAAACATCACTGCCCGTCAACGAGTAGGCCATGGCGCCGACATGGCGAACATCATGTCGAGTGGGTGTCATCGTCACGAGTTGACATCCACAGCAGAGGAGTTTGGTCACAGCGGAGTTGCCGCTTCTAGGGCATGTTTGTCTGCGGCTGCCAGAACAGCTACGGCAGCCAAGGAGGGCGGTCTTCTACCCCAGAGAAGCATCGCGGATGGTTCAAGCAAACGCCCAGCAGCCATGCACAACGAACTGAATCTGGTGACGCAACAATGTTTCATGATTCAGGATATTTCTAAGGCTTACACCATCATGGCATCACGGTACGTCTACACATGAAAGTATGCAAGGGGAGCCAGTGGACAAATGAATCGGGCAATCCGATTGCGATTGGTGCCCAGGGGGTTAGTGGACAACGATCATCCCGGCGCTCTGGGGCCTGCGAGTGCGCCTGCCATCAAAGTTCGGCGCCGCGCCCCACGGGCGTCGACGTGGCTGTCATGGAACGGGCGACCCTCGCTAGGGGGCCACGTGCGAACCCTACCCCCACCCTCCCCCTCAGAAATCGTGGGGGGGCACGGGTAGGGTTCGCGCGTGGCCCCCTACCCGCCGAACACTCCATGGCAACTGGAGAGCAGGAGCGCACGGCGCGTTCCAGCCTGCCCCTGGGAAATCCACGGGCCATCCGCGCACCGCCGGCTCGCGCGTGGGCCGCGGCGGAGGCCGCCGCTGCCTCGGGCGCCTCAAAAACCAGGCGCACGCCTTCGTCGCGCCCCGCGGGCGCTCTCTCTGCCCGCGCTTCCGCGGGCGCGCGCCTCCAACCCACGAGCTTCCACCGGCAGTTTCGGACCTGAGACGGGCCGGCCGCAACTCTCGCGGGCAGTTTCCACGAGCGAGGACAAGCGTGGAGGATCGCGTGGGGCGATGGCAGAGGAGCGCGTGGATCTCGCGGGCCAAGCAAACGCACTCGCGCAAATGGCCGCGGGGCGTTCCAGGACCGAGACAGGGGGCGCCGCGGCGGCGCCGCGATGGGCCAGGACGAAAACGTCAAGCAGCGGAGACCAATCATTCACCCCGACGTCACCGGCGCAAGGCAAGGGGCGCATCGCATCCAAATTGGCATCCGACATATCTTTCAGTTCACGAGGTGCGTTGGGGCTCGCAGCACTAGCTCAACCACGGCGCGCGGAGCGCCCGCGGAGGGGCAAAATGATTCACAGGCCTTCGACGTGGGAAGTTCAACGCCGCCGCGAGGAGGCTTGCCAGCGACCCCGAGGGAGTGGTTCTTTCTCGCAGCGAGACCCGCGGGCGAAGTTGACGCCCGCGGCGAGCCGGGGCGTTGAATATATGCCGGCGACGGAGACGGCGAGGAGAGAGACGCGGCGCGCGGGGCGCCCATCTTCAGGCGAGGAGGCTCGCCCAAAGAGGCGCCCGTCGCACGCCTAGGAGAGGGGCGCCGCGCGTCTCCGCGGCCGCGGGTGCAGTCCAGCTACGCGGCAAAAGGCACCGCCTGCAGCGGCGCGCAGCCAGTCCGCGCGCGGCCCGACCGCGAGCACTGCACGCCACGAGCGCAGGGAGGGGTCTCTGGACGCCGCGGGCCCTCCGCGACCTGCGCGGGCCACGGGGCCGAGCAGTCGAGGTCGTTCCGGCCATCGGCGCGGAGTCGGCGCGCAAGACAAAATCGACGCGCCGAGGCCTTTCAGCGCCTCCGATCGCATTCTGCTTGGCCACGCGAATGGCACGCAGTGGGGGCGCGCATCAAGAGACCATCTGCTTTTCGTCAGAGTATCCCGGGTTTCTTCGCTCCTCGCGCTACGCGGTGGCCTCCCGTAGCCGTTGCAAGGGCTGCTGCGTTCAGGGTTGCTCTGGGTCCCCCCTCGGGCGCACTTCGCGCACGGGTTTTCAGGGCTGGGTTTCCTGCGAGGGTTTCTTGCGGCCGCGCCCGCGCTGCACGCGGAATGGTGGAAGTCGGCCGTCTGCCCGGCGCGCCGCGGATGGACGCGCGATGCGGCGGGCGGGCGGACGCGCGAAAGGAGGCGCCGCCGGGGCGTTGCCCCGGGAAGCGGCGCTCGGCCCACAGAAAAAGACGTCGCGAAGACGTCTTGTTCCATTCCGAGGAAGCCCGGCAGATCGGGCAGCACATGCGAAGACCTGGCGGCGTCGACAGTGGCCGGCTGAGTCCGCAGCAGCGGCGGCACGAATTAGTTCTGCTTCTTTGCAACTCCGAGGGGCGAATGTCCAAAATCTTGAGCGCTGCTCGCTACCGCAGAGAGAAGCGCGGAAACGGTGCTTCATGCCGAAAACGAAGAAATTTCCCCAATCAGTAAAGCGCCCGAGCAAGTTGAATCGGTGATTTGTTTTTTCCGTCTTTCGCCACGCTAGCAACATCACTTCGTTCATTCTAAACCGCTCGCGCCGAGGAAAACCAGCCTATGTAAATTATTCCATTTGCCATTTCATGTGGTCAGCTTTGATTTGTTGACAGATGCAAGTCTACTCCCGCCACATTCCCTCCCGACTCTAAAAGGGAGGCTAGTCGGGGTTTCAGGGTCGTCTCTATGGACAGCACGGGGAGCCCGCTGCCCACGCCCGCCCCACCCAAAAACACGGGGTTCCCGCTGCCCTCCCCCCAATCCCCCATGTGTTCGTCTTTCACCCCGCAGAGCTTAAATCTTCCGGCATAGAGCCAAACGCTACGATCAACTTCTGTTCAAATCAAAGAAGCGACGCAAGTAATGCAGATTCAACAATGCCCAGAAACCATGTGTTTCTTTCACATCATGAAATACATGAGAGGTTGTCTCATAACACCATTGCGCCGCCATCAGCTGCCACCTGATTTTGCCCGCGTTAATTACGGATTGAAGCTCAAACGGCCGCTGGGTGTGAATCACGCGTACGTTTTACACTTATTGCACCGAAAAGTGCGTTTAGCGCATGCCGTTCACAAGCGCACGTTGCATCCCCAGTCGCCTCAGTTTCCAGCAAATGGGGCATTCATCGTTGCGCCATGTAGTACTTGATGCGCTCGCTCTCAAAGTATTGCCGATGCTCATGTCGTCTTATCGCGGTTGGCCGCGTGCTGTTGTTCGTGTAGCTTTGTTTCCAGAGTGCCGACGCGACCGACCAACAGCTTCAGATCAGTAAATGGGTAAAAACGATATTTCGATCGACGCCAGATCATCAGTTGACACGCTTTTCCGTAAGAGAATTCAGTTTCTGGTTGTCGGTCTCGCGATCTGCGCATGCCTGAATATGATTCGTGTGCATTGGTGTTCCTAGTTGTCATGCCGACGCAAATTGCGTAAATTATCAGTTGACATTGCGAATGTTCCAACAAGCAATTGGTGCATTTGCGTTGGTAGGTTGAGCCACTTGTTGCGGCGAACGAGTGGACAGCAAAAGAAGTCAGTTATGAAAAGCATGGCGAACATAGCGACGGCGGTCATGATCTTAAGCGCACATGTGGACTGATGCTTCTGGCCGTTTTGGTCGCAACAGCGGTGGTGTTGCGATTTTCTTCGGTTGCAGCGAAGGCCATATTCTCAAGATTCCTGGTCGCAGCGGCGCTGTCAGTCGCACTAGCACAGAAGCGTTCACGCGTCGCGGTAGCAGGAACAATCGCGCCCAGTGTGGTGGGTTCTGGAATGTGTCAGCGATTCCATGACGAGGTCGAGAGTTCCAGGTGCAACCAGGGCCGTGTTGAAATTGCAAAAGAAGAAAAGATGTTCCACCCGGGCCCAAAAAGACGTTGGTTTCGTTATCGGCGTCTTCGTTTCTTGTTGTTCCCCCTTCCTTCGCGCTTCGAAGCTTTGATGTGGTGGTGGCCACCACGAACGGATTCAGTTTCCAATATTACGCGCGTTGTTATTGCATTCAGTTTCAGCATTGATGTGGTGTGCAATCCGTCACTTAATGATTAATTCTGCATTTCCGTGCAGGAGAAATTATTGATGCGTTTCGCCAGAAAGGATTCCACGGGTAATTCCCAGCATAAGTATTCCGCACGTCGCCACAAAGGGATTATGTTGCAATCCACAACAAAAAGACACCGTAGCATCTTGTTTCGTAGGGTTTCGTTTATAATACGCCACAACACGCGTCTTCGTTTTGTAATTAATCCCCACGAACGAATGTTCTGTCCCTTGCCACAGAGAGTTGCTTCCCTCTGCAATCTCCCACGAAAGGCATCTCTTTGAATGTCGCGTCAAAAGGACGCTTTGGAACGCCGCCTCAAATGGGTTCTTCCGTGCAACGTGCCACACATAGATCCCGATTGGAATTCGACACGAAGGAAACATTACTGAAATTGATTCGGTGGACGTTAGACTTTAGCGTGTTCTGGGTTGCAAGGTTTGCGTGTGTTGCGCAGGCGCAGCGGAGTGAGTTTGTGTTCGATGAATTCGCAACTAACGACTATTCATATCAGCATACATTTGCGAAAGTATTGATAAAAGGCTTGTGCGTCAAAAGAGAACCACTACAACGAATACACGTCTGAAAAAAACGAGCGACCGCATGCGAAACAAACATCTTTATCTGGAACGGTGAAGGTATTTCTAAAACACGTGTTATGCGCCTGTCTATACAATGTCATTCGGATGTTTTTGTGGTGGGTTGCACTACCATTCCTTGTGTAGCAGGTTACAACAAGGATGTCGGTTGTTGCAGATTACAATATTTTTTCGTTGAGTTTCGAAAGGTTCTCTCTTGGGATGGGCTCCAACAGGATTCCTTCCGTGACGGATTACACACGGATTTGTTTAGCGGTGGACATTTCAAGTTCCAGAAGTATTCAGGACGCTTCAAGCTCCACAGGGACCATTCCCGCACACCGAAATTACTCCGACGGTAGGACCCCACATGAGAATATGCTTAATTTGTTTGGGGATATCCTCTTGCCCCCTCAATTCTCCCACCTTTTTCTTGCTTCCTCCTCCTCATGCCTGCTCCTCCTCCTGCCTCAACCCCTGTCTCCTCCTCCTCTTGGCTCCTCCACCACCTCCTCCTCCTCCTGTTCCTCCTCTTCCTGTTCCCTATCCCTCTCCTTCCTCCTCCTCCTTCTATTCATCCTCCTCCTATTCCTCCTCCTCCTCCTCCTCATCATCCTCCTCCTTCTCCTCCTCCTCCTCCTCCCCTCTCCCTCCTCCTCTCCCTCTCCCTCCTCTGCCTCCTCCTCCTCCTCCTCGTCTCCATCTTCCTCCCCCATCCTCCTCCCCCTCCTCCTCTTCCTCCTCCTCCTCCTCCTCCTCCTCCTCCTCCCGCCCCCTCCTTAGGCCTCCTGCGTCCTCCTGGGGCCTCCTGGGGCCTTTTTGGGCTTCCTGGAGCCTTCTGGGCCTCCCAGGACTTCCTGGGGCCTCCTAGGACATTTCTCCTCCTTCTCGTCCTCGTCCTCCTCCACCTCCTCATCGTCCTGTTCCCTTTGTGCCTCCTCCTCCTCGTCCTCCTTCTCTTTCCCCATATCCTAAGATGGTGTTATTGTTACTACTCAGACGCCGCCGTCTCTTCAGTCAGGCCTCCTCCCATTCTCGTCTCCTCCTACTTAGAGTCGTCCATACTCAGATTCCTTCGCACTCGTATTATTCAGAGTTGTTCACATTCAGACTCACTCATACTCATACTCTCTCGGATTCATTCATGCCAAGACTCTGTCGCAGCCACTCATTCCTATTCAGCAGATTCAGAGGATGTCTCAGGTAGTGTGTTGGTTTCAGCACCCCTGATGGGAGCTGCCAGAGGGGCATGGCACGGCCTCTCAGGCGTTTTGCCTGCTGAGGTGCCCAACATCTTCTGTGTTGACAGCAGTTTGTGGGGATGTCTCAGGCGGGGCGCTGGTTTCAGCACCCCTGAGGGGAGCGGCCCAGGGAAGTTGCATGGTCCAGTCCGCGGCCAGTTTGTGGGGATGTTTCAGGCGGTTTGCTTGTTTCGGTGGCCAATATCGTCTGCATGTACAGCAGATTGTGAGGATGTCTCAGACGGGGCGCTGGTTTCAGCACCCTTTAAGGGGAGCCGCCATGGGGTGTTTTCACGAGCCCGTTTGCGGCCAGTTTGTGGGGATGTCTCAGGCGGTTTGCCAGTTTCCCCGGGCTCAACATCGTCCGCGCCCACAACAGTTTGTGAAGATGTCTCAGGCGGAGCGCTGGTTTCAGCACCCCTTAAAGGGAACCGCCTGGGATGTTTTCACGGGCCCGTTCGCGGCCAGTTTGCGGGGATGTATCAGGCGGTTTGCCTGTTTTGTGGTTCAACATTTTTTTGTTGACCGAGCAGATTTGGAGGATGTTTCAGGCGGGGCTCTGATTTCAGCACCCTTTAGAGGAGCCGCCAGGGGGCATGACACGGGCCCGTTCGCGGCCAGTTTGTGGGGATGTCTCAGGCGGTTCGCTTGTTTTGTGACTCAACATTCTTTGCTTTCAGAACAGATTTGGAGCATGTCTCAGGCGGGGCGCTGGCTTCAGCACCCTTAAGGGCGCTGGTTTCCGTTTCTCTCTCGCTCCTCCGCTCCCTCTCTTGTCCGCTTCCTCCATGCACCTCTGTCGCGTCCTCGCTCGGGACTCCTGGGGCCGAGTCGGCCTCGGGGGGGGTTGGCCTCTGGGGGCAGATCCAATGATCCATAGGACGGCAGGGCGCTCTTGGTTGAAGGCCGTCTTTGTTACACCCCGGGTGTGTGAGTGGAGAGATTGCTGATGACGCAGAATGTTACTCTGCGGCTGTGCAGGCTCGTGCAGGCTGGGGGATCGTAATCCGGGGCGGAGCTGGTGATCCGCAGGAGGGCGCTCTCGGTTTGATGCCATCCCCATCCATCATATTTCTGAGTAGGGTCGAAGACCGCCATTGTTCGTCATTTTTTGTGTGAGTGGAACAACGACTGATGACGCAGAGTGCCTTTTCTGCGACATTGGAGACTCGTGCAGGCTGGAGGGATCGGTATGCATGGCAGATCTGGTGGTCCGCATAAGGAAAGGGCGTTTTAGGTTGAAGGCCATCCTCAACCATTATCTCTGTGAGTGGGGGCGTGGCCCGTCACTGTGGCCCATCCCGTGAGTGAGTGAGGGAAGGGCTGATGACGCAGAATCCTCTTCTGCGCCAGTGGGAGGCCGCGCGAGATGGAAGAGCCCTCGTGCTGAAGGGGACCGGATGATTTGGGCGCCCGAACTATCCGGGGTAACTCGGGTCCGGAGTGATTCGGGTTTGGATTGCCGAAAAACGAACCCGAGTTAGCCTTGACCCGAGCTACCCCTGATGATTCGGGGCTCTGGACGCCCGAATTATCCAGGGTAAGTCGGGTCCGGGGTAATTCGGGTTCGAAATCCCGAAAAACGAACCCGAGTTAGCCCTGACCCGAGCTACCCCTGATGATTCGGGGCTCTGAATGATCGGAGTATTGGCAGGGCGTTCAGGGTTGAAGGTTGTCCTCATCCATCATCTGTGCGAGTGGGCGAGCGCTGGCGGGGCGCGAAGACAAACGCCAGACTGGCGCAGAAGGGGTGCGGGGATCGGCCCTCCTCTTGCACCTGCTCCTGCGGCCTCCTGCCAGCTCGACCCCAGCTGCCTACAGCCATCACGGCTCGTGCCACGGCGCGTACTTTCTGGGACGCACGGAGGAGAAACAGGAGGAGGAGGAGGAGAAGGAGGAGGAGGAGGAGGAGGAGGAGAGGGAGGATGCGTGCTGCCCCCTTGGGTCGTGTTCCGGCACGTACCCTCTGGGACACACGGAGAGAGGAGATGAGGCGCGCTGCTCCCTTGGGTCATGCTCCGGCACGTGCCCTCTGGGACGCACGCAGGAAGGAGACGAGGCGCTCGTCTGTTCGTCCTTCACATGGACGCGTTCTTAGATCAATGCAATCATAGACATATGCTTACCGTGGCACTATCCTACAACATGGGATGCACATATAATTCATATGACTGAACGTTCATATACAGATCCCAAAAGACAAAGTGTTGTTTGTTAAAAGAGATACACATATGGGGAGCTCCACGCAGTGAGTAACTTTCGTCCTGCATCCTCCTCCTACTTTTCCTCCTCCTCCTCCTCCTCCCCGTCCTCCCCTTCCTCCTCCTCCTCCTCCTCCTCCTTTTTCCCTCGTGCGGAACACGACCTAGAGGAAACGCGCGACGTGCGCCCCAGCGGCTGCGCGCCAGAGGACGACCCAGAGGAAGCGCGCGCCGGAGGACGAGCTGGAGAAAGCACGTGAGGTGCGGGCCTCATAAAGACGGGGCTATGCCCTGGGCGTCTTGGGTTTCGATGGTTCTGATGTGGAAAGCGTGACGTTCCCACCCCAAAAATCATTGGACGTCCTGGGGTCTCAGAGGGCTTGGTTTTTAGTGGAATGTTTTTTGTGGTCGAGCCCCTACTGTATCTGGTTCTTCTCGCCGGTGTGTCAATGAGGGGCGCTGCCCCGTCTTCATTTTTGACTGAGCCGTGGCGTTCTGCCAGAGGGTGGTGAGGGAAAAACCAGGAAAGCGGCCAGGTAAGTTTAGAACCAAAAGTGTTGGTAGCATTAGCGTTGCGACAGAACCCCCTCCTCGACGTCTGTGCCCTCGTGCTCTTTGTCCTGCCTTTTTTTGGAGAATCCTTCCAGCCGGTTCCGCCGACCTTGAACGACGACGACCACCACGACGACGACGACTAGGACGACGACGACGACGACACTGACGGAGGCGGCACTGATTGCGGCGGCGGTGGCGGCGGCGGCGAACAACACGACGACGACGATGACGGCGTTTAGTCGTCATGATCCTGAAGCGGAGGCTTCTTGATGGGAAAAAGGGTTCGACCTTTTTTTCCTCCAAAAAGTCCACATATGGAGAGCTCCACGCAGTGAGTAGTTTTCGTCCTGCATCCTTCTCCTCCTCGTCCTCCTCCTCCCCCTCCTCCTCCTTTTCTTTTTCCGCGTGCTGGACACGACCCAGAAGAAACGCACGACGCGCGTCCCAGCGGCTACGCGTCGGAGGACGACCCAGAAGAAGCGCGCGCCGGAGGACGACCCAGAGAAAACGCGTGAGGTGCGGGCCTCATAGGGACGGGGCTATGCCCTGGGCGTCTTGGGTTTCGATGGTTTTGATGTGGAAAGCGTGACGTGCCCACCCCAAATCTCAGTGGACGCCCTGGAGTCTCAGGGTTGGGTTTCTTGCGGAAGGTTTCTTGTGGACGAGCCCCTGCTGTATCTGGTTTTTTCGCCGATGTGTCAACGAGGAGCGCTGCCCAGTCTTCACTCCTGACTGAGCCGTGGTGTTTTGCCAGAGGGCGGCCAGGGAAAAGACAGGAAAGCAACCAGGTACGTTTAGAACCAAAGTGTTGGTAGCATTGCCTTTGCGACAGAACTCCCTCCTCGACGTTTGTGCCTTCGTGCTCTTTGTCCTGCCCTTATTGGAGGATCCTTACAGCCGGCGCCGCCGACCCTGAACGACGACGACCGCCACCACGATGACGACGAAGCCACCGACGACGACGACGACGACGACGACGACGACGACGACGACGACGACGACCGTAACGGAGGCGGCACTGACTGCAGCGGCGGTGGCGGCGGCGGCGGCGAAGACGTCGACGACGACGACGACGATGACGGCCTTTATTCATCATGATCCTGAAGCGGAGGCTTACGAATGGGGAAAAGGGTTGGACCTTAGAGCCGTTCCAATAACCGGACTTTCGTTTTGAGCAGTATTTGACAGCCTCGTGTCCTGTGAAGGACCTTGGGGCCCCAGCACGGCGCACAGTTTGCAGGGCCGTCTCGTCCAGGACCCGTCTCTTGTCAAGTAGTTGTTCGTCCGTCGTCGTTCGGCTGTTTCCCTTCGTCCTCCCTCCCTTTTTCCTCCCTGCCTCCATCCCTCCTTCGACGCCAAAGACGTTCCGCGCAGCCGAAAAGGACGGCTTCCCCCTCAGCGAGCTGGAGGAGAAGTTCAAGTCCGTGAAAGTGGAGGGATTCTCCCCGGAGCACCCCCCCGCGGCCAAGAGCAGAGGGAGGAGGAGGAGGAGGAGGAAGGAGTGAGGCAGAGGAGAATTGGGTCGGACGAACGAGTGCGGGGGCATTGGAAAAGCATGTAGGTACGAAAATTGTTGCATGCAGTTGCTTTCGACCCCTCCGCCTGGCACCTTTCCGCGATACACTGGAGGTATCTGCTGGGACAGGCGATTTGTTTTTGCCCAATCCCCAAGTTCTGTCCAAAAAGTTTGGCCACTCAGAAAATCGGAACCCCTGGAATACACCCCCCCTTCGTATATCCCAGGCTTGGGCCTAAAATTCTTGGCCCATGCGAAACGCCCTTGAAACCTTGGATAGGGGCTCACATATCCCCTGCTCAACAGAGGTGACGGGTGTACACCAACTGTACTTCGCACGGCGCGTTTGGCAGTAGTTTTATGGCAGTGTTGGCGGAAAGAGCGAGGTACGAGTGATGACATATTTAGGGGAACGGACATTGACATAAACATGCAAACTTCGGACGCCCGCGCGGATGTCTCGGATCGGCTCTGGGGGCCCCTGGCGGCGCCTCCGGCGCCGCCCTTGGCGCGCTCCGCGCGCCAGGAAGGGGGGGGGGGCCAGCGCCGACCCGAGAAGGCCGCGCGGACCTCAGAGTTGTTCACTCTATGTCACTGCTCGCTCCCCTGAATACAGTTTTTTGATTCGCGGGTCGAGAGCGCAGCTAAGCGGGCCGCGCGAAGCTTGAATTAACCAGAGATAGGGGAGAACAAGGGGGGCGCAGCCTCAGAACGAGGCCGGGAGGAGGCAAAGCCTCGGAATCAGGCGGTGCCGTAGCCGACTCTCCCCTGAATGCAGACAACCCGCATAGTAAGGATGGGCAACCTTCCCAAGGGTGCCCTTGCATCCCTGCCTCATCGGTGCATCCTTGGCCACTTTCGTCGGTCGCGCCCCGCTCGAAGACTTCGAGATGGGCCTCCGAGGGCCTTGCATCCTCATCGCGCATCCTTACTCTGCGGGTTGACTGTACAGTGCCGTTTTTAATACATGCTCCGCGTGCGGATCACGTATTTAAAATGCAGGGATCTAGTACTAAAAACAACGATGAGTTCAGGCATGAATTTATTCATACATTGATCATGTATTCAATATCCTATATGTTTAAAAATCCCATGTATTAAAAACTGCCCTGTACTGGTGGGACGATTGGCCGACCGCCGACCACCGACCAGAAAGACCAGCGGGCCGTCTTTGCTGCCGCCCCTCGCGGCGGGAGCGGCGGGAGCGGCGGGCCCCGCGCACGGAGAGGGCGCCCCCTGCACGCACGCCGGCCACGGCGAGCCCCCCGGCGGGGCCCGCCCCGATCCGATCGAGCCGGCTCGGCGGCACGAAGTCGGGCGCGTCCCTCTACAGGAGGAGTACCCAAAAATAGTCAAGAAATTGCAAAAAAAAAAAAACCCTGGATTGCAAAAAAAACAGGATTGCAAAAAAAAACCTTCGCCCTCACTTGAACGAAGGATTGCAAAAGATTGCAAAAAAACCTTGAACGAAGGGTTTTTTTGCAATCCTTGAACGAAGGGTTTTTTGCAATCCTTCGTTCAAGTGGGGGCGATTCTTTCCTATGTTTGATCTTGTGTTAGATATCCGTTATCTGCCGTCCAAAAACCCCCTTGCAGGAGGACGCGCCCGACTGGACGGCAGCAGTTTTGGCCGGCCCGATCCGATTCAATTCTCGAGCAGTGGCGAAGCGTCCTGGCTCGCCTATAGGCCCGCCAAGTAATGTTCTAAGAGCTTTTTTGCGGTCTGCACGGAATGTTCTTAGAGCATGCCAGTCTGGGGCCGGCTTGTTTTTGCGCATCGTGTGAATGTTCTAAGAGAAGATGGTTTTGTTTTTAGAACATCTCCGGGTTCTAAGAAGATTACATGTTATGCTTATAGGAATGCCGGGACGGTCCCGCTGTTCTCTTGTTGTCTCTCTTTTTTTTTCTCTCCTGGTGCAATGTAGGCTCCTGCTTGTTAGCTGTAGCTTTGGACGGCGCGCGGCCCTTGTGCTTGCGCTTGCGAACAAAACATCCCCACCAGCCCATTCAGAAGCCCTGCCCACGAGAGCTGATGGGAAAAGGGACATAGGGGCACATCTAGGGTCTAGGGAGACAAAGCGAGCAACCAGGATGAACCGAGAGATCTCTGGGATGCAAGGGGGTGGGCCTTGGAGGGTCTCTTCGGGCCATCCTTTGGGGCCGCGTGGGGGCGAGGGGAAGAGGAGGAGGAAGAGGAGGAGGAGGTGGAGGGATCCAAATGGAGTCTGCCAGGGCGGCCCAGAGCGGGCTCGAGGTGCTCGCGCGCTCGCCGCCTGCGCCCTCTGGCGCCCCCCCCCTCCCCGCGTCTCGAAGTAGTGGGGGCGTTGGGACGCCAGGCTTAAGTCGGGCCTGTCCCCCTACAGGGGGACTTTCGATGAAGAATAAAGAATACCCCAAAATAGTCCAAAAATAGTCTGGGGATTATTTTTTGAGTATGTGTTTTTATCTGTTTGGCGTGTGTTTGGGTTTTTTTTTCGTCGAAGATCCCCCTGTAGGGGGACAGGCCCGACCTAGAAGTAGTTGGGGCGTGGAGACGCCAGGCCTCCCAGACGCGGAGCAGGCGGGGCCGGAGGATCGCGCCGCATCGCCGGTGCGTCGGCGATGCTCGGGGGGGGGGGGGGGGAATAAGCACACAGACGCGATGAGTCGTCGCTTCCCCAGAAGATCTACTACCCTCGTCAAACTTAACCTCAAAAGTTGCTGGCACGTCATTTCGATTTCGGCGCGCGACACGCCGCCCCTTCAATGTCGGGGCGAGGGCAAAGATAGTCTGACCGAAGTTGACATCGAAAGTTTGACGTCGACCGACATTGGAGGGGCGGCGAATGCAAGTACCCCGCACTCATCGATACTCGGCCCCAGATCTTCCGACAAGCAGTTCAACCACGTCAGACATTTTTGAGGTTAATTTTGACGAGGGTTGTAGGAAATTATGGGAAGTGGTGGGGAAGACAAAAACCCAGACAGTGTGGAAAAGCATGGGGAATCCTGTTGCTTGTTTCTACTTGTGTGTGTCTCCCCGGGCCCCGTCAGATACGGCGCGGTCGGAGCCCGTGCGCCGCCATCCCGCCGTCGCCGGTGCATCGGCGGTGCCGCGCGGTGCTCGGGCCCCACCTGCCCTGGCCCCACGGGAGGCTCGCAGAGGCTGTCCCGGACATCCCTGGGAGTTCCGGCTGGCCGCCTTTTCGGGGGGCGGGGGGGAGATCATGGCGTGGGCCATGAGACTTCCCCAGATGTCCTGGCGTCTCTCCTTAACCTATCACGTTCTGGTCCCCCCCCCCCCCCTGGGCCGCGCACGTGCCGCCGGCCACGGTTTGCGCCCCCCCCCCCCTCGTGGACGCCCCCCTCCTGGCCGCCCCCGATCTCTGCGCAAACTGGTCTGCGCGCACAAGTGCGAGGCGCGAGGGGGTCAGCCTTCTGAGAGGGCAGCCCTCGGGCTCTGAGCCTTGCCACCTCCAGGGGCCCCAGGGGATCCTTCCCGTGGGGCCTCAGAGGCTGGCCCTGGAGGCCTTTTGAGGATCAGAGCATGTCGGACACGGCCGAAGACCTGGACCCTCGTCGCCGCCGTCGTCGTCGTTTTGCCCGAAGTCCTGCCGTGCGGCAGGGTTCGATCCAAGCGGTGGTTCTGGAGTCTCGTGGGCCGTTCCCGATGTGACTCCGTGGACCGCAGCAGAGGCAGAGCGAAGACGGGACGAAGGAAACCGAGGCAAAGCAAGCATTAAAAGCATTGCTTAGCTCGAGCCCTGTCGTGCGGCCGACGTCAGGAGGAGCTCGCCCCGCGGCCCCAGACGTCCGACGCCGTGCTCGCCACTCCGCGGCCCTTAGAGAGGTCGCCCGACCCCCTCCTCCCCCCCCCAAGGGGGGCGGGGGGGGGGGCAGTGCCTCGTCCAGAGGGCCCCTGCTTTTGGGCGAGCCCTGGAGCCCGAATGCGGCCTCTGGATGGTGAGATCCAGGGATCGGGGGCGGCCAAGAGGGGGGGGGTCCCACCAGGTGGGGTCGGAGGATCGCGCCGCATCGCCGACGCACCGCCGATGCGGCTCGATGCGGCGCCCGATTTTCTCCACGCGGGCGGCGTCGATGCGTCGCCGACGTCGGCGAGGCATCGCCGATACACCCTCGATGTATCGCCGATGCATTTGCGATGCGGCTCCGACCCCCAAATGCTCGGACCCCATATGGGAGGCCTCCAGACCAGGGGGGGATGCCATGGCTGGGGCCATGATATCTCCCCAGATCTCATGGCGCCTCCTCTTGTTTCTATGCGTCCCCAGCCACCCCCCAATAGGCCGCACAGGTGCCGACGGCCATGATGTGCGCCCCCCCTCTTGGACGCTCCCGAATGAGAAGCAGTGATTGAACAAACGCGCATCGTCAGATGTTCGCCTATGAGGATGAGCGAGACCGCCCCAGACCGCCCCGCGGGCCCCAGTCCAGGCCAGCATAGGCTGGCTCCGGGGGCCCGGCGGTTAAGAGATGGGGCCGCTCTGAGCACGAGGTGCCTCCAACAGTGCAGATCCAACTACCTTGGACCCCTCCCCACCCTCGGGGCCCCATCCCTCGAAGGAGGAGGAGGGGAAGAAGGAGGAGGGGAAGGGGGAGGAGGAGGAGGCGGAGGAGGAGGAGGAGGAAGAAGCAGGAGGAGGAGCAGGAGGAGGAGGGGAACGAGGAGAAGGAGGAGGAGGAGGAGGCCTCAGGCCCCCACCTCTGAACCGCCGGGGGGGGGGGGGCCTCTTCCGGGCGGCCCCCGGGCCGCCCCCGGGGCCCTGCCCCGCGGCCTGCGCCAGGAGAAGCTCGGCTACAAGACGGTGGAGAAGTTTATCCGAAACCAGCCGGAGGAGCGGCCCCGCCAGCGGCGCCCGCTTCTTGCCTCGGGGGTGGACAGACCTCCTGCCTTGACACGTCGATTAGTGAATTGTCCGTTTTCGATTCTCGAGAGGGCGCCGCGGCCGTTATTTTCCAGGCTTGCGCCCGCCAGGTTTGGGCCCGAGGTCGTTTTCATTAAACCACGTTTCACTAAAGGGAGGTCTGTCCATCCCCGATTGCCGCGCGCGCGCGCGCCAGCGCCTGCAGCTCGGGCGGAGTGCGCGCGGGCTTCTAGCGCGGGCGGCGCCTGCGCGGCGCCCGGGCCGGCCGGGTCGGTGAGGCTTCGGGCGCTCCGCGCGCCCCACGGACGCCGCCGGAGGCGGCGCCGGGGTGCGGAGAGACTGCCCCGGGCTCTTCGGGGGGCCTGTTGAGGCCAGCTGGGGCTACTCGGGGGGGGGGGGGCTGTCGAGGCCAGCCCAGACAGCCTTGGGAGGTCGTCCACGCGCAAACCGAAGCCTTACCAGGCCGAATGCCGCTGTCCACGACGGAAATTCGTCGCAGGCATCGGCTTCCGGAGCTCCGCGCGAAGTTCCCAGATCGGCGGGGGATCGTTGTGCGTGGTCAACGGCGTCGTCGGCGGCGGCAGTCGGGGCAGGGCTGCGCGCATTGGCGGCAGCGCGAAGATTGGATAGTAGATCGTGGAAGTTGTCGCTCGTTTTGGGCCGAGTGTGTAATTATCGGCAAAGAGCGCCCAACAGCGTTCCATAGCGCCCCAAAAGCGCTGGGTAGCCCCGAATAGTCCTCGAATAGCGCCAGCAGCGACCAGTAGCGCCCACCAGCGCCATGTGAAGGCAGATGCATGATGTCCGCATTGCGCGCGATTGGTCGCGCTATTGTCGGCGGAGGGCGAGGGGGGTAAGTGAGAAGAAGAACGCCTTCTCAGAAGGCTCGGAAGCCCACTGGCCTTTGAGAAGTTTTCCAAAGCCTCCCCCGACGACACCAGAGCCTGATCAGAAGGCCCGAGGGCTCCCGCCGCCTTCTGAGGAGGCCTTCTCCTGCTCGCTTCGCCCCCCTCGCTCGCCGCCGATCTTGGGCGCCATGGAGACGGCAGGAAGCCTCCGTGGGTTGCCCTCGCTCGAGGCCGCCGCCGCGGTCGCACCGCGGGGCTGGGCTTCGCGCAGCTGCCGTTCCTCCGGCCTCGCCCCGGGCGGCCGCCGCGGCACGCCGCCGACACGCCGCCGACACGCCGCTCCCGGGAAGTGGTCTTGGGCCGCGGGGGCGCGCCCATGGCCCCCACAGCGTGCTCTCGGAGGGCCTCCCGGCTTCTGAGAAGGTTTCTTCCTCCTGCTCCTCCTCCTCCTCTTCCTCGTTCTCCTCCTCCTCCTCCTCCTCCTCCTCCTCCTCCTCCTCTCTCCTCCTCCTCCCTCCTCCTCCTCGTTCTCCTCCTCTCTCCTCTCTCCTCCTCCTCCTCCTCCTCCTCCTCCTCCTCCTCCTCCTCCTCCTCCTCCTCCTCCTCCTCCTCCTCCTCCTCCTCCTCCTCCTCCTCCTCCTCCTCCTCCCCCTCCTCCTCCTCCTCCTCCCCTCCTTCCTCCTCCTCGTTCTCCTCCTCCTCCTCCTCCTCCTCCTCCTCCTCCTCCTCCTCCTCCTCCTCGTGCTCCTCCTCCACCTGCTCCCTCCTCCTCCTCCTCCTCCTCCTCCTCCTCCTCCTCCTCGTTTCCTCCTCCTCCTCCTCCTCCTCCTCCTCCTCCTCCTCGTGCTCCTCCTCCACCTGCTCCTCCTCCTCCTCCTCCTCCTCCTCCTCCTCCTCCTCTCCTCCTCCTTCCTCCTCCTCCTCCTCCTCCTCCTCCTCCTCGTTCTCCTCCTCCTCCTCTTCCTCCCGTTCCTCCTCCTCCTCCTCCCCCTCCTCCTCCTCCTCCTCCTCCTCCTCGTTCTCCTCCTCCTCTTCCTCCGTTCCTCCTCCTCCTCCTCCCCCTCCTCCTCCTCCTCCTCCTCCTCCTCCTCCTCCTCCTCCTCCTCCCTCCTCCTCCTCCTCGTGCTCCTCCTCCACCTGCTCCTCCTCCTCCTCCTCCTCCCCTCCTCCTCCTCCTCCTCCTCCTCCTCCTCCTCCTCCTCCTCCTCCTCCTCCTCCTCCTCCTCCTCCTCCACCTCCTCCTCCTCCTCGTGCTCCTCCTCCACCTGCTCCTCCTCCTCCTCCTCCTCCTCCTCCTCCTCCTCCTCCTCCTCCTTCTCCTCCTCCTCCTCCTCCTCCTCGTGCTCCTCCTCCACCTGCTCCTCCTCCTCCTCCTCCTCCTCCTCCTCCTCCTCCTCCTCCTCCTCCTCCTCCTTCTCCTCCTCTGGGGCTCAACAGACGGGGGTCAATGCAAACGGAGGTCAGTCAGGGCGCTGGATCTTGCAGAATTCTGCAGGGCCAGGGCTGCCTTGACCCAGGTTTGGGCGCAGGATCCTGCAGGATCCTGCTGGATCTGGCAGGATCCTGCAAGGCCTGACTGACCCGGGGCCGGATCGGCCAGGGTCCGTTCCCCGAGGTGGGCAGAGGGGCTTCTCCGAAGACGCGGGGAGCTTCTCGGAGGGCCGAAGGTCACCGCCCTCCAAACTACACCGTTCCAACCCGCAGGCCCCAAGTTACAACCAAATTTCCAGTGGGGGGGGACATTGAAAAACACATATGGGCGACGCAGAGAAACGGTATCGTCTTCGCCGACGTTCGCGTGTAAGCTGGCCGCGTAAGGTCGCGCGTAAGCGCCCTCGTCTCCAGCGTAGCGTGCCGCGTTGGCGGCCCGCGTGAACTGCGGCGTAACGCTATGCCATCTCGCGTAAGATACATTTTTGATCGTCCTCCATATGATGCCCGTGCCCCCCCTTCCCCCCCCCCCCGAGAATGGGGTCTTCGGGTTGGGTTGGGGTGGTCTGGTAGGTGGCCAGAAGGGCCTCTGGGGCCCGCCCCTGGGGCGCGCCGCCAACAGGGGTAAGCGGCCTCCTGGAGGCTCTCTACGGTGCTCGGGCCTCGTGCCCGTCAGGAAGCGCCTGGGGACGAAGGGCTGGTCCTCGGGCCCCCCCCTGGCTCCAGGGTTAAGTCGGGCATGTCCCTCTACGCGAGGAATCTTCAAACATAGTCCAAAAATAGCTTGGGGACGACTCTTCGACGATTCTTCGACTATTTTTGAGCATTGTTCGATTATGTTTGAGCACTGTTTGGCTATTTTCGATGTTTTCCAAAATCCGCCTGTAGGAAAACATGCCCGACATGACTTCATGGCCCGTTTCTTTGGGGGGCCTTTGTACTTCAGGCCAGGCTGCCGTCGTCTTCGTCGGTTCGAAGATCCAATCGGAGGAGGACAAGGCACCCATACCTCTACCCTTCCATCGCTTAGGGCGAATCGCCCAGAGGTCAGAGGATGAACAAATCAGAGGAGGAAAAGGTACCCATGACCATACCCTTCCCTCGTTTTCCCGGTTTGGGGCCTCCTGGGCGGCCCTCGTTGTCACAGCTGGATTCGCCTCACAATCCTGGTCCGAACGCACCCCAGGAGAGGCCCGGGGAGCAGCGGTCTCAGTACCTGTTGGTTTCCACGAAAACGGCATACACATAAATTGTTCCCGGTCCTCTCTCAGGAGGGGAAAAAACACACAGACACAATGAATCGTCCACTCCCAGGGAAATATTGGAAAATATGGGAAGTGGGGGGGAAGACAAAAACACAGAAAATGTGGGAAAATATGGGGAGTCCTGTTATTTGTGTGTATTTATTTGGGGTGTCCCAGGGCCCCTTCACTCTCAGATTCCTTGGCTCTGCGCTTCTGCGCTGGGTCCCCCTGCCGGCGGCGCCTCTGGCGCCGCCCCTGGCGCCGCCCTTCGCGCGCCGGGGAGGGAGACCCAGCGCAGATCCGAGAGATCCGCGCGGACGTCGGATTTGCATGTTTTTACCAGCCTGGAACATATCCCTATCCCTATGCTGGGCACCTCCTCATCACGATGCCAATCTTGGGGATTCCCTTATTTTTTGAGGGCGGATCCCTGAGATTGTCATCGCCCTTTGGCGTGTTAATCTTAGGGATAGGGATACGTTCGAGGCTGGTAATGTTTGCGCCATGCGCTGCTCATCTGTCGATGTTGTTGGCGCGGCCGTCGTCCATCCCCCCCTTCCCGGGCCCCAGAGATGTCCGCACCCACCGCCCCCTGGGATCCAGGCACAAGAGTTCCCAAGGCCCGGGCGAATCATGTGCGAAGATCCTCGCGCTTCGTGGTCCATGTCGTGGTCGTCGTCGGCCCCTCTCTAGGAAGGGCCCAGGCCCTGGGCCCCCTCCCCAGGACCAGCTCTGCCAGCTCTCCCTCCTGTGCCGCTTCCTCCGTGCTGGCCCCGCTGTGAAGGAGGGGCTCGGAAAGAGGCGGTGCCCAGGCCCTGGGCCCCCTCCCCAGGGCCAGCTCTGCCAGCTCCCCCTCCTGTGCCGTGTCCTCCACGCCGGGGGTTTTCGCAGAGGGAGGGTCATCCCAGGGTGGGGCTGGGGAGAGCGGGCCCAGCTGGATGCTCCCGTTTGACGCGTGCTCTTCTTCCAGGGGGTCGTTGGGAGCGAGCTTCTTTCCAGCCCCACCTTTGCCCCTTCCCCACCCTTCGTGCCCTCCCGGCGGCCCGCTCTGGCCGTGGACGCATTGAGGCCGCCTGCGCGCAGCCGCCGCCTCTGCCGCCGCGCGCGCGCCGCCTGCCGGTGCGGCCCGCCGCGGCGAGGACTCGCGTTGCGCAGCTCTCCTCCCGTCTCGGGGGAGGGCATGCAGCGTTCTGGGCATGCAGCGCTCTGGGCCCCCCAGCTGGGGGTCCTTCTCGACGGGGTCAGAGGATCGCGCCTGGGGCCATGATGGTCCAACCTGCTTCAGCCTAGACCATGAGAAAGAATGTCGGGCACCAAGAGAGTACCGGAACTGGAGGGTTTTCACGCGTCGGGCTCTGGGAGGCGATACTCGTTCGACACTGTTTCGATACTTTTCTGGGTGCTCGAGATTATTTTTGGGATGTGGCCCTTAAGTACGATGGGAACAACATAAGCCTGGGGAAAGCGTTGGGATCTCTGGGGGCGACATATCGACAAAATTTGGACATCGCACGTCTGGGCTCCTGCCAGGAGGAGGAGGAGGAGGAGGAGGAGGAGGAGCAGCAGGAGGGGGAGGGGGAGGGGAAGGAGGAGGAGGAGGAGGAGGAGGAGGAGGAGGAGAAGGAGGGGAGGAGGAGGACTCGTGCGAGGGCCAGTGGAGACAGCGGCGGCCCTCCCTGGCGCTCCTCGCCCTTGTCCTGGGCCGCCCTCGAGGCTGCTCGTCGCCACGGCTGGGCCCGGCTGCCCGTCTCTGCAGAGCCGGTCGGGGGGGGAGCCCGGAAGGGGTCTGGGATGTGGGTCGGGCGGGAGGGCCGCAGTCCTAGATAAAAAGACACGAAGATCGGGACAAAATCGGATCGGGATAACTCGAAATCTCTGAGAATCGGCGGGTTTGGAGGATGTATTGGGCGCCGCGGCCGCTCCAGAGCGTTCCGGAACGCTCTGAGAGCGAACGCTCTGGAGCGATGTATCCCGACCCTAGCCCTGTTTTACTAGATCAAGCAGTGGCGAAGCGTCCCGGCTCGCCTGTAGCCCCACCAAACAAGGTTCTAAGAACCTCTTGTGGTTCCCACGAGATGTTCTCGGAACAGTTCTGGCTGGAAGGGTCTTGGTTTATCACATCGCGTTTATGTTCTAAGAATGCTGTTTTTGTTATTAGAACATTTTCGGGCTCTGAGAACATTTCGTGGTAGGACTATAGGAATGCCGGGACGGTCGGCCCCTGCTCAACTAGACTCCCTCGCGCTGCGAAAAAAAACACGGAGCGGGGTTGTTCATGATCTTCGGCTTCTGGGGGCGCCCTTCCCAGGCCTCGGACCGTCAGAGAGCGGCTCGGGATGAAAGGACTGTCCCGGGGAAGGGGTCGAGACATTTGGGGGGTCGGCGCCGTGAAAAGATCATGACGTCGGGGGTCTGGGCGTGTCGACTAGTCACACGTGAGAGTGACCCTTCGCCGGAGTGACCCTGTGGTGCGCGCCCACTGGCCCCCCCCTCCCGATCTGGGAGGCCTCGGATCGTTCCGACTCCCGAGACATGATCGCGCAAAACAAAATCAGAAACAAAAAACAAGACGGGCGGTTTTTTGTTGCCGTTCTTTCGGCCTCGCAGTCTGGGACCGAACCGCCGCACCGAGCGCACCTCGCTCCCAGGATCCCTCGAAGGCTGGTTTCCCCAGCAGTGGCGGCTCCAGCCGTCGCGCCGCGTCTTGCGCGCTTGTGTTTGCCCCCCCCCCCCCCCCCCCCCCCGCGGCCCTCAACAAGCTGCGCACCAAAGGTCACTCTCACCCAGGGGTCGCTCTTGCGTCTATAGCCGCAGTTGTCTCGGCTGGCCCTCCTCCTGTGCCTCCCCCTGGGGCTGCTGCTGTGGGCAGGCCCGTCCCAAGGATCGGTGCCCTCCCCCGAGCGGGCAGGCGGAACTCCGACGGGCGCAGGAGTCTTGCCTTGCGGCCGATCGATCAGGCGGGGGTGAGCTCCGAGGGGGTCGCATCGCCCCAGAATCGCCAGCTCATCGCCGATCGGAGCCCGATAGCCCGCCCCGCCCAGGAACGCACGGATTCGCTAGCTGGTGCCTACCGCGCATCTATCGGCGATCTTTCGCCGATTTCGGCTTGGTGTTTCTCCCTCGAGCTGGTCCCCCCTAACTAACAAGATAGTAGGTGTCTCATCCCCCGTCCTACGACGACGGAGGCGGCGGCGGTATCGACGACGACGACGACGCCCCAACTGAACGGCCTCGAGGAGCGGCTGCATCCACACACACACACACACACACACACATACACACACAAACACAAACACACACCGTCTCGCCGCGGCCCGCGGCGGCGAGAACGTGTGCCGGTACAAGAAGAAGGAGCAGTTCATTCGGCCTCCGAGGCAGCAGCGACCGGAGGGGGACACGGCAGGTTGGCGCCACGTCAGTTCGGCGGCGACCCCACATGGTCGGATTCGGTTCGATCGATCTGGTGCGACATCGAGTTGACCCGGCTCGATCCGATCTGATGGCGATTTCCCAGCGATCCGATACAGCCCCAGGCTCGAATTGCGTCTCTGCGTATTTAGGCGCAGCCGATTGGATTCGATTCCGACTCCGAGTCGATGCAACCCGACGATCCGATTCACCAGCTCGATGTTGATTGATCTTGCCCCAGGGCTTGCTTTTGGGCTGAGCGCCTCCGCTGACCGGCAATCGGCCGACATCGAACGATCTGGGCTATCGGAGAGCCGCGAAGTGGTCACGGTAGATTACAGTGGTTGTTTTCGGCGGCGAGCGAGGGGGGAAGTGAGAAGGGGCGGGGCTTCTCAGAAGGCTCGGAGGTCCCTCGGGCGTCTGGGAAGTTTCCTGAGCCTTCCCCGGAGGCAGAAAAACATGTTCAGAAGGCGCGAGGGCTTCTGAGAAGTTCCGCCGCCTTCTGAGAAGGCCTTCTCCTTCTCTCATTCCCACCCCCCTCGCTCGCCGCCGATGTTTGCATCCGACGCGGAGTCGATTCGGATCCGACGTGGATTCGGCACAGAATCGACGCGAGATGCGATGTGGATCCGATGCAGCTACGACGTTTGACGCGGGCCAAACACAGATACAGTGGCGCGACAGGACAGACCAGCAATGCCCCAGGATGGGTGGGGATTAGTATTACGTCGGACATGTCCCTCTACAGGAGGTATTCCTAAAACTAGTCGAAAAACAGTATGAGGACGATTTTTGGGCTAGTTGTGAGTATATTTGAACTCTTTTCATTTTTCGTCCAAGTCCCGCCTGTAGGACCAGAGCTGTTGCCCCCTCGTGCGCCGATTCAGCCTGGTGGCAATGCAGGCGGTCTTGTGTTCCCGCCAGACGATCTAGCAGTGGCGAAGCGTCCCGGCGTGCCTATAGGGCTACCAAATAATGTTCTAAGAACTTCTTGCGGTCTGCACGGCATGTTATTAGAATATATCTGGCTGGGACTACCTTGACCTTGTTTTAACACATCGGTTCTATGTTCTAAGAACATTGCTTTTGCTATCAGAACATGGTCGGTCTCTAGGAAAGCCCGGACGGCCGGCCCCTGCTCGAGAGACGCTGACATGTTGGTCGCAGCTTGGCGGCAATGCAAGCGGGCCCGCACGGAGGTGCTTGCCGCCAGGCACACGGAATGCCAGCGATGGTCGCTGCAACAGGCTCCGCGACCAGCAGGACCTGCCCTGCCAGCCCTCACGAGCACCGCCTTCCAAGGATGGGAGAGCCCACGTGCCCCGCCCGGCTCACCAGGGCGACGCTTACCCCACAGGGCCCACAGAGGCATCAGCAGTACACTGCAGTCCTCAAGCTTGCTCTCGCTCTCCTCCTCCTCCTCCTCCTCCTCCTCCTCCTCCTCCTCCTCCTCCTCATCATCATCCTCCTCCTCATCCTCCTCATCCTCATCCTTCCCCTCCCTCCTGCTGCTGCTCCTCCTCGCCCTCCCCTCCTCCCTCCCTCCTGGGGGGCGGGAGGCAGCCCGTCCGCCCCGAGGGCGGAGGCTTCCCGCGGGGCACTCGGCAGGGAACAGCTCGGCCACGGGAGGCCAGCTCCCGGGAAGGCACCAGGCCGCCAGGGCCAGGGCCCCCTTCCCCCTGGGGATCCCACTCCCCTCGCGCCAGGGGCGGGGAGGAGGGGGGGGGGGGATGCATCGACACCAGGCGCCCGCTCCTCGCCGACGCGGGCCCGAGGGCCAACCCCGCCCGGGAGCGTGCGGCCTCGCCGCCGAGGCCGATCGCCCCTCGATCGGCGACGTGCAGCCAGCCCGCACAGGAAGGATGGGCGACTTTCCCAAGGGCACCCTTTGCAGCCTTGCCTCCTCGGCCCCTCCTTGGCCAGCTTCGAGGCCGCGCCCCGCGCGAAAGGCCTCAAGGGCGTCCAGGGCCCTTGCATCCTTGCCGCGCATCCTTACTATACGGGTTGACTGTACAGTGCCGTTTTAAATACATGCTCTGCGTGCGGATCGTGTATTAAACATGCAGGGGCTTCGTATTCAAGACAACGAGGAGCTCATGCGTAATCTCATTCCTAAAATAACCATGTGTTAAAAAATCCAATATCCTTAGAAATCCTATATATATATGAAAAAAACTGCCTGGCCTCTCGAGGCCGGGTCGGCACGTCCCTCCCCGAGCCGGTGCCCCCCTCTGTCGCCCCCTCCTTCCCCCCGGGCAGGGGCGCAGCGCGGAGAGAAGGGGGCAGGACCACAGCAGGGGGGGGGGGGGGGCGCAGCATGGCCAGGGCGGCGCGAGCGGGGCCCTGGGGCCCGAGAGGGGGGGCCCGCGCCACCCTCCTCCGCCCCTCCTCCTCCTCCTCCTCCTCCTCCTCCTCCTCCTGCTCCCTCCTCCTCCTCCTCTGCTCCCTCTCCTCCTGCTCCCTCCTGCTCCTCCTCCTCCTCCTCCTCCTCCCCTCCTCCTCCTCCTCCTCCTCCTCCTCCTCCTCCTGCTCCCTCCTCCTCCTGCTCCCTCCTGCTCCTCCTCCTCCTCCTCCTCCTCCTCCTCCTCCTCCTCCTCCGCGGTCCGCAAGATTCGGGGGTGGACAGAACCCCCAACAGGGCCTCGTCGATAGGTGAATTGTCCGTTTTCGGTTCTCGAGAGGGCGCCGCGGCCGTTATTTACCAGGCTTGCGCCCGCCAGGTTTGGGCCTCAGGTCGCTTTCACTGAAGCACGTTTTAATGAAGGTCTGTCCATCCCCGAAAGAAAGAAAAACGGCATAAGCATGGCAGTTCGGAGGTCCGAGCGGGCGGGGCTGGGTGGAGGGGAGGCAGCATGGCCAGGGCAACGAGAGCGGGGTCGGGGTTGTCGGAGAGGGGGGGGGACAGGATCAAGGGGGGGGGGATAGCACGGCCAGGGCAGCGAGGTCTCGCTCCTGTTCCTCTTTCCCTGGCGCCCCCTCGCCCGTGCACGTGCCCCAGGCCATGGTGCGCCGCTAGCCCCTCTGCGTCCTGCCTCTCCCCGTCGGCGCACCCGACGGGGGGGAGCGCGAGCCTCTTGATGTTTGGGCTGCTCTCGGCAGCGCCCGACCGGTTCCGCCGGTGTTGTCGGCGCTGACGTCCAGCGATGGCGGGGGGGAGGAGGAGGATAGAGCGGACACCCATGCCAAGAAACACCCCTGCTTGCCTCCAGGGTGCCCTCGGTCTCCTGGGTTTCGATGGTCTTGCTGACTACGGAGAGCGTGACGTCTCCCAACCAGAGATCAGGGGACGCCCTGGGGTCGCAGGGCTGGGCCTCTCGTGGACGGCGTCCTTGTGGCCGAGCCCCTGCTGCCGATCGGACGGGGCCAGAGGACGAGGACAAGCTCGTTCTGCAGAGCGCCCTGGAGCGAGGGGAGGGGTGGTGGGGCAGGCTCGGACGTCCTGCCCTCCCTCCCACCCGTCTACTCAGGAGAGAAAGAAGCACACAGACATAATGGATCGGCGATTCCCAAGAAAATATAGGAAATATGGGAAGTTGGGGGGAGACAAAAAAAACAAAAAATATGGAAACATATGGGGAGTCGTTTTATTTGTGTGTATTTATTGGTGTGTCTCAGGGCTCCTTCATCTACCTACGCTGTGCTCCGCACCCCGCACCCCGCACCTGCGGACAAGAGCGCCAGTGGCGGCGGCGGGTGTGCCGCAACCGTGTCGTGCCCCCGCGTGTAGCCTTCCGGCGGGCCCATGTATTGCGCCCACGCGTCGACCCCATGGATTGCCCCTGCGTGTCGTCCCCCGGTGTTGCCCCCGAGTATCGCCTCCGTGCACTGCCCCGGAGTAGCGCCCCCCCGGAAACCGACCCATCCATCCAGCCACACGCGCGCGCAGGGTACAGTTAAAGCTTTTCGGACCCGCTCACTATGATATCTGCTTCGTCAACCCAGGTGCCGAATCAGACCCTGATCCCTGAATAGCATTTGCAGCGCGAAGGGGCCAGGGGCCACACGAAGGCTGGGGGAGGAGGAGGAGGAGGAGGAGGAGGAGGAGGAGGAGGAGGAGGAGGAGGAGGAGGAGGAGGAGGAGGAGGAGAAGGAAGAGGAGGAGGAGGAGGAGGAGGACGACGACGACCAGGGGGAGGAGAGAAAGCACAAGGAGGGGGAAGAAGGACGACCAGGACGAAGAGGAGGAGGAGGAGGCCGAAGACTACTCTAGTGGAGCAACATAACAAAACCTCTTCAGGAATCGTTTGCGTGCGCATGAAAAATACGCGAAGGAGGCGGCAGCACGCTGATTCGTGATCTACGGAGAGAGTAATGCTCAGATTGAGTATTTGTTGAAGGAGACAGGACAGGAGGGAGGTGCGGGAGTGGAGAAGAGGAGCGAAGAGGGAGGAAGGAGGTTGGAGGAGGAGGGAGGAGCGGAGAGGACGAAGAGGGGGGGAGGATGGGACACGGGGGGGCATGGGGGGAGGGGGGTCAGGAAGCGGGTGTGACATCAGCGGGGAGGTGGGACGGAGGCAGGTCGAGGGTTGACACTAGAGGAGCAGGGAGGGAACGGTCGGCGGAGGAGGTGGGTGGAGGAGAAGTGCGGCTTGCGCCGTACACGACCGCAGCATGGGGAGCAGGCGGAGGCGCAGAGGGGGGAGACGGGTTGGGAGGAAGAGGCGGAGAAACAAAACGCGGAGGAGGCTGGCAGCGCGCACGCGGGGATGTGTTTCTCACATCCTGGGAAGAAAAAAGCAAACCAACCGTCCCCCCCCCCCAAAAAAAAAAAAAAATGGCGTTAAGTAAGCGTTCTTGGGGCTTTTACTAAATAGTCTTTCCCTGCTTGATTGCTTCCTTCTGTGCGTTTTCTGAGAGGCGTCGCTTTCAGAGGTCCACGTTATCATGGTGTTTTGTTGTCCTGCCCTCTGGACGAAAAAGCCAGTGGCTTCTCAGAAGCCCGCGTGTCTTCATTGAAGCCGTCCCCAGAGACCCTCCGGGAATACCCCCTCTGCCCTTTGAGGGGGCGGTTTTTCTTGCCCAGCCCCCTTTTGTGCGCGCCGCCAGGGAGAGCATGGTGAATGGCTTCTTCCGCCCTAGATCCCAGGATCCATTTCGATCCGATTCGACGTCGAGTCTGGCCGACCCGGTCCGACTCGATCACTGGCGCCCGCAATTTGTCTGGATGCGAGGCTTCAGGGTAGAGCCTGTCTGGGCAGGGAAAGCGAGAAGAAAAAGTAGGAAGAGGCGGAGGGCGACAATTACGACGAGGGCGGCAGCTGCGACAACGACAACAAGGCGACGGCGGACGGCGAAAACTACAACAACTACGGCCAGTGCGACGGCGGACGGCGAGGGCACCAACTACCGCAGCCGCGACCAGGAAGAGGCGGAGGGCGACGGCGAGGTCGAGGGCGACGACGACGGCGGCCCGACGACGTCGACGAGGCCGGCGCCCCAGCGCCCGCCAGGTGAGAAGGGCCGCCGCTCGAGCCGCGGGCGCGCGCGCGCGCGGCGCGTGCGCGCAGGGCGGCCGAGCGGATCTCGCCGTTGTCGTCGCCGCCGCCGTCGCCGTCCTGGCCGTCGTCGTTGCCGTGGCCTCTCCGGGAGCCGCCGGCTGCTACGGCAGGCTCGCGGTTCGCGCCGCGTGGGCGCGGCGTCGACCCCGGCCGCTGTGTGCCGCTTGTTCGGCGTGCTCCCGCCTCCCCAGACACCTGGCGCCTCGAGCGAGTCGAGGCGGCCAGCTTGTCGCCAGCCTTGGCCTCTGGAGCGGCAGGTCACGGGCCCCCCGGGGACCGTGGGGACGAAAATTTGGCTCCGGGGAGGGTCGAGAGGTCGGGGTCCCATAGCGCGTCGCGCAAATCGAAGCGCCAGATGCTTGAGTCCACTCCTCCTCCTCCTCCTCCTCCTCCTCCTCCTCCTCCTCCTCCTCCTCCTCCTCCTCCTCCTCCTCTCTCCTCCTCCTCCTCCTCATCATCATCATCACCATCATCACCATCATCCTCATCCTCATCCTCATCCTCATCCTCTCCTCCCTCCTCCCTCCTCCTCGTCCTCCTCCTCCTCCTCCTCCTCCTCCTCCTCCTCCTCCTCCTCCTCCTCCTGCTCCTGCTCCTGCTCGTCCTCCTCCTCATCCTCTTCCTCCTCCTTCTCCTCCCTCCACCTTTCTTGTCGTGCTGTTCCTTCCCCACTTCCCGTCCTCTCCTCGTGTGGGCCACAGGCTGTCGGACTGCTCGTGCCGCGCGGGGCTCGTCGGAGCGGGCAGCGCCCCAGAGGCCGGCCGAGGCCTGGGCCAGAGCGCTCGTGCGAGCGCCGTTAGAGTAAAAGGGAGGCCGGATCGCACCCGCTCCAGGCGGGCGGCAGCTGTCGAGCAGTGGCGAAGCGTCCAGGCTCGCTGATAGGCCCCCCACAGAATCTTCTCAGAATATTTTGTGGTTTCTCCGAAGTGTTTTTAGACATTTCTGGCTGGCATTGTTTCGTTTTAACACATCGGGCTTGTGTTGTAAGGACATGGATATTGTTCGTAGCACAGATTTGGGTTCTGGGAAAATTTCGTGGTATATAGGCCTATAGGAATGCCGGACCGGTCGGTCCCTGCTCAGCGGTGGGCGACAGTTGAGCGACGTTCGGGGCTCTGGAGACGGGGGTCAATCAGGGGCAAAGATGGGTGGGGGATAGGCACCAAGTGGGGGGATGCCTCGACTCACAGTGGCCAACTGATCGCCGATGGGGGAGCGAGAGCCCTAGCCTGCCCAGGAAGGTGCGGGTGCACTGTCGGGGGCCCATCGCCGATCTATCGGCGATGCATCGCCGATTCCAGGTCGATGCATCCTCCCCCCCTATGCCAGTCCCCCCCGATCGTTGCCCCCCAGTCAAAATACAGACGGGGGTCAGCCAGAGCGCCGGCTTCTGGCAGGATCCTGCATCGAAGAAGACAGAGCGGCATAAACAGAAGCGTTTGGCGCTCCGCTCGAATGTCTTGGATCCGCGCTGCCCCCCCCCCCCCCCAGCGGCGCCTCTGGCGCCGCGCCTGACGCGCTCCGCGCGCCAAGGAGGGGGGGGTCCAGCGCGGATCCGAGAAATCCGCGCGGAGCGCCAAAAGTTGATGTTTATGCCGCTTGTGCTCCTTCTACTGCAGTGCCACGGGTCGCCATGGTGGAGTCGGGTCCTGAAGGAGACGGGCCCTGAGGTTTGTCACCGTTCTCGGGCTCCCGGGGTCCTCCACGGACCTTCAACGGGCCTTGGGACTGAGAGAAAAGGATTCAGGATGAAGTTGTTGTCTGGGGGCAAGGCCCTGGCTGGGGCCCAGGACCCGTGTCCCTCAAGACACGTTTCCCCATGCTAAAACGGTGTCGGTTGCGCGGACGTTCGAACGCAGGTTGTCCGCGTGAGGTCGCTCGTAGCCTCCCGTGTTCTTCACGCGGTCTGCCGCGTGAGCGGCTTGCGTGAGCCGCCGTGCAAGGGCGGCCCCTTTTTTTCTGTCGCTCAGCCATGCACCGACACCTATATAGGGTTGCGTTTGCTCTTGTTCGTTTGAAACAAGGCCAGGAGTTTGACCAGGAAGTCACAGGTGTGTGGGACTCTATGCGTCAGACTGTCCCGTCCCTCGTGCGGAGCTAGCGGCGTCGTCGAGTGTGTGCGATCTGTTGACCCGACCCAGCAAATGTAATTTCGCTGTTGATCACGCTAGTCTAGTTGGGTCAGATGACTCCGCAGAGGCAGGGCTTGTCCGCCTGAGCTCGCTAAGTTTGTCTTTTGGTGGGAGTTCAGGGATATGCTCGAAGGGCGTCATGGTTCTTTTTGCTCTGATACATGCTCCCAGCCATTTGCTGGAGCACGCCCAGAAGCGGTCCAAAGTTGTGGAGTCGATTTCGACCATGTTGTCCTCAGCTCCGTAATTAGCCGATGAGCTTGAGAATGCGAGAGCGGCGTAGTGTCAGGTCCCAGCAGCAATCGCCCGTGGTTATAACGACCTGACGAAGCAGGCATTTACCATTCTCCAGAGGAGTGCAGCGATGATCCTCGGATGTGCGACCCTGCAAGCTTACGCCGACCGTCGCCTTCCAAAGCACTCACTCGATTTGGTCTTGCCTAGGCGGCCATGGATATCTGAGGCGAGCCCGGGGGGGAAGCGAGAAAGGGCGGGCCTTCTCAAAAAGCTCGAAAGTCCCCCGGCCTTCTAAGCTTCCCCCGCCGAAACGGAAAGATTCTCAGCAGGCGCGACGGTTTCTGAGAAGCCCCGCCGCCTTGTGAGAAGGCCTGGGCGCGGCCGCCGATGGTCATCCCTTGGACCTGGCGGATGGTGCCTGGACTCGTGGCCTTCTTGCACGTCCTTGATTTCTGTTGCTGCTGCGCCGTCGCTCCGCGCCCGTCCCTGTTATGTGCGCCCTGCCGGGGAAGTGGAACGGGTGCGGCGGAGGAAGGGGGATCGCAATGTGAAATACGGTCGGACCGAGGTATACGATCGAGGTCGGTTCGGGGAGGGTACCCTAGGGTCCTTCGTGCTTGCTGGATGCTCTGGTGCATTCTGGGGGAGGGTACCCTCAAATGATCTTACGGCTCGGGGTTGTTTGGCCCGCGGAGGGTCTCATGTTCTTGAGGGATGTTATTTTGTCTCAGGTCCGGCCGTGCTCCTCGCCTTCTGCTCGTCCTCGTCCACCCCAGGCTCCGACGACCATATGTTTACTGCATGCGCCGTGCCCCGCTTGATGCTACTGCTCTCGCGCCTCGCCTCTACTCTGGACCGCTGCGCCGGAGGGCCGTGACGGGCGGACCGCGACGGGTGATCTCAAGCAGTGGCGAAGCGTCCTGGTTTGCTTATAGGCCCACCAACAAATGTTCTAAGAACTTTCTGTGGTCTGCACAAAATGTTATTAGAACATGTCTGGACGAGACTGTCCCGTTTTAACACGGGCTCGCGTTCCAAGTACATTGCTTGTGTTCTTAGAACATGTTAGGGTGACTCTTAGAACATTGCATTGTAGGCCTATACAGTGGGGGCGCGCATCAAGAAACCATATACTTTTCGTCAGGGTATCCCGGGTTTCTTCGCTCCTCGCGCTGCGCGGTGACTTCCCGCAGCCGTGGAAGGAGCTGCTGCGTTCAGGGTGCGCCGGGCTTCCCCTCAGGTGCACCTCGCGCACGGATTCTCAGGGTTGGGTTTCTTGCGAAGGTTTCTTGCGGCCGCGCCCGCACCGTAGGTTCGGATGCAATTCATGGGAGGTGAAAATCTGATTTTGCCCTGGTCCAGAATCCGGCTCACTCCGGCCTCGTCCCGCTTAATCCAGCTCAATCCCGCTGAATCCGCGGCTTGATCCAGCGCCGCAGCCCTCCAATGGGGCTTAATCTTCATCAGTCGTTCCGACGAAGACCTCCCAGCAGTTGCCTCCCAGTACAGGAGTGCTGGGGCGGTCGGTCCCTGCTCAGTGCTCCTCTGTCCCTGGTCTGGCCGTGGGCACCCGGGCCAAGGCGGCCGCTGCCCCCTGCGCGACGAGACGCCTCAGAGGAGGGCCTGTGCAAAGGCCCGCTCTCCCCGAGCGGGCTTCCCTGGGAGCTGCGGGCAGGCCCGTGCCTCCGGCCCAGCGTTTGGCGTCGGAGGGTTGCCTGTTGTCCATCGAGGAAACAGCCCGGACCCGACCAGTGGCGTTTACTAAACGGCCTTGGGCGTTTCCTAAACAGCCCTGCCCTGTTCGATTATTTCAGTGGGTGTGTTTGCTAAATGGCTTCGCGTGTCGGGGTGGATTTTCTGCCCTCGACTCTGTGGCGGGCGCGGCGTGCTGGCTGCAGCTGGGCGGTTCAAAGACAGGGGTCCCGAGGGATGGTGTCCCAAGGACGAGGTCCCAGGCCTCCTAAATGGGGTCGGAGTAGAGGGGGTCGGAGGATCGTGCCGCAGCGCCGATGTATCGGCGATGCGGCTCGATGTGGGCCCAATTTTCTCCACGCCGACTTCGCCGATGCATCAGCGATGCAACGCCAGCGCATCGCCGATGCGGCGCGATCCCCCGACCCCATCTGCTCCAACCCCATTTGGGAGGCCCCTATGAGGTGCCGACGATTTGTAGTGAAGGCACCCTTGGTATCCTTCCCTGTATCCCTGGGGCTGCGCACCCATCGGGGCCCCACCTCTGCACGCAGGAGCGGCCTGCCCGGGCTCCCGGTGCCTCAAACCATGTAGTCAAGACACCCCCGGTAGCCTTGCCTGCATCCCTGGGGCTCCGCACCTGTTGTGGGGAGGCCACTCGGGTCACCGCCGTGTTTACTTAGCGGATGGCCAGAACGAATCCACCTGCTGGCGGTTCGCCCGCTTAGGCGTGAGCTTTGCTAAACCACATAACTCGCCCCATGTTTGCCTGGATGCTAACTCGGTTCGGGAAGCGGGATTCACCTAATTAGCGGGTTTCCGCTAAATTGTTTAATGACTTCGCTAAGTTGCATCGTTTTGGGAAGCAAAATGCCTATTGTTAGCCCGATCGTTTTTTTGTTGCCTGACCCGCGTGATTTGCATCACATACCTTGCGGGCCGACAAAAAATAGCAGGCGGCGGGAAGGCGTCAGCCTGAGAATAAACCAACATCGTTTTATTTTCAATGGCGACATCGTGGACTCAGATGCAAAGTTCCAAGCACTGACGAATCCAAAGCCTGACTCGCCGTCAGCACAGCCTTGTATATATAGATATATATATATATAACAGGTCAAGGAGGTAGCAAGCACAGCCTTGTATATATATATATATAACAGGTCAAGGAGGTAGCAGAGAGCGAGGAAACGACGACGACGACGACGACGACGACGACAGGGACGACGACGACGACGACGGCGACGGCGAAGACGACGACGACAACGGCAAACGACGACGAGGACGACGACGACGACGACGACTATGACGTCTCTGACCCCCTGCGAAGACGACGACGACGCCAACGACGACGACGACGACGACGACGACGACGACGATAACGGCGACGACTACGACTACGACGAGGACGACGACGACTACGACGATGACGACGACTACGACGATGACGAGGACGACGACTACGACTACGACGACTACGACTACGACGGCTACGACTACGAACACGACGACGACGATGACGACGGCGGCGACGACGACGACAAGGACGACGACGACGACGACGACGACGAAGACGACGACGACGACGACGACGACGACGACGACGACGACGACGACGACGACGACGACGACGACGACTACGACGACTACGACTACGACTACGACGACTACGACTACGACGACGACGATGACGACGACGATGACGACGGCGGCGACGACGACGACGACAAAGACGACGACGACGACGAAGACGACGACGACCACGACGACGACAGCTGGGGTCAAAAGCCGTGGATCCCAACCCTCAAGGGCACGTTAGAGCCAGAATTTCGAGAGGTATCCAGCCGTGGCCGCAAAGGGCCTCCTTCTCGTTCCCCGTCAGGTAGGTGGCACCCCGGGCCTCCCACATGGTTTTTGGCGCCCGGTTCGAGCAGGCGGAGCCCCTCCCCCACAGGATGCACTGTTGCAAACAGTCGCACTAAGCAGAGGTCCCGAGCCAGACCCCCCCCCTCCCTCTTTCGCCTGCTGTCGAAACACCGAATAAGAAAACGCTCACATGTTCTTCACGCCGATGCATCGCCGGCATCGCGGATACATCGGCGACGATGGCGCGATCGGCCGACCCCATCCGATCATGATCACGGGTTGCAGCCGTCGACCTCCCGCACCGAAGACCGCCGGAGGGCCACCCGAAGATTGGCCTTCGGGCCACCCGAAGGCCGCCCGAGAGCCGCGCGAGAGCCGCGCGAGGGCCGCGCGAGGGCCGAAGGCCGTCGCCGCGCAGCCGCTCGGAGGCCTCCGCCGCCGGAGACTGGTTGGCCGCGCGGGCGCGCGCGCGCGGGCGAGCGCGCGGCCGGCGGCCCCGCGCGGGCCCATGCTCGGAGGGCGCCAACGGTGAAGAGCCTGGGGCGCCACACTCGGAGGCGACGATCAGGGCGAGTCGCCCAGGGGTCAGCGGAGGGAGGAAAAATCAGCGGAGGAAGAGGCACCCTGGACCCGACACTCCTCCCTCGTGTTCCCTTTTTGGGGGCCTCCTTGATGGCCCTCGTCGCCACCGCTGGATTCGCTTCGAAATCCTAGTCCAGAACGCGCCCTCGGATCCCTTCCTATCCTTGCGACCCCATCTCTCAAGACCCCATCTGTGAACCACCGATGCACAGGTCGGGTGGGCAGGCACACGGGGGTGCCCTCGATTTGGCACGCTCGACCTACCGATCAGGACCGACAGCCCATGGGGCGGGCACTGCACGCATCCCTCCGGGAGCCTTCCCGGAGACATGGACCATCGGCGCCCCTGGACACGTGTGTTGCTCTCCCCCTGGGCTACAGTCGGCCCTGATTAGTAGGTCGACCCTGCCAAATCAAGGGTGCCCTTGCGTCCTGTGCCTCGCGACCAGCGCCTCCTACATTCCTATGGCAACGTGACCCTCGGAAGGGTCTTGTGTCCTCTCGCGTGCCCCGCCCAAGCAAGGCCGACTGCATTCGCCCCTTCTGATACCGCCGCCCCCGACGCACCGGCTCGGGGCAGCCTGCGCTGCCCGGCGGGGCACGAGAGTCAGGAGGGGAAAAAACATACAGACACAATGAATCCTCGATTCCCCAGAAGATAGAGGAAAGTATGAATGGGGGGGGAAGATGAAAACCCTAGAAAACATGAGAAAGCACGGGGGACCCTTTTCTTTGTGTGTATTCATGTGTGTGTCCCAGGGCCCCTTCAGAGAGAGATCAGGAGGGAAAGAAACACACAGACACAATTAATCGTCGATTCCTCAGAAAATATGGGAAAATATGGGAAGAAGGGGGGAAGACAAAAGCCCCCAAAAATATTGGAAAACATTCTGGGAATCTGTTTATTTGTGTGTATTTGTTTGTGTGTCCTGGCACCCCTTCAGAGAGAGAGAGAGGACGCGGGGCAGCAGGCCAGCGACGAGCGCGCCGGGCGGGGGGCCGGGCCCCGGGGCGGGGCACGCGGGCGCCACCAGTGGACACGTCCCCAGAGATCCGACGCACGGGAAAGAATCGGGGCGGAGGTTTTGCGCAGCGTTCGGCCTCCAGGGGCCTCCAGCGTTGAGAAAGACGTTGAGAAAAACACGTATTGAAAAGAGACAAATCAGGACGGAGGTTCTTCGCAGTCTTCGGCCTCCAGGGGCCCTCGCCGAGCCCCAGGACCGACGGATAAAAGGATTCGGGGTGAGGAGCCGGGCCTGGGGAATGGGTCGAGGCTTCTGGGGACCCCGTGTGGAAAAAGACACGACAACGGCTCCCTGGGTCGGGGGGGGGGGGGGAGAGACTCGCTGGCGGCGCCTGGGGGGGGGGGGCCGCGGTCTTCGAGCGCCTTCGGCGGCCCTCCTCCGCGGTGTTCTCCGGCCCCGGCCTGCCCTGCGGCCGCGCCTCGCCGGCTATTAGCGTGCCGGGGGTGCCCCCCAATGGCGTCCTGGACGGCCGCCCAAGGCCCTTGGGCTCGGGGTCGGCAAAGGTAGGGGAACAAAAAGTCACATAAACATAAAACTCGGAAACCTGCGCGGATTTCTCGGATCGGCGCTGGGGCCCCCTCCCTGGCGCACGGAGCGCGCCAGGGGCGGCGCCGGAGGCGCCGCCGGGGGGCCCCAGCGCCGATCGGAGGAATCCGCGCGGACCTCCGAGTTTTCATGTTTATGTCATGCCTTGTTCCCTTAAAAAGAAGGGGGATATCGTGGCGCGGGCCATGACAACTGCTCAAATTTCATGGCGCCTCTTCGTATTTCATTACGTCCCCAGCCCCCCCCCTTTGGGCCGCGCACACGCCGCCGGTCATGATCTGCACCACCCCCTCTTGGATGGGCAGGGCGGCCCGAAGACCACCCGGGGCAGAGCTGGGCTCAGGAGGGGGAGCGCATCGACCTCGCCGATCGGGGCCTGATCGCTCACCCCTCCCAGCAGCGTGTGGATGCGGTGTCGGCGATGTATCGTCGGTTTCGGGTCGACGTTTCCCCCTGAGCCGGGTCCCCCCCCTGCTCGATCTTTGGCATCGCTCGGACGTGTGCATTTTCCTTCGGCGAGGGCCATCGAGGAGCATCCTTGATCATTTGGCGAAAAAACCACGCACGAAACTGAAAAAAAACACAGGGAATGGACGTCCGAGCGATGGCCAGGATCCCCCTTCAGAATAGATGCCGACACCGCCAACTGATGCATGACTGATCTCAGCCGATTGTTGCCGGTGGCGCGTTTCGGGCGCCAGGCTCTTTTCCGGGCCAGGAGAGCGGGTGCGGTAATCCCGCGCGCGCTGCACAGCGCGCGGGCAAGGCAGCTAGGCAAGACTACGAGGTCGGAAAGTTCGCCAGCGCTGGATTCGCTTCGAGAAGGCTGGCCGGGAGGCGCCCCTGGACCTTGGAGTGGTCTGGGGACCAGCGGTCCTCGTATCCATTCTGGTTCCCCCGTACACGCTTTACGTCAATCCTTGGCCAAGGCCCGCCCTGGGCCTGGGCTCTGTGTGCCAGGCGCCTTCCTGGCAGGGGCCCAGAGGGCGCGCGCGGCAGGTGCGCGTCGAGCCGGCACGGCGGCGGCCCCCAGCAGGGGCGCCCGGGGCGGAAGGCCGCCGGTGGCCCGGAAGCGGCCGACACCGAACGATCTGCGCCGTCGGGAGGCCGCGGTAGGAGGAGGCCGGAAGCGGCCGACACCGAACGATCTGCGCCGTCGGGAGGCCGCGGTAGGAGGAGGAGGAGGAGGAGGAGGAGGAGGAGGAGGAGGAGGAGGAGGAGGCGGAGGCGGAGGAGGCGGAGCGAGCCGCGCGGTGCCAGGAGCCGGCGCGCAGGGCGCCAGGGGCTCGGGGCACGAGCCTGCCTGCCGTGCACTGGCGCCCAGAGGGCCAGGGCACGGGGCGGGCCCCGGCTAGGGGTCGCTGCAGCCCGACGGCTGCCCGCCCCGCCCAGGGCCGCGTGGCCTCGCTGCCGGCATCGCCGATGGATCGGCGGCGCATCGCCGAGTCCAGCGCAGTGTTCCCCCTCCCCCTCTGGGGCAGGTCGCCCCCTGTCGCTCCCCCCTCTCGGCCTGGGGCCTCTTGAGGGCCGTTCCTGGGGCCTCGTGGCGGCTTCGCGCGGGCGTCCATTCCCAGAGCCCCGACGCCATGATGTTTTGCACAACGTCGACCCCCAGAGGTCTGGACGCCTTCCCTGGGACCGGTTTGTCGTCCCGAGTCATTCTTGTTGACGTCCCCGCGGCCCGCGAAGGGTCCCGGGAGACCGAAAATTGCGAAACCCATCCCGTCGTGATTTTTTCACAGCGCGAGGGGGTCTGGGTCCTGGGGCCTCTTGGGTGCCTATGGGGCCTCCTGGGGGCCTCTTGGGACAGAAGGCTCGGATTTTCGGTTCGTGTTCCCTCTCTTGGGGCTCCTTTTGGGGCCGTTTGGGGGCCCTCTTGGGCCGACTTAGGCGCCTCCTGGGCCGCCTTGGGGCGCTCTTAGGCCGTCTTGGGACCCTCTTGGAGGCCTCCTGGGCCGTGTCGGGGTGGTCTTGGGGGCCTCTCTCGTCCTGGCCTTATGATGTTCCAACCGACATTAGCCTTGATCACCGTCATGAATTCGAGCGTACCCCAAAACTCAAGGGTTTTCACGTGTCGGGCCCTGGGAGACACTCTTTCGACACTCTTTCGACACTTTTCTGGGTGCTCGAAATTGTTTCTGGGATGTGGTCCTTGAGTCAGATGTGAACAACATAATCCTGGCCTTGGGGGCCGTGTGCGGGCGTCTGTCCTTGGCGGCCTCCTGCGTGCTGCGCCGCGCGCCCCTCGGCGGCGCCGCCTGCGGGCGCACCGCCGCCGCCGCGCGGCCGCCCCCGCGGCGGCTGGCCGCCCCCGCGCGGCGGGCGGGCCGGCCGCGCGCCGCGGCCGGGGCCGCCGCCGCCGCCGCCGAAGCGGCGGCGGGGCCGCTGCCGCACGGCCTGTCTGGTCGGCACAAACGGAACGGGTACCTCCTCCTCGTCGTCCTCCTCCTCGGCCTCCTCCTCCTCCTCCTCCTCCCTCCTCCTCCTCCTCATCATCCTCCTCATCCTCCTCCTCCTCCTGAATGGGTGTAATGCCCAACGGCAGTTCGTGTTCCTTTTGAGCAAGACTCGCTGCCCGCGCCGCCGCGGACGCTGTGCACTGAAGGCATAAGAAGCCGCCTGGCCAGCAGCGGCCGCACGTCGGTGTTTGCCAGCATCTGTGGTTGGGCATTGTACCCGTTTTTCCCGCACCCATTTCAGCGACGCCAAAAAAAAGATAGGTCGTCTTCGCCGACATTCGCGCGCACGCTGGCCGCACAAGGTCGTGCGCAAGCGCCCCCGTCTCCAGTGTGGCGTGCCGCGCTGGCAGTCCGCGTAAGCCGTGGCGTAAGGTTGCGGTGTCATCTCGCGTAAGACCCGCTTCTGATCGTCGCTAATTTCTCAGAAAGGAAAGAAACACACAGACACAATCAATCGCCGACCCCTCGGAAAATATTCAGGAGGGAAAGAAACACACAGACACAATTAATCGTCGACTCCCAGGAAAATATGGGATAATATGGGAAGTGGGGGGAAGACAAACACCCAGAAATTATGGGGAAATATAGGGGAGTCCTGTTATTTATGTGTAGTTATTCTTGTGTCCCAGGGCCCCTTATGGGAAAAACCATGGGGCAGGTGGGGGGGCAGACGAGAACCCAGAGGAGGGGGGAACGTGTGGGGAAAATCCTGGTGCCCGTGTGCACTTGTCTCTCTGCGTGGTGCCCTTGGGTCCCCTTCTCGGAGGCCCGCTGTTGCTCGTCCCGCTCGCGTCGGGGTTCTCCCGCTCGGCGAGGGGGGGGCCCCGGCGTGCCCCGACGTCGGCTCGGAGGAGGAGGAGGAGGAGGAGAATGGAGGTCTGAGAGCGAGGGGTCCGGGAGCCTCGAGATGGGGGTCAGTGCAAACGGGGGTCAGCCAGGGCACCGGATCCTGCAGCATCTAAAACGACGCGAAGATCGGGACAAAATCGGATCGGGATCACTCGAAATCTCTGAGAATCGGCGGGTCTGGAGGATGTATTGGGCGCCGCGGCCGCTCCAGGGCGTTCCGGAACGCGCTGAGAGCGCTCCGGGACGCTTTGGATCGATTTATCCCGATCCTGGCCCCGTTTTGCCCAGGGACGCTGGCCGCGGCGAGGCGCCCCTTGGCTCGCTCGCGGGCCCAGCAGACTGAAGGGGCCCAAGGACACTCGGGCTGGACGAAAGGGGGGGGACTGGGAAAGGGGGGCTGACGAAATCTGCTGCGTGCATGCCTGGTTTCGGCCCCACCGAGGGGCCCATTCCTCGATACATGGGCGCCTCCGGCGCCGGGAGGCGCCGGGGAAATCAGCTACGTGAGCTGATTCTCAAACCCCCCCTTTGCTATTTCCCCCTTACGCCCGGCCCGAGACACCCACACACATGCACACAGACAGCAGGGTTCCCCATAATTTCCCATATATCTTCTGGGTTCTCGTCTTCCCCCTTCACACTTCCCATGCTTTCCCACATGTTCCTGGGAGTCGACGATTCATTGTGCCTGTGTGTTTCTTCTCCCTCCTGACACATGATGTTCCAGGAGCCTTTTCTGTGGTGGCCTGCACGGGATGTTATTCGAACATGTCTGGCTGAGACCGCCTTGCTTTAGTACATCGGACTGATGCTCCGAGAAGGCCGTCTCTGTTCTCAGAGAACATGCTCGGGGTTCTGAGAACACGTCGTGGCAAGCCTGGAGGAGTGCCGGGATGGTCGGTCCCTGCTCAACAGACTTCAGCTCGGAATTCGGGAGACCCAGATATCCAGCGTAGTGACAGGGATCAAGAATCAAGGCTCACGTTTTTCTCCGCGCTCGGCCTCTATGACCATCAAGAAACGACTCAGGATGTCCCGGTCCTCGGGAAGGGGTCCAGATTTCTGAGGGTCACGTCGGGGAAAAAGCACGACGTCGGGGGTTTGGAGACGGGGGTCAAAGCAAGCGAGGGTCAGCCAGAGCGCCAGATCTTGCAGGATCCTGCAGAGCCAGGGGTGCGTTGACCTGGGTGAGCGTGCAGGATCCTGCAGGATTTTCTATCGCCGAGCGCGTTCCACTACTCGCAAAGTGCCTACTCGCAACGTCCGAAAATCCCACGTTCGCCTCGATGTAATCTATCGTAGATCCCCCACGGCGGATCCAGGCCACTTGCGAGTAGGAACTTTGCGAGGAGCGGAACGCGCTCCCGGGCCAGAGCGCCCCCGAGGGATGCCAACCCCAGAGCAGGAACAGGTACCGATGTTACCGATGTGCCGCTGCTCTTCCTGGAGCGCCCTCGTCGTGGCCAGGGTTCTCCTCGGAACTTTGGTCAGAAGGCAGCCCAGGAGTGGTCCGCGGAGCAGCGGTTCAAGCAGTGGCGAAGCGTCTTGGCGTGCCTATAGGCCTACCAAACAATTGTTCTAAGAACATTTCTGGCTGGGGCTGTCTTGTTTTAACACATCGGCTTGTTGTTCTAAGAAAATTGCTGTTGATCTTAGGACATTTTGGGGTTCTAAGAAAATTTCGTGGTAGGCCTATAGGAACGCCGGGACGGTCGGTCCCTGCTCAAGCGGTATCAGTATTTTGTTTGGTTTCCCCCCCCCCCAAAGAAAATAAACGTCTAATGTTTGGTTTCCCCATGAATCCATTCGGAGATGCCGAGGCGGCCGGTTCGTCGCCACATTCGGCCTCTGCGGGCCCGCTTCGGGCCTCGGGGGCGTCAAAAAGAGTTCGGGAGGAAGGATTCGCGTTGGGGAAGGGGTCGAGGGGTCTGGTGGCCTACGCATCGAAAGTTTCGAAACGCCGGATGTCCAGGATTCGTCAGCATCGTCACGATCATCCCAACCCCGACCCGGACAGAAGGTAGCTCTCCCGGCGTGCCCCCTCCAGGTAGGGGCGTGTGCCACGCGAAGCCCGGGGGAGACGGCACCAATTCCCACGCAGTTGGGGGGGTAGGTCGGACAACGGGGGCAAGGTTTCTCCCGCGGGGTGGGGGTTGGGATGATGGTGGTGGTGGTGGTGATGATGATGATCATGATGACGATCATGGTGATGGTGATGATGATGGCGATGGTGATGGCGATGACGACGATGATGATGATGGCGATGATGATAATGATGATGATGCTGATGTTGATGAAGAAGATGGCGATGATACTGGTGATGAGGATGATGATGATGATGATGATGATGATGATGATGATGATGATGATGATGATGATAATAATGATGATGATGATGATGATGATGATGATGATGATGATGATGATGATGATGATGGTAATGGCGATGGTGATAATAAGGAGGAGGAGGAGGAAGAGGTAGAGGACTTGTCAAGGATCTGGGCGTGTTGCCTCTGCTTCGATTTCCTTAGGGAGGGCTCATCAAGAGCTGATCCAGTACGGAGAGTTGTGCCCAGGGAAGAGGTCGAACTTTTTGGGGTTCGCGGATTGAAAGAACCAATCCGTTCGGCCGTCTGAGTACACCAAGAGCGAAGAACATGTCCATATCCATACCCTGGCGGTCTGGAGATCATGGCGCGATCACATAGATACGTTGTCCCGTGTGGACGTTGCGCGCGGGGCATCAGCGCAAAGCCACCCTGCATCCAGGGGTCACGGCCGAAAGGTCTGGACCGCCAGGCCGTGGATACGGATGTTGCTTCCACCCGCTATTACGGCAGGTTCGCGCTGCGTTGCGCGCGGTGACCGCGCGGGCTTCCGAGGTTGCACGCTGCCAGTGGCTTGGAATCGGCTGATATCGAACGATCTGCGCTATTGCATTGGCCGCACTCGCTCAAGGTTGAACAATCCACGCGATGTCAGAGACCAACGCCCAACGCCGACGTCATCCCGACGTGACATTGCCGTGGACATCACGCCGTTTGGTCGGCCAAGGAGCCAAGGAATTCGGCGAAGGAAATCGGTGCGTCGACACTGCAGCTTCCCACGCTTTCCACAGCCTTGGAAGCTGGGGGCGCCTGGCACAGAGACCTCCTTGGCCGACAGGACGACTTTGGTGCACATACTTCGGGCCCCTCCCAGGCCGTGGAGGACCTCGCCCGGTGGCGCGGCTGAAGCCCGAGCTGTCAAGGCAGGGGCCTCAGGGGTCCGAGATTTCTCGGAGCAGTGATCCACCCCGCTTCGAATGAGACGAATCTGCGCAGGCATGAATTGCCATTGTGGACGCCAAAGAGTGCACGATTGTATGACGGATGCGTAATGTCTGCGTTGCAGTCTTAGTGTTGCAGGCTACGTGGTGCAACATCTATATATATATATATATATATATGTGGATAGGTGTATATAAACACATCTGTACATACATATACATTTTAAATATATCTACATGTATGTATATATATATACATATACATATACATATACAATTTTGATATATATATATATATATATATATATATTAGAGTAGGCTGGGGGGGGCGGGCCGGTGCCGTACCCCCCATGGGGGGATTGGGGGGGTCCCAGGGCTCCCGGGACTGCCCGGGCCCGTTCCCAAATACACCACGACATGCTAAGAAGACCCTAAAGATTGCCAAGATAGCCCCCAGAGGCCCCAGACACACCGAAGATGGCCTCAGGATGGCTGACGCCGCCGCCAAAACGCCCCAAGAGCGCCTCCAGAGGTCCTTCCACTAGGCCCCACAAGCCGAAAATCATAAATTGTCACTTGGTTTTTGAAGCATTCTTGCGCTCTCCCATGTTCCGCCTCCCCACGGTCCCGGATCGCTCAAAAACGGCCGAAGAGGCTCCCAATAAAGCCTAGAGACAGCCCAGGAGGCTCCCCAGATAATTCAAGAGGGCCCGAAGAGCGCGACATTTCAAGGTCTCCGGCCTGAGAGGCTCCTAGGACGCCCCCGGAGGCCATCAAGAGGTTCCCAAGAAGCCCCGTGAGGCTCCCGAGAGGCCCCCCGGAAGCCCCGATAGGTCCCCAAGGGGCCCCCAGAGAAGTTCCCTGCGGGCACCCACGTATTTCCCAGACAGCTTTCCGGGAACATGATTCCTTGGGCTTCCGCCCACCGCCCCAACCATGTTCCCAATAATTAGGCTCGCCGACAAGGCCAAAAGGGGCCCCTCGGCAAGCCCCCAGGGCCCCCCCTCCTGAGAGAGCTTCCCGGGAACATGATTCTCGGGTTGCCGCCCTCTGCCCAAACTATGTTCTTTACACGCCTGCCAGGAAGAAAAAAAAAACAAAAAAACAAAAAAAACGAGAGTCCCAAGCAGCGCTACCTGCAGCACCGTGCGGAAACGCGTCAGGTCCCGAAGCCTCCGGAGGCGCCCAACGACACCCCAACAAATCATGTTCCCAGGAAGCCTTGCGGGAACATGATTCCTTACGCTTCCGCCCCCGGTCCCAACCATGCGTCACAAAATGCTTGTCGGGCAGCCCCCCAATGAACCTCATACACGCCATCATGTTACCAGAGAGCCTTCCGATAACATGATTCCTCAGGCTTCCGCTCCCCGCGCGCAACATGTTCCAACGTGCCTGTCAAGCAGGACTCGAAAGGGCCCTCAAGTATCTCCCTAGAAGCCCCACAAGATGCTTAGGACGACGAGGGCGACGATAGTGATGGTGATGGTGATCGTGATGCTGTGATGATGCTGACGACGATATCCACGACCACGGTGATGAGGAGGAGGAGGAGGATGACGATGCTGAGGATAATGATGGTGTGGATGTTGGTGATCATGATCATGATCATGCTGATGATGATGATGATGATGATGATGATGATGATGATGATGATGATGACGATGATGACGACGATGGTGTTGCTGCTACTGCTGCTGCTGTTGCTGATGATGATGATGATGATGATGATGATGATGATGATGATGATGATGATGATGATGATGATGATGATGATGATGATGATGATGATGATGTTGAGGCGGACGACGACGACGACGACGACGACGACGACGATGACGACGATGCCGATGCCGATGCCGATAGCGATTACGATGGGGATGACGAAGCTGCGGACGAGGATGAGCTCCCCGCGAGGTCCCAGGAAGTCCCCAAGGGTCCCCAAAGGAAAGCCCCCGGATGCCCCCCGAGACAGCCCAACACTGCATTTCCCCATAGAGGTTGTAGGGAACACGATATCTTATGCTTCCGCCCCCCCAGACCACCGCGAGGACAAGGACAACGACCAGGGAAAGGACGAGAGGAGCAGGACGAGGAGTTCGAGAAACGGAAAGGGCGGAAGAGGATAGGGCGACAGGCGCTGCGCCCCGCGCACGCCGCGACGCTTCCCGAGGAGAACGGGCGGGGGGCCGGAATCGGACGGGAGTAGGCTGGGGGAGAGCCCAAATTTGCGACCTCTGGTTCGCTCGGCGAACCAGGGGGGCCTCGAGGGTTCCAAGAGGGTTCAGATGGGGCCCCGGACCTTCAGAGGCGCCCAAGCTGGCCCAAGAGGCGCCCCAAGCGCCCCAGGTTGTCTGGAAGGTGGCTGAAGAGCGCGCCGAGATGGCTTCCGGACGGGCCACGAGCGCTCGAAGACAGCCCTTGACTGCTCCTAGGCGGCCACGAAAGCATTCAAGATGGCCCAACAGGCCGCCGAGAAGGCCCTCCGAGGGC